>JAAGEH010000125.1:9565060-9645310 GCA_011751065.1 Lasiurus cinereus
CTTCCTTCCTTCCTTCCTTCCTTCCTTCCTTCCTTCCTTCCTTCCTTTCCTTTCACAATTAGGATACACCAAACAACACATTTTACTCAATATTTTAGTCAATGATGTTTTGTGATTAAAAAACAAAAACATTAAGAAAAGAACTCTATTCAAAAAGTATGTACGATTCACAGGAGAAAACAGAATCTGAGCCCCCTTTAAAGAAAATAAAACAAAATTTTGGTAGACTTGTGAGATCCCTCCAAGGAGAAAAAGTATAAATAAATGAAGGTTAGGTCAGTGTTTGCTATCTATTTATTAGAAGGAAAGAAAATCGTGGTGGACTAAGGCACAGTATAGACAAGTGTATGCTACTAGCTTAGGCAGATTGAGTGGATTTGTAGATGCAGGGTCCCAATAGTCACCATTATTCTAGATTCTGGAGCATCTATCACAGCTCACATACACTTCACTCTCTACCTAATACGCATAATTCTCACTGTCATGTTCAAGGTTGACACTATCGCATTTTTGCAGGTGATTACCAGGAGATGCTGAAGGATAAAGTCATTAACAAGGAGTCATTGGGGAAAGGAGGAGTCAAAAAAAGACTTCAGCCCCAATTTTGGATAAGTAGGGATTGCAAATGGCTCAGTTCAGAGTTTCTGAATGTTTGACTATTACTCCTAAATTGACTTGATTCTCATAACTCAATCCTAACAAGCATATTGAGAAGTCCTGTGTGTAGAGCATTTGTGTCAGCAGGGCACACAGCTCAGAAGATCTGAATGGGCAAGACCGGAATGTGAGGAGGCGGAGCGCAGCACAGGGCTGTGGAAACGCAGAGTAGATTGAAGGGGAGCAACAAGCAGCGAGGATCATTGCACACAGGATGGCAGTCCACACACACTGCACCTGCCGCATGAGTGGTATGTGAGTGAGAATGCCCAAATAACCTGCCAGGGCTGTTGTTTGCAGGGTGGCTACAGGGACTTGGCGACCGTGCAATTCTAAATTTGAATAAACAGTGTGACATCTTGTCTGGTGAATTTTCCAGCCAATTCGACTGGCAAAGAATAAATACCTTTGAGATAGTAAGACTCATCTAATTCCCGCCGAGGGGAATTAGAAATGGCACACAAAGCGATAGCGGGGCCCGGAGCTCTGCCATCCCCTGCCATCTCATATTCTGTGTATTGATTTGGAAGGGGCTTCTGAATGTCTCCACGCACATCTTTGGGTAAAGACCCAGCCTGGGAAGCCATGTGTGGCTTCAGTAAGCCGGGATGATGGGCTATTATATCTTAGAGGACCATATTGTACCAGCAAACACAGATAATTGAGTTACCTTCAAAATGATCACTCACAGTGAAAAGCTTTGGATTCCTTTAAATGAGGAACAGCTGTGACTTTAAAGTACCACCCGGTACACATACACATTCCCATGCCCAGCCCCGTTCTGAAGAAACTCAAATCTGGACCGGGCTGAAAGCAGACTGCAAGTCTGTCCCCTCCACCCTCTCCATCGCCTCTGGAAAAATCCAAACAGAGCTGAGTGGCAGCCACACATGCTACTGCCTTTAACCACATGCACGGCCTTCTGCTTCACACTCCCATCCTCACCCTCTCCCAAAAAATCAACCCAGTAACACCAATGACAAGTCAATGACAAATCCCGCAGAAAAGAGCCTGTGTTCACTCAATGCTTCCCTGTCTCAAATCCCCCAAAACTATTACTTGAGGAAAAACTGGCAGCTCATTAGACACCCCTCCTCCTCTAAGGTAAGACTTGGAACAAAAAGCAAAAAAGGCCAGTGAGAATCGGATGCCGCTCAGACAGAACCTAAGCCTCATGGTCTACAGTGATTTCTCCATCTCCACAAGCCTCAAAAGCAGATGGCATTTGTTGGACACGGTCAGATATGCCCAGACGGCTCATACGGTTCATTCCAAACGGCCCTCCCACTTGGAAGAGCCAAAATCTCGGTTCTTTCTGTGCTTCTCCAGAGCTGTCATTGTAGAGTCATGACCCTCTCACCCAGTGCCTCAAACACAGCATGCATTTGCCCTTCAATAGAGCTGAGCCCATGCTCCATGCTGGAAAAACAAAGGTGAATAAGACGTGGTTCAACATTCATGGAATGTGAGGGAGAAAAAGACGCACAGGTAGCAGACAGGGTCCTCATGTGCAGCACGGTATGGGAACCCAGAGGAGAGTCCAGGAACCTAAAGTGTGTTATCAGGGAAGGTCTCCAGAGGCAGTGGCTTCAGACTGGAATCTGAAACTATGAGCATCCATGTGTTTAAGAGTGGATGGCTTGACCCTCTAAGGGAGGGTATTTCAGGTACAGGAGATGGCATACCAAACCCCCAGAGACCAAAACGAGCATGCCACTTGTAGTAGACTGGGTGTGATAGATTAGATCACTGTTTGGAAAATATTCACATACTTTCCCTCTACTCCCTGGGATAAATCTACTGCCATGAAATTTCACTTTGGGCTGAGTATGTGACTTGTTGCCACTACTGTGTTTGTAGACATGATGTAAGACTTAAAATGTGCAGTCCGGTTTGCTGTCTTGTGCTCCTGCCATTTGCCAACAGAAAGTGTCTTGGAAAACTTCAGGCTCAGCAATGAGATATGTGTAGAGTAGACCTGAATCTTATCTCAACTGAGATCAGCCTAAATCAGCCAAACTCCAGATGAAGTTAGATAAGTAAGCAGTAAATAAATGTTTATTGTTGTATATCAGTGAGATTGAGGTGATTTGTTAAGCAGCATTACTGAAAATATAGCAGACTAGAAAAGGCAAAGAATGAGACCAAGGAGGCTGGAGAAGGAAGAATACAACCGAAAGGAAATAAACACAGCAAAGAACCAAAGCAAGCAAGAAGTGACCCCGAGACTTGAGACTACCTCCTTTTGGATGGTCACCCATGCCTGACACTTAGCCTAAGTCTGAGCACACAGCATTACTCAGTAAAGACAGTTCAATGACCAAACCAATGCGTCCTCAGTCGTGACCAATGGGCTACAGTCATAAGGAACAACAACAGCCTGTAATTATTGGAATAGAGAGTCTAGACAGTAGTTGCCAAACTCATTAGTCAACAGAGTGGCAAACCGTGGCTTGTGAGCTGCAGTTTGCCGACCACTAGGTTACACATACATCAGAAATAATAGATTACTCACAGCACTGACTCAAAACCATCAAGTTTTGGCTGTGACCACAGCCTAGAAACATGTTCAAATCATATAAACGTATTAAGGTAACCAGAATCTGCATGAGGATTAAAGAGGAGTAATACTTCACATTCTAATTATGTTTTGTCTAGAAGTTCCAGGCTCAAGGAAACGTTCACAAGCCTCTAATTCAGATAATATGGGTACAATAAAATGGCCCATCACTGACGTCAGCGATGTGTGTTCAGTAAACACTTATTAAGAACCCAGTATGTGTCCTGCACATTGGTAAACTCTGGAAGACACAAATTCACTCTTTAAAACAGTCTTTTAAAAGCAAAGAATTATATACAATTTTATTTCAAGCACAACAGCACCATACTTCTTTACTGAGCTAACCTCATAGTCATTAATGTTGTGGTTCTGCTTTAAAATGAGCTTTCTCAAGGTGAAATGGAGTTAGCTATTCTTAGGATCTCTAGAATTGAAAAATCAAAAGGCTCTCAAAGCCACTGGGAATAATTAAAAGGAATAAACTAAACAAAACCCAGCATCATCCTCTTCTGGCAGACCTGGATGGTAGACAATTCCACTTCAACGTGTTTTTTTGTTTGTTTGTTTGTGGGGTTTTTTTTGGTGTGTGTTTATTTTTATTTTTATTAAGGAGGGTAGGCTCTGTGGTGAGTTAAAGGAGAGCAGAGAGCTTTGCAAGAAGAGTCAGAAGCCAGGGCCCCTGGGATGGGGTGGCCGGAACATACTCTACAGAAAGATCAATTAGGGAGGAAACTGGGACAGATGGCCACACAACTATCATGCCCGTGTATTCTTCATACGATGTGACTTTTGACCCTCCTCCCACCTGGGAGGGCTT
This sequence comes from Lasiurus cinereus, assembly GCA_011751065.1. Taxonomy (NCBI): domain Eukaryota; kingdom Metazoa; phylum Chordata; class Mammalia; order Chiroptera; family Vespertilionidae; genus Lasiurus; species Lasiurus cinereus. Next base: position 9,569,095 of record JAAGEH010000125.1, read on the forward strand.
CCGATCCCAGCAGAAGCTACACTCTGAGCGTTCTAAGGCTTGGCTAAAAAAGACAATGCAGTTTCCACTGGGTTCTGTTGTGATGCTCACCTTTTGAGCCTTGAGATACCATGTGAGCATCTAGTGCTGAGACCACCCACCGTATTGTGCAGAAGCCCAGTCCACATAGTGGGACCACAAGTAGATACTCTGACTAGCCTCAGCTTCGCTCCAGATAATGCCAGCACCAAATGCCATCCCTGTGAGTGAAGACAGCTTTGGCTATTTCTTGGGCTCTCCCAATCTTCGAGTCTTCCTAGTGAGGATCCCAGACATCATGCACAGGGACAAGCCATCCCTGCTGTGCCCCTTTAAAAGTCCATAGGATCTAGACACGGTTGCTGCTTTAAGCAATCTTACTGAGTTTGGGGTGCTTTGTTCACAGCAATTGATAACTGTAACAGGAACCATGATGGGACTGCCCCCCTGGTGTCCCCTCCTACCCTCTGAGTTAATAGTTAACAATTCATCAGCCCTACACAGGCAGAAACACAAGCATATCCAAGGGGTGCACGTGGGTTCCAGTGCACAGAACCTAGACAGATACCTTCCCCTTTAGCATAGTGGTTCTCAACCGAGGGAAATTCCCCCGGGGGACATTTGGCAATGTCTGCAAACAACTTGGATTGTCACAGTTTGGGGGAGTGGTGCGACTGTCATCTAGCCAGGAATGGTGCTACACATCTTCCGATGCGCAGGAAGCCCTCCATGGCAAAGAATGATTCGGTCTACAATGTGGATAGCACTGAGGTTGACACCTCTACTTTAGAAGATAGCAAGCACTCAGAGCTGTGCAATTTGCTAAGAATGTCCCACTTTCACAGAGAATGCTACCTGCGCCAGGAAGACAAGGCTATGGCAAGGTATGATTGATTGAAGACTCCTTTCTTCTCTTTCTGGTGTTAAATGAAGCAGTGTCTGCAGGCTGTCTACCCAGGGCCCCCGGCCCCCACAATGTCCTCTCAGAACCTTGCCTTCCGCACCAGGCTCCCTTCAAGGCAGAGCAATTAGCCACCTGCTCTCAGACACACTCTAGAGAACGGTTTCATTTGGAAAAAAAAAAAACAAACCTCACTAAGGATAGTAAATTTTAGGACAGTGTGCCTGCTGCAGGTGGCCAGGAAACTATTACCGTAATTAAAGCTGTTGGATTTCAATGCATCACACTCGCTGGCTTCTTTGACAACAAGCCATGGGTGAGAGGAGGAGGAAACCACTTGAGTTCATGCATTTATCCCACTGTTAATTGAACAGCATGTGCCCCGCCCTGGGTGCTGGGTGTTTTGAGTGGAAGGAGGTGTGGAATAGATTGTCCTCCAAACTGCTGGGGTGTTTTCAGGTGGCTGCCTCACAACTTCCAACTTCAGCAAGATTTACGCTCTGTTTACCTTTGGAAAGCCTCTGAAAGTCCCCTTCACTTTTAGAGTGAGGGCAAAGCTCGCTGGCTGATTTATAGACCAACTCGCGAGGCACCATCGGAAGTCACTCTGCACATGCATCCCCCCTTTGCATGGGGAGCAGCATGGGCAGAGGTCACAGTCACACCAGAAGGAACTGAGGTTAGTGAACGGATAAAATTCAACAGACAGGACTGGAGGAGCCATGGGCAATAGTGTGAAAGCCAAGCCAGGACAAAATATACAGAAAGGGCGAATGTCTTGTGAGACTATACATTTTTTTCCTAAAATAAAAACAGCTTTTTTTTTTCCTCCTTGATTATCAGAGTAATTCTGCCCAGTAAGAAACAAAACAAACACTAACACCTCAGATAATACGGAACAATAAAGAGGAACTAAAAGTTTTCACTACAGAGAAGTGGGTGGAAGAGTAACTTCACAATGATAAGTGGTCAAGGTCAACGTCAATAGTGGTGAGGCAGGTTGGTAGGCGTTCCTTGATATGACGTGATGAAAATGGCACATTACCTCTGTGGACTTCCTCATGAACACTCAGTTGTGTCATGTGAAAAATATGCTACAAATTCCACGTGAGGGATATTCTTCAAAATGCCTGACAAGTAGCCCTCAAAATTTTCAAGGTCATAAAAAGAAGGCAAGCCTGAGAAACAGTCTCAGCTGACAGGAGCCTAAGGAGACATGGTGACTAAAGGTCATGTATCCTGCGTGGGATCATAAACAAAAAAGGACATTAGGTAAAAAGGTAAGAATAAAGTGTGGATTTTAGTTAACAATAATCAATATTGCTTCACTGATTGTTAACAAAAGCATCATATTAAGGTCAGATGTGAAAAGGAGGGTAAACTGAGAGTAGGGTTGATGAGAAATTCTCTGTATGATCTTTCAAAAATTTTCTAGACACTTAAAACTGCTCTAAAAAATAAAGTTTATTAAAAGAACAAAAAAATGAAAATCATCTATAATTATTCCCTCCAGATAAAAACTATAGTTAATATAGTTGATAGCCTTCTCTTTGCATATACAATCATTCTATATGTATACATATTTGTATTATTTTCATTTTTAAGTGAAAAATAAAGTTAGTCGGTAAGTTTTTAAAACCCTTTTGATTCACTCACTGGCCCTCAATTGCAAATCTAGTCAGCATACATTAGGGTGATGTTTCATATCCAGGAGAAGGTAGAATATTGTAAGAAGTATATTAGAACTTCTTAAGGTTAGGTCTACTTCACAAATTAGCCTGCACCAAGATTAACTGCAACTTTAAGGAAGACATGTGCTAGGCACATACTAGTTTCCACAAGATTAAACATGGATACATGCAAGCTATGGGGACAGAGTGGGACAAGTCCCTAACTCCTGACGGTTCCCACATCACCCACCTCACAACTACCAGTTTTTTTTTTTGTTTTAATATATATATTTTGTAGATTTCAGAAAGGAAGGGAGAGGACTAGAAAGAGAAAAACATCAATGATGGGAGAGAATGATTGAACACTGCCTCCTGCACAGCCCACACCAGGAATCAAGCCCATAACCTGGGCATGCGCCCTAACTGGGAATCAAACTATGACTTTCTGGTTCATAAGTCACACTAGCTGAGCACCACCATCTCTCTTAATTCTCACAGAAATCCTATAAGGTCGACTAATTTATTTATCATCAGTTTCAGTGAAGAAAACTGGGGGCCTGAAGGATCCTTGTTGCTTGCTCAAGGTCATACATTCAGTAAGTGGTGCCAATGCCTGAACCAAGTCCAATTCCACGCCTTGAGCTCCTTCTCCTGCATGTGCAGTACTGTTGCTGGGATCAGGTCTAACTCGAAGAGATAAGGAAACTAAGGCCAGATGGGTGTCTGAGCAACTGCAGTGCAGCTGCTAGAATAAGGCCCACTAAACCTGTCACTTGTGCCCTAAGTACTTGGTTTTTGCATAGTTCAAGCACTGGAGGGGTCTAATAGTTTTGTGTGTGTGTGTGTGTGTTGGGAAACCACAGGGCAAAGGGTGAAAGTCAGATAAAGGTGAAAACTTCTAAGCCTCCACTTCAAGGCTTCAGAATCCCAAGGAAGCACAATACCAAGCTGGATGCAAAGATTCCTGGCCCTCAGCCCCAGGAATCTCATTTAGTAGGTCTAGTTTATGGCCTGGGGATTGGTATCTTTTTAAAGTTCCCCAGGTGACGCTGATGAGATGTGGGAACCACTGAGATGGATGGTTCCTTCTTAGATTTAAGATTCCAAGAGCAATTGAGTAGCAAACAAAATCCCTGTAATTACTCTTCACAAGTCTCATTGTAATTCCAAAGCATCTCTGCTGGTTTCTTAATAACATTTCCTCAGAGAAGAAGGGAGAGAGGGGGAGAGGGAGGGAGGGAGAGGAAGAAGGAGAGGGAGAGGAAAAGGGAGAGGGGAGGGAGTGCCAGCCTGTCTGTGAGCACTTTTCTGTTTTTTACATTTATCATAGGGCTGGGGTTCTTCTTGGAATTTCTAAAAGAATCTCAAACAGTCCAAATGGGAAAATCATTCTTGAGATCCTTAATTCAACCCTTATGGCACAGACAAGGTACCAAAGTTCCAATGACCATATTCAAATATGGACAGTCCACCTCAGACTGACGCTCAAAGAAGCAGATGGTGTGCTGATCACACCCACTGACATGGGACCTTCCCCTAGTGGAGCCAGAGCATAGCGTGACACATTCCGCTTCCCTCCTAATAGAGCAGTCTCTGTGGGTCTGTGTCAGGCCATCTCTGCTCCCACTTCATTAAATAGGAGCCCATAAAGCCTGCCCCACTGTCTGTCTGGAAAAAGCACAGGGCACTTGGAGTAAGACAGTAGCTGGCCAAGCCCTGGGGGAATGAGGAGGGAACGGCATTGGTGCATTGAAAACCTAGAACAGTGGTTCTCAACCTTTCTAATGCCGTCACCCTTTAATACAGTTCCTCATGTTGTGGTGACCCCCAACCATAAAATTATTTTCATTGCTATTTCATCACTGTAATTTTGTTACTGTTAATGAATCATCATGGAAATACCTGTGTTTTCTGATGGTCTTAGGTGACCCTGCTAGCGACCCACAGGTTGAAAACTGCTGCTGTAGAGCCTAAGAGCATCAGCAAACACAGATATTTACATTACAATTCATAACAGTAGCAAAATTACAGTTATGAAGTAGCAACGAAAATAATTTTATGGTTGAGGGTCACCATAACATGAGGAACTGTATTAAAGGGTCGAGGCACTAGAAAGATTGAGAACCATTGATCTAGATGGACAGGCCACACTCCCCACTTCTGTTCTACAAGATGTGTGTTCCCCTGGGTTCCAGGCAGGAAACGCCCCTCCGGGACTATTAGAAGGCCTGTGAAGTAAAGGGCACTAGTACTAAACATTCTCCTAGGGCCTCCAAATCAGAGCATTCTGTGAGGTTCAGTGTTACACAGTGCCTGACATTCGGAAGGTGCCCCTACTGCGAAAGTCACCTGAGCGCCCCCTAGGTTCCAGGGGCGGAACTGGACATGTGAGCATCCCCACATTTCATTCTTGCTGCCACCCTTGTGGAACAGAAGCTTTCCTGCATTAGGGATGAAGCTCAGTGGGATGAAAATACTTGCTCTGTTGGTAGAGCTGGGCCTTGGGCCAGCATGAGCAGGGTGGCTCACAAAAGGCTCGTGGCAGTGCTAAGGATTCAGGTTTTATTTTAAGATCGATGGGGGGTCGACACAGACTGTTCTGTGACCCAAGGTTTGAATTTCAAACGAGTCCTCTGGCTGATGTGAGAAGAGAGTCAAGTGAGTGCACATGGAGACCCATCAGTAAGTGCCTGACAGGAGAGAGGCAGCTGTCAGAGACACAGGAGGAAAACCAGGGTGTTCCTCTTACCTCTGCCTGAGGATCAAAGGCCCTATCTGACAAGTCATTTCCATGGAAACAGCAGGGCACTGCACATCCAAGTGTGGCCCACGGACCATCAGTATCAGAATCACTATGCGTGCTCTTAAAACTCAGATTCCTGGGCTCCATCTCAGATTTGCTATATCGGAAGCTTTGGGGCAAAAGCTGAGAAATGTGCTTTTTCAAGATTCTAGGGATTAAGACAGATCCTTGGAACCTATCACTTCAGTGAGTCCAGGCATGTTACCTGCTGTCTGTAAAACAGATAGTACAGTGGTTGGCAAACTGCAGCTGTGACTTGCAAGCTGCAGTTTGCTGCTCTCTTGACATATGAGTTTGCCGACCACTGATCTAGACTCTCAATTCCAATAATCACAGGCTGTTGTTGTTCCTTGTGATTAAGCCCCCCTATCCCAGTGGTTGGCAAGCTCATGAGTTAACAGAGCCACCAACCACTGGGATAGGGATACTGACCTAGTATCCACCTCACGTAGAAGTGATGAGGGTTAAGTCAGTCAGCACATATAAACTTCTTAACTAGTTCCATTGAGATCCCCAGGAGTGAGAGCTCTATGAATGTCCTCAGGCCTCTGAAGGAGCTAATGCACGCTAAACGTCAACAAATGGAGGGGGGGCTCAGCTCCACCCCAGCAGAGATGCTTCCTCAGGGCTCCTTCCAGGGTTCAAGATGTCAGCCTGAAGGTGATTCTATTCACTGCTTCCGGAGGGCGGTCTATAACCTGGGTGTATCTCCACAGTCTGTGTCGGCCAACATATCCATCACTTAGCTGCAGATCCAGACGTAAAGGCAGCATCTCAGCTGCTGGGGGTTGAATTGTGTCCCCCCCTCTCACTTATCGCCCCCCCCCCCCCAAAATATGTTGAAATCCTAAGCCCTGATACTTGTGAATGTGACTTATTTGGAAAATAGGGTCATTACAGATGATCAGGTTAAGATGAGGTCAGTAGGGTGGGCCCCAATCAAATGTGCTTAATACAATACGGACACAGAGACAGACACACAGAGGGAGGACGATGGGAAGACATGGGGAAAAGACCAACTACAAGCCAAGGGAAACCTGAGGCCTCTAGAAGCTCAGAACCTGGCCAACGCCTTGATTTCAGCATTCCAGCGCTGGAAGTGTGAGACAATCCGTTTCCGCTGTTTGAGCCACTGGGTGTGTGTTTATGATTGCAGCCCTAGAAAATTAGTACTCCCGCCCACTGAGAACTGGTGATAACTAGGTGGTAGCACTGAAGAGAGAGGGCTGAATGACACCTCCCAAGAAATAAGCCCCAAATTTTTGAAGTTTGGATCCTGAGTCTGGCTTACGGAGCACCAGGGGGAGCAAGGACTCCTCAGGAGACAGTTAATCCCTGTGGGTCCGGAAGAGGCAATTGCTCATTTTTTTCTGAACCGTTCATCTTCTGGAGGTGGATAGGGGGGCAGTGGAGGCACCCTAGTCCCTCCCTTGCCTATAAAGCTCTGTCATCAGTTGGCGATGAGTGAGGGGCACTCAGCAGCCCCACTGTCCACTGAATGCTGGTGATCGAAGCCTTTGGCAGCCGACGACGCTGCAGCAGGGTTCACACAGCACAGCAGCAACGGTTCCATGAAAGAAAGCATAAAAGCCCTTCCCTACTCCCCCCTGCAGGACTTCAGCTTTTAATACATTGAAAGCAGTTGGCTTTCAACAAAATCTTGGCAAGTCCACGCTGGCTCCAACAGGCTGCTGAAAGCTGGGGTGTCTGTGCAGTTGGCAGAAGGTCAGTGTCCAACCCCACCTCGGCGAGGCAGGGAAGGCCTGCACACACTCAGTCCCAGAACCCGGGTGTGGAGCAGTGGAGAGCCCTGCCCCTCCATCGGGCTCGTCTGCACTGCAGGGTATGCCCGAGGGAGGCAGACCACCACAGGTGGAGCCTGGAACTAGGAAGAGGAAGGCCGAGTCCCTGGAATGGCACTGAAGACTCATCATGATTTATCTTCAAGGACAGTCCATCTTCCTCCTCCCTCACAGGCAGGCCAGAAATGCTGAACAATTGCTCGCTCTTGAGTCCAAATCCTATCTCCACAGGTAGTTGCTTTGTGAGCTTGGTTATGGCACTGAGTCTCAGTTTCTACCTCTGTACAGTGGGGAGATCGATATCTGTTCTTTCTGGTTATTCTAAGGATGACATGAGATAAAGTGTCCAATGTGCCTGCATGGTACCCAATACAGTCAACACTCTATGGGAGCTATTATTGATCATCATTAACTTATTCATCAATAATCTAACTCAACAGTATTCGATCTACAAGTAACTCTGTTGATTGACAAGAGAATCACCAAAATGGGGAAAAAAGCAGCATGTGACTCATTCTAGCTCTCCAGTTACTTCCAAAGGCTCAACCATGACCTTGTAAAGGACTAAAAAGCAGTTTCTCGGTACCCAGTTTAACGTGGATTCTGGGCAGCCTGAAGTCTTGGTTCTGAGGAAGGGGTATGGGTTCTAACTGCAGTGAAGGTCAGAGGAGAGATGGCCATGCAGAGATTCCCACTGTCTCTTCACCCCACCTCCAGAGTGATATTCAAGTCTTTGCAAGATCCATTTTTCTCTTCCTCTTGGAAGAATTGACTTCCTGAAGTTCATGGCTCCAAAATTATAGGTGTAAGATTGAATTAATATCAGCATTATGGGAATTGGCAGCCATTTGAAAAGATTTTTAAATCGCATTCTCCATTCTGTCATTACCACAGAAATGCAGTCTCTAAGGCCTCTAGTCTGATTTATCTTGCCTTTACCTGAGATGCTGGATGTCTGAATCCAGGGACAACGAGCTGCAGGCTCTGACCTAGAGCTCTGTGGGACCAGGCCTGCGGAGGAGGGAGGCTTCAGAATTGGGATACACTGAGTTCTTTGGCTCACATCAGAGGAGAGCCACCTCGAGTCTCCGTGGGGTTCTGTTTGCTTCCACATCTTTTGAACAAGTGCACAGGGCTCTGACGTCCCTGGACGACTTGTCCCCACCTGCCATAATCGATATTTTTTAGGAATTGGAAGATTGTATTGAAGTATATATTTCTTTAGCTACTACATCCTAGTAGTATATGATTCTTAAAGATGAGTATTCCTTGTGCATCAGCACCATTTCCCGGTACAGACACCAAATGGTCACTAAGGCCAAAGGTCCTGCCTGGGTAGCCAGGCGTGGGCTGCCTGTCCCATGCTTGGATTTTAATCAAGAAAAGGAAGCAACTTCCTATCCAGTAAGGAATCTCAGCAGCATTTCCCCATCTAGAGGGTGAAGGTTCACCAACCTGTGAGTCCCCACAAGCACCTTCCAGCCAAAGTAATATGGTCAAACTAAAGATCCTGCTATTCCTTCAAGAATGCCCTGACCACTTATCTATTGGCATCTACACTCTCCTGGACATAACCTAGTCCCCTGAAGATGTGGGTCCTGTGCCTACAATGAATCATAATAATGACACACCTTTCTGAGGCTCTGGTGGAAAAGGGTCAGCTTCCCAGATTGCTGGCTGGGCTTTAAGCTTGCGTGCTGGTTGATTTCACATCTTCCTTCCAACTTCTGCCCAAACTCCAAAGCTCACCTCACATGCCAAGTTATGGTTCCCCCTTGCCCTTCAGCAAATGCCCTACCCATCCTGAAAGTTTCCTCTTCAATGCTACCTCGTCTGTAGAGCTTTCTGGATTCCTCTGGATGAGGTAGCCTCACCTGGAATGTCCCTTCATTCTGTTGCTGATCAGAACACATTGCAATTGCCTTTGCTCACGGCCTCCCCACGTGGCTCTGAAACACTCTAAAGCAGAGGCTCTTTCCTTCCATTTGTGCCTTCACAGCCCAGCCCAGGGCCTGGCACAGAGCAGGTCTTTAGTAAGTGTTGTGTGCTCACTGAGGAGCATGGAACAGTAAATGCACAAGTAACACCCGGAGCAGAAACTTTCAGCTGGGCCGTGATGGATGAGGCCACCGGTCTGTTCTTGCGTTTTAATATTTCAGAGCTGCCACACTCCCCCCATGTAGTCAGGTCACATCCATGAGAATGAGTCATTTCTCAGAGGCTGGGGTGGGTGAGTAGTTTTGTTCATTCTACAACACCTATCTGTAATGGATGGCAAACAATGACTTTATGATAACGCATCTTCCCTTTGGGGTCACATTTGGATGCTTTCCCCAATGTATGATTTAAAATATATTTTTTTATTTATTTCAGAGAGGAAGGGAAAGGGAGAGAGAGAGACAGAAAAATCATTGATGAGAGAGATTCGCTGCCTCCTACACACTTCACATTGGGGATCTAGCTTGCAATTCAGGCATGTGCCCTGACCGGGATGGAACTTTGACCTCCTGGTTCATAGGTCGATGTTCAACCACTGAGCCACACTGGCTGGGCTCTAATGCATTTTTATATGCAATATCTCAGTTAGGGTGGGACACCACTCCAGGGGTAAGACTATCTTACTTTTGTAGACAAGGAAACTGAGAAATTAACCAGTTTAACTCAGGATCAAAGGATGAGCGAAGATAAGGCTGAAATGAATCTTCTACCCTTGCCTTTTTCTGTTGTACTTCCCACAACACCAGCCTGATTCTCCTTAAAGTGATGATCACCCAGACACAACATCCATGTGTAACTTTTAACATTCCTCTAGTCTACCTGATCTGCTCAAAACAGTCTCAAAGACAGGCCAACAGACTAGGTGTGGAGCTGCAAGGACTTCTGGAAACCAGTGTTTCTGCCCCAACAACTGTCTCTATGACCTGGTCCAATGACTGCATTGACCAGATCTCTGATGATTAGCTCAGGCTTTCTTTGCCTTCCCCTCAGTAATGCCCATTCATAATGAAATTTCAAATTAACTCAGCAAACCAATTTATTGTATCTCTCTTCTCTGCCAAGTACTGTGAGTTGTAATGAAATTGAGAATGAATGAGGATGAGATACCTAGTGTGGGATGGGGTCCAGGGTGGTAGCAGAGAATTACACTGGAGTGAGAAGGCAAGGGATTGGTAGCTGGAAAGAGACACTAGGGATAATGAAGGTAAAGTTATTGCCAGATCAGAGGGACAGGACTCTGGGGAAAGCTATGCTAAGGCATTTGTGCCTTATTTTCTAAACAGTGGGGCACTATGGAAATCACAGGATGGTCATTTTTTCAAGGTCATATATCAAGTCATATAATGTTAGAGTTGGGAGAACTCTCAGAAATGATCTGATCTACCCGTCCATTTTACAGATGGATATACTGAGGCCCAGAAAGGGGATGTGCCTTGCCAAAAGTCACATGAGAAATTATTGGCAAAGGTAGTATGTAATCAGAACTCTGATTTAGCAAGTCTTCACTGGTGGCGACATAAAGTTGGGTTAACCTTCAGAGAGATGGATAAGGTAGAAGATGCTAACATACCTTGGCATAGAGCTTGTGCATTTACAGAAAGGGAGGCAGAGAGAAGTAGAAAGAGACCCTAAAGGAGGAATGAGCCAGCATCCAATGAGCACCATCCAAGGTCTCCCTTAGAGTCATGCTTTGTGCCAGACACTCCATAGTGTCTCCTTTAATTGTCCCTTTAGGAACATTTAAGAGAAGGGTCATGAATCCCATTGAAAGGAGATTGGAGACTCCGAGATGTTGGATAATTTGCCTCAATCCGAACCTGGCTTTTAATAGAGAACCCCATGCTCTTTTGTCCAGCTGAATCTTCCTAAAATTTTTAAGGTTCTGCTAAGAATTTGAACTAATGAACAGGGATTGAACCCCTCCACCCCAGCCCATTGCCTCCTTTTCCTGTCCTTGCTCCTGTTGTCTCATGCATGTGACTAGAGGAAGGTCAATGGGATCCTTCCTATCGACTTTTCACCAGAAGAAGACAATAGAATTTCCCTAGTGTTGTTTAGACCAGAAAACCCAGTGCTCACTACGTGACAAGGAATGGGGGTTGACAGAGGTAGTAACACTCTCCACTTCTTCATTGACTCAGCACCTTCTATGTTATAAAGACCAAGTCCAGATCCATGACATTGCTCATCCATTCATCACAGCCACATATTAATTCCAGCCCAATGAACCTCCACTCAAGTGGCTTTCTATTCAGCAACAGAGGTAGAGCTTGAAAAAAAATACATTTTTACTATTTGCAAAATATAAGCAAGAGCAAAGCCCTTGTGAGCACCTGGCATGTCACCCTGTTCCTTACAGAGTTCGTATAATTACCTTGATGGGCTTGTTAGTCTGTAGGATAGGACCTTGCTTACCCCTGCCTTTCCCATCCCAGCCTCTCTCTTTCTCCTGCCTCCCTATTTATACTCCAATAACTCTAAACAGCGTAGAGTCCTGGGTGGACATTTTTTTTTCTCCTTGAACTTGGTGTTCTCTCTTGGATTGTCTTTCACATCTCCCATTCCTCTGCTAGTGTTAAGATAGCTCAGGTTATCTGTCACCACCTCATCCTCCCTGTGCCCAGATCCCTGAGCATTGCTCTACCCCTGCACTGATCACGGCTCTGTCTGTCTGTCTGCTTGTTTGTTCCTACCCGGGAGAGGCATCAGCTTGATTAATGCCTACAGGTACAGAGCAAGCACATTATTAGAAAACGCTGAATGCATTCTTGAAGAACAAACATTTAAACAAATGAACAAATGGATGACTTCCAATTAGTACTGTAATGACTCAGGTGAGCTTGGAAGCTTACCAGACTGAGTGGAGATTTGAAAAACAAACACTGGGAACCAGGGGAGCAGCTTTGGGTAAAAGACTAAGGGAGGAAGTCAGCATTAGCCAAGGGCAGAGGCAGAAATGAAAATGCCATATGGGGCATGGGAGAGAGAGAGACAGCCTTGCTACCGTATTAGGTTTATGGATAAAAATAGTCAAACATGAGGCAGAACTCCAGGTGACTGTGGACCACAACGAGCCTGTAAGGTGCCTTTGTGTGAACTGCAAAAAAGGTCTCCTCTTGGTGTCAACTGGAGCCACGTGGCTGGGGAAATGGTCCTTACCTTTGTGTTAAGAAAAAGGAGACTTTTATTTTGTGGATACAGCTCAGCATTGGAGGATGTGGCCTGGTGAGAAGAACAAGTGCCCCATTTGGAATTCTTGTGTTAGGTACCCAACCTGCAAAACTGTGTGGGTGGCCTGACCTTGAGAGCTGTATAGAGAACAAGAAGCGCAACCCAAGCCCAATTCTTCTCATAAAATCTGACTTTTAGAGCTATCTGGCCTTTGTGTCAGTCCCCAAGCCTCCAAGTTCACGTCCCTTCCAGAAACCCTCCCCAGATATGAGCCTGTGTCTTGATGTGAGTCCCTCTGAAAGTAGAGCCTGAGATAAGGACCTGAGCATGGTAGTTAACTTGAGAGGTGTCTCAGAAGCCAGAGTTGGCAGGGGAGGAAGAGCAGCAAAGAAAATAATGCAAGGAATCCTGGAAAATGTAGAATTAGGCTATGCTATGGGAAAAATGGGGATCGATCTTTCTGGGGATCGTTGGAGAAACATGCAAAATGTACCTCAACATTGTCCCTACTAAGGATGAGTAACTGAGATAATGACTATCCACCCCATCTTCTGGCCTCCCATTGTGTGGGAAGTTGTCCTTGTGAACATTACCTTTCCCACACTTCCAGAAAGTACCTGCATGTGAGGTGTGGCCTTCAGTGATGTGGGGATGCTGAGAGTGTGCACTAAACTGTCCCTGTGACTATACTGAGATCCTATGGAATGAGGGGGCAGGGCATGAGGCACAAAAGTAACTGCCACAGCCATTCATCGGTCAAACCAGACACTGCAGATCCTCTGTTTACTTGAAGAGGTCAAAAGAGGAGCAGCCATCTCTGGCCCTCTCTCTCCCAAGAAAAGCCAAATGCTGGGTAAAGACCTGGCTCTCTGCCATTCCTTCCATGAAGCAGCCAGCAGCATGGGACTTAAAGAAGGGCAGCCTCCGGTCATGAACAATAAAGGCGCAGACATACTTGGGGGCGCCTTGGAGGGGTCAGGCTGGGTACTCAGAGCCATTCTTCCCTAAACAGGGGAAGGAAAAGGCACCAGCTTGGCTCTGGCTCTTGGGTAACATTGAATTACTTCCATTTAATATTTTATGGCAGGCATAATGATATAAGCTGTATTCTTCAGCATCCATTAGAAATGAAGGGACGTTTATATTTTAGTGGCAGTGAGCCATAGATTCCCCATGCCTGCTTTGCTGGGGCCATGCTACAAAATACAGGAAGCAGATGAGAGGCCATTGATCAGAGCTTGAATTTTAAACCCATAAATATACCACAAGTGCTTACACTCATAAAATCAAAGGAAAGAGATTGAATTTTTATGAGGTTGGGTTGATTTTTAAAAAGAAGAAAAAAAAGTCAAGATATGTCCAGGCTGGTGTGGCTCAATTGGTTGGGCATCATCCCATATTCCAAAAGGTTGCCGGTTTGATTCTTTGCCAGGGCACATACACAGGTTATGGGTTTGATTTCCAGTCGGGGTGTGTAGGGAGGCAGCCAGTCGATGTTTCTCTCTCTTTCTCTCCCTCTCCCATCCTCTCTCTGTAAAATCAATTAAAACATATTTAAAAAACATAAATAAAAATCAAGATACGTCATATGTATTTTTAAATTATAATCCTTTCAGGAAAGGGTTAGAGCTTGTCCTGTGAATACCAAGTGTCTCGCACAGGACACAGACATGGGAAAGAGGCATAAGCAGGGGGCTGAGCAGCAGACCCCAGGACCAGACATTTCTGCAACATCGAGCACAAAGTCATAATATTAAAAGATACAGAAGACACCTCACACCCATTAAAATGGCCATCATAAAATACACACACACACCCTGTGAGCATGTAGAGAAACTGGGACCCTTGCTTACTCTCTTTGAGATTGTAGAATGGTGCAGCTGCTAATAAAAACAGTATGGTAGTTCCTTAAAAATTAAATATAGAATTGCCATAAGATATAGCAATTGCACTTATGGGTATAAACCGAAGAGACTGAAAACAGGAACTCCAAGAAATAGTATTTGCATGTTCATGTGCATTGGAGCATTATTCACAATAGTCAACAGGTAGAGTACCCCATGTGTCCATCAATGAATGAATGGATAAACAAAATATGGTACATCCATAGAATAGAATAGTCAGCTTTGAAAAAGAAGGAAATTCTGACATGTGCTACAATATAGATAAAACTTGGGGACATTTTTCTAAGTAAAATGAGCCAGTCACAAAAGAACAAATATTATATTGTTCCAATAAAATTCACAGAGAAAGTATGGGGTTGGGGGGGAAGGAATGGAGAGTTAATGTTTAATGGGTACCGAGTTTCAATTTTGCAAGATAAAAGTTTTGGAGATAGATGGTGGTGATGGTTGCACAACAATGTGAATGTACTTAATGTCACTTAACTGTATACTTAAATAGTTAAGATGATAGAGATCATGCTATGTATATTTTACCACAGTTAAAAAAAGATATAGAAGATAGGAAGCTTTTGAGATGATCTATTCCAACCTACTGATATGGATGGAGGAAACTGAGGCCCATAGAGCAAAAGTAACTTGGTTAAAGCCACACATGAAGTTGATGAAGGACCTAAGATGAGAATTGGATCCTGACTCTCAGTCCAGTGCTCTTTTGACAATCCCATATTTATTCACTTCATTATATCCATGAGGTAAAGTGTCAAGGAGACATTTAGAACACAATACATGCCAGGCACTGTTCTAAGGCCTTTCTACTTACTAGGTTATTGAATGTTCACAATGACAGAAGACAGAACTACTATTTTAATTTTACGCATGAGGAAACTGAGGCAAGGCGAGGTTAGATAACTTTCTCCAAGCCATCCAGTGAGAGCGCTGAGTTTGAACCTAGACTGTTTGACTCGGAGTCCACAAGCTTAACTCTACCATAAGCACTCTCCATATTCCATGTTTCAAGGAAGCCTCCCAGTTACAAACAATATAAAGACTGTACTGGGAGGAAGTGTCTCAGTTGACTTCTATTTATCATGTATGTGCTGAGCTCTGTAGAGTTTTTCTAGCTTAGGCAAAAATTGGGAAAAACAGAGTCAGAACCATGGAAAGACAGCTAATACATATGACCCTCAAAGATCCCAGATATCTCATAATCCAATGAGAAGGTAATAGAAATAAGAGGTCAGTAACACTTCTCTATAGAGATAGGTCTGCCCTGAGTTTTAAGGAATTAACAGGACATGGCTTCAGGGGATAGTCTATCTGCTGACTGTCTGCTGTGCTGGGAATTGTGGGGAAGATAAAAACTCAGATGCCGTTTATCTACTCTCCAGGATGCCAGGAAATGTCTGTCTTCACAGAGTCCAGCTCCCAGAACTTTGCAGGTTAGGGCTAGAAAAGGTACCAAGTTTCCTTGTGAAGAAGTTCAAAAACAGTAGCAGGCCCAGTGTAGGTGGAAAGAAGGTACAATGAGCACTCAGAGCAATTGATAAGCCATCTTCCTGAAATTCCCACAGGCTTCTGGGACCCCCTCAGAGTATGGGATTGAAGTACAATTGCTCCAACATCATGGGACAAGAGTCTCCCATACCACAGGTTAGCTTTCAACTAGTTTACATGTTGTGTTTCTAAGTACAATCTCATGAAACACATTCCTTTGTTACAGTAAGAAATTAACATGTTACACTGAATTCTTTAGATCCACAGTATTCTATGGGTTAGCAAGTAAACCAACATTTATTTAGTGCATGGTACTAATTTCAAGTAACCGCCCACCCCAAAAAAAAACAAACAAAAAAAACTGCAACAACAAAACACCAGAGGGCCAGCTTTACAATGATGCCCACTTCATATATCAGGAATCCGAGTTTCATGAAGGTGAAGGTGACTTGCCTATGATCACACAGCTGTTTATCAATGGGGCCAGTATGTGAACAGAGAGACCTGTATGTCCCCAAACCCTATATGCTGTCATGTATATCAGGCAGAACATACAGATTTTTTTCCTGACTCCATCTTCTAAAGTTTAAGGACAGGTATTAGGGAGGTCTGGCTAGCAGAACTCAGGAGACCTACACCTCAATCTTTTGAGGCCAGTAGCACACGGAATCTATGTGAGTAGATGGAGGCTGGGATAACTTGTGAGTGTTTGGGGCTATTTTCCCTGTTATTGTCCCTCTGGAGGGCAGGATGATGGCTATGCTGTGAAGAATAATAAGAGCACTTGTTGCCATAGTGCACGGGGGAGTATCAGATTTTGATTGGGTACCAGTAAGCTGGGCTTCAATTCTAATGATTCTCAGCTTTCCCCTTAAGAATGAATCCGGTCTCATTCAGGGATGAGACAAGAGAGGCCCATCCTCTTTGTCTTCTGAGTGCTTTCTGGCATTACTTTAATGGTGCTGACCTGTGTGCCAAGAGCTACATACACAATCACTGTAATGAGGTATATTCTTTTTCTATGTAATAGATAATCTTATTTGATTGCATTTTTAGTTGTTTCCAGGGCAAACAGTTTGTATTAATCTTAGCAACGACAGATAAAAGGTCATGTATAAAATATTTCACATCCAGAAAGTAGACCATTCATTCTTAAAATTGATGTCTAAAGCAAGCACAGCTATAGAGAGCACTCTTTGAAAATGTCATGCCAAATTGCACAGGTCAATTAGAGAATTTTGTTTGGAGGTTCAGAGGCAAAAAAATGAAAGCTGCAATAAATTCTAATGAGGGCCTAAGTTTCCATTTCTTCCTTTCCTGATAACTGGCATAAAAAAATAACAATATTCAGGACCACAGACAGCACCAGGGCAGGTCCTCCCTGGAAGAAGGGGGCAGCTGGGTACAAAGGATGGCAACATTTGGAAAATTCTCTCAAGCTCTTGAGTTTCTGAGAGGAATCTGTGTTGGAGGTATGAGCCATGGTCCTGAATCTCCTATCTGCCATGTATTAACATGCAAACTTCCAAATTCCCTAATCAGAGCTGATTTTCTTCCGAATATGAGATAAAGCTGGGAGAATAAAATGATATCATACATTGACCTGGAAATGTGCAACCCATTTTGGCCCCCTGTCCCTCAGTCCCATGTAAGCATTGGGTAACTCTCAGCCTCGGATGACTGCAATAACCACTGGGAACATGCTCTCTGCAAGCTTTGGGCACAAGACACACAATGTTGTGAAGATCTTGCCTATTGGAGTCTACTTTTCCCTTCTTGCCTTGTCTCCCTAACTTCACATCCAGAAGCTATTGGTGGTCAGCTAATAACTCACGAGATGCTCTGGTAATGGCATAAAGCTTTATCCTTCAGAAGAAAGAACTTTTTGGAGAAGCTTAAGAAACTAGAGCCTATTCAAGGCTCAGAGGAGTAAAGCCATAAATGATGGCACTTAAGTTACGGTGCTGAGCAGCAGGTTGAGTCTGTGTGTGATCTGTGGAGGGTGGAATTATGACACACCCAGTGTATCTTACCATGCTCTAAAACGGTACTTCTTGTGGCTAACACTTTATTGTGGGGTAGGACTGTGAAGAGGAAAAGTATACATTTGGATTTTTTAAAAAAGCTTTGATCCAGTAATAAGTTATGGGCGAATTGTTTTTGGGGAAAATGGATGGTCCTCATGAGCAACCCTCCCATGGTGAAGTGAACTGCAATGGTCCCATTACAGCTCAAACTTGCCCTCTGGAAACCCCAACTCATGCTTTCTGATCTATCTCATCAAACTTCTTGTCTTAGAAGCAGCTTAAGCTTTTTAATTTATTTGTAATAAAAAATGAATCTTTTATTCAAAGAATTTCATGATTTATTGATTAAATTGAATTTATTAGAGTGACATTGGTTAATACAACTATACAGGTCACAGGTGTACAATTCTATGATATGGTATTGTGTGTTCACCATTCCAAGTCAAATCTTCTCCCATCACCATTTATCCCTAACTTACCCTCTTCTACCTTTTCCACAGCCCTTTTTCTCTGAAAATCACCATGCTGTTATCTGTGTCTATGAATTTGTTTGTTTTTTGCTTAATCCTGACAACCTTTTCACCCAACCACCTAACTCCCTTCCCTCTGATTGCTTTAAGTCTACTTCTGAAAAAAAAAATGCCGGCAGAATAGACAGACGTGTCCCTGAGCAGACAAAGAGAACAGCTGAGGGTCACACTGGGAGTGTTTGTTGGCCAGTTAAGGCACAGTTATCATCGAGGAGAAGGTGGGGGACTGCTGAACAGAGATCCCCTGACCAGATAGCCCCACTGCTATGGGGTTTTTTCTTCCAGATCCACCAGCTCAGATGCGGAGACCACGCCAGCTTGAAAGGGAAAGTAGATGTTTACGGAAGCCTGAAAATCTACAGCTGTGGCAACCACTGAACAGCTACGAGTCCCAGAACACTGGTCCCCAATTGGCGCAAATACTCAGATTCAAAGAAGCTCTATACTCTACACAGAAAGGAGAGAGAAAACTACATAACCAGATACCCAGAGAAGAGAGACTATGGACAGACAAAGAAACAGTGTGCATGTGAAAGAAAAGCAGGCATCAGCAGAAAAGGAAATAAACAAAATGGAGGCAAGCAACCTGCCACAGGAAGAATTCAGAGAAATGGTCATAAGATGGCTGAAAAGAATAGAAGACAAATTTGACAATATGAATAAGAACCAGAGGAAATGAAGAAGAACCAAGAGGAAATGAAGAAGAACCAAGAAGAAATGAAAAATGATATTGTTGTTGTAAAGAACTCCATAGAAAGCATCAAAAGTAGACTAGAAGAAGCAGAGTCCGCATCATTGAGCTAGAAGTCAAGGTTGGAAAAAATACCCAAGTAGAGCAGCTGCTAGAAAAAACAATTTTTAAAGCAGGAGGAGAGCCTAAGGGAACTTTGGGACAACATAAAACAAAACAATATCTGCATAATAAGGATTCCAGAAGGAGAGGAAACTAATCAAGGAATACAAAACCTCTTTGAATAAATAATGACAGAAAACTTCCCTGATAAAGGGAAGAAAACCCCACACAAATCCAAGAAGCTCACAGAATCCCAAGGAAATGAACCCCAAAAGACTGATGCCAAAAGCACATTATAATTAAATTGGCAAATACCAACGACAAAGTAAGAATCTTAAAAGTGGCCAGAAAGAGACATAAAATTACCTAAAAGGAACCCCCATCAGACTAGCAACTAATTTCTCAACAGAAACTCATCAGGCCAGAAGGGAATGGAATGAAATATACAGACTCATGCAAAGGAAGGGTCTGAATCCAAGAATACTGTACCCAGCAAAGCTTTCAATCAAAATTGAAGGTGAAATCAGGAGCCTCACAGACAAAAAAGGACTAAGGGAATTTATTACCACCAAAACAGCAATACAAGAAATGCTAAAAGGGTCTGCTGTAAAAAAAAAAAAAAATATATATATATATATATATATATATATATATATATATATAAAGTTAAGAAGGAGCACAGGGGTAAAGAATAAAAATGGTGACAAATAAATATCTATCAATAATAACTGTAAATGTAAATGGATTAAATGCTTCAATCAAATGACATAGGGTAACGGATTGGATAAGAAAACATGACCCAGATATCTGCTGTCTACAAGAAACCACCTCAGAAAAAAAGATGCACACAGACTGGGGGTGAAGGGATGGAAGACTGTCAGGCAAATGGAAATAAAAAAAAAAAGCTGGGGTAGCAATACTTATATCTGACAAATTAGATCTCAAAGTGAAGGACATAACAAGAGATAAGGAAGGCCACTTCATAATACTAAAGGGAGCAATACAACAAGAAGAAATAATTCTGGTAAACATATACGCACCCAATATAGGAGCACCTAAATACATTAAAAAAAACACAACTCCTGGAGAATATCAAGCGAGAGATTGACAGCAATACAATCATAGTAGAATTAAAACAATCTAAAGAAATCAAACACATGGAGAAAATCCAAAGAAACCAAAACACTTGGAGACTAAACAGCATGCTATTCAACAATGACTGGGTAACTAGAGAGATCAAGGAAGAAATAAAAACCATCATGGCAACAAATGACAATGAAAACACAACAATCCAAAATCTATGGGACACAGTGAAAGCAGTCTTGAGAGAGAAGTTTATAGCTCTACAAGCCTCCTGCAAAAAAACAAGAAACAATGGTAATAAATTACCTAACCCTACAACTCAAAGAGCTAGAAAGAGGAAAGCCCAGTGTAAGCAGAAGGAAGGAAATAGTAAAGATCAGAGTGGAGATAAACAACATAGAGACCAAAGAAACAATTCAAAAGATCAACAAAACCAAGAGTTGGTTCTTTGAAAGGATAAACAAGATTGATGGATCTCTATCAAGGCTCACCAAGAAGCAAAGAGAGAGAATTCAAATAAACAAAATCAGAAATGAAAGAGGAGAAATAACAACAGACCCCACCGAAATACAAAGGATTGTTTAAAAATACTATGAACAACTCTATTCCAACAAACTGGAAAACCTGGAGGAAATGGACATATTCCTAGAAATATATAGTCTTCCAAAATTCAATCAGAAAAAAATTTAAATATCTTAATAGGCCAATAACTATGGAAGAAATGGAAGCAGTCATGAAAAAGCTTCCAGCAAACAAAAGCCCAGGGCCAGATGGCTACACAGGAGAGTTTTACCAAACATTCAAGGAAGAATTAAAACTTATCTTCCTCAGACTATTCCAAAAAATTCAAGAAGTAACACTTCCAAAACCTTCTATGAAGCTAGCATCACCCTAATACCAAAACCAGATGAAGACAACACAGTGAAAGAGAATTACAGGCCAATATCCCTCATGAACATAGATGCCAAAATCCCCAACAAAATTCTAGCAAATCAGATTCAGCAGTTCATCAGAAGATCATACACCATGATCAAGCAGGATTTATCCCAGGGATGCAAGGATGGTACAATATCTACAAATCAATAAATGTGATACATCACATAAACAAATAGAGGGAGAAAAATCACATAGTCATATCAATAGATACAGAAAAATCCAACACCCTTTCTTGATAAAAACTCTCAGCAAGGTGGGAATAGAAGGATCATACTTCAACATCACAAAAGCAATATATTACAAACCCACAGCCAGCATTATACCCAATAAACAAAAACTAAAGCCATTTCCCCTATAAACAGGAACAAGACAAGGGTGCCCTCTCTCACCACTCCTGTTCGACATAGTACTGAAAGTACTAGCCATTGCTATCAGACAAGAAGAAGAAATAAAATGCAGAAAAGAGAGACTAAAAAAGCAATTCTATTTACTATCGATCAAAAAAAATTCAGATACCTAGGAATAAACTTAACTAAGGAGGTAAAAGATCTATATGCGGAAAACTACAGGACACTGAAAAAAGAGATAGAGAAAGAGGTAAACAGATGGAAGAGCATACCATGCTTATGGATTGGAAGAATCAACATCATTAAAATGTCAATACTACCCAAAGCAATCTATAGATTCAATGCACTCCCCATTAAAATACCAAAGGCATATTTCACAGACCTAGAAAAAATTCTGCAAAGATTCATCTGGAATAAAAAAGGACCTCGAATAGTCACAGCAATCCTGAGAAAGAAGAATAAAGTAGGTGGATCTCAATATCAGATTTCAAGCTGTATTACAATACCACTCTTCTCAAAACAGCCTGGTACTGGCACAAGAACAGACATATAGACCAATGGAATAGAATAAAGAATCCAGATATCAACCCAAACCATTATGCTCAGTTAATATTTGACAAAGGAGGCATGAACATAACAACAGAGCCAAGACAGTCTCTTCAATAAATGGTGTTAGGAAAATTGCACAGATACATGCAAAAAATTGAAACTAGACCATCAACTTACCCCAAACACAAAAATAAACTCCAAATGAAAACATGATTTAAACATAAGACAGGAAACCATAAAAATACTAGAGGAATCCACAGGCAGCAAAATCTCAGACATATTCTGAAGGAACTCCTTCACTGATACTGCTCTAAGGGCAATTGAAGCTAAAGAGAAAATAAACAAATGGGACTACATCAAAATAAAAAGCTTTTGCACAGCAAAAGAAACCATCAACAAAACAACAAGAAAGCCCATGTATGGGAGAACATATTTGCAAATGTTATCACTGATAAAGGTTTAATCTCCAACATCTACAGGCAACTTATACAACTTAATAAAAGGAAGAGAAATGATCCAATAAAAAAAATGGGCAATGGACCTAAATAGAATCTTTTCAAAAGACGACAGAAGGAAAGCCAAGAAACACATGAAAACATGCTCAAAGTCACTAATTATCTGAGAGATGCAAATCAAAACAACAATGCGATGCCATCTCACACCTGTCAGAATGGCTGTCATCAATAAATCAACAAATGACAAGTGCTGGCGAGGATGTGGAGAAAAAGGAACCCTTGTGCACTGTTGGTGGGGATGCAGACTGGTGCAGCCACTGTGGAGAACAGTAAGGAGTTTCCTCAAAAAACTAAAAATGGAACTCCCATTTGACCCAGTAATCCTACTCCTAGGAATATTTCTTAAGAAACTAGCAATACCAATCAGAAAGGATATATGCACTCCTATGTTCATAGCAGCACAATTTACAATAGCTACAATTTGGAAACAGCTTAGGTGCCCATCAGCAGATGAGTGGATCAGAAATCTATGGTACATCTACACAATGGAATTCTATGCTGCCATAAAAAAGAAGGAATTCTTACCATTTGCAGCAACCTGGATGGAACTGGAGAGCATTATGCTAAGCCAGTTAATGAAAGAAAAATACTACATGATCTCACTCATTTATGGGTAATAAAGAACATTATAAACTGATGAATAAAAAGGTAGATACAGAGGCAGTAAAGCATCAAATAGACAGTCAAATTACAGTGGGAAGGTTAGGGAGAGGTGAGGTAGATAAGAGATCAACTGAAGGACTTGTATACATGCATATAAGCATAATAAATGGACACAAGACACTGGGGGGATAGGGTATGCATTGGAGTAGGGGGACCAATGGGAAGATATGTACATATCTAATACATTAATAAAATTAAAAAAAATTAAAGTCTGCTTCTATTTTGTTTTTTTTTCATTTATTTTGCTCATTAGATTTCACATATAAGTGAAACTGTATGTTATTTATATTTCTCTGATTGGCTTATTTCACTTAGCATAATTCTCTCCAGGTCCATCCATGCTATCATAAAAGGTAAGATTTTCTTATTTTTTTTCAGCTGAGTAGTATTCTATTGTATAGATGTACCACAGCTTTTTTATTCACTCATCTGCTAATGAGCACTTGAGCTATTTCAAATCTTGGCTATTGTAAATAGTGCTGCAATGAACATAGGGGTGCATGTATTATTTCCAATCAATGTTTCATGTTTCTTTGGATATATTCCCAGAAGTAGAATCACTAGGTTATAAAGCAGTTCCTTTTTAAAATTTTCAGGTAACTCCATACTGCTTTCCATAGTGGCTACACTAATCTGTATTTCCACTAACAGTGCACAAGGATTCCCTTTTCTCCATTTCCTCATCAACACTTGTTTTTGTTGATTTATTGATAATAGCCATTTGGACAGGTATGAGATGATATCTCATTGTGGTTTTAAATTGCATTTTTCTGATGAGTAGTTACATTGAGCATCTTTTCATACGTCTATAGGCCATCCGTATGACCCATTTGGAGAAGTGTCTATTCAGATCCCTTACCCATTTTTTAATTGGATTGTGTGCTTTTTTTGTTCTGAGTTGTAAAATTTCTTTATAAAATTTGGATATTAATCCCTTACCAGATGTATCATTGGCACAGATGTTCTCCCATTCAGTGGGCTGTTTTTTTCATTTTGTTGATGTTTCCGTTTTTGTGCAAAAATGTTTTAGTTTGATATAGTCCTATTTATTTTTTCTTGTTTCCCTTGCCTAAGGAGATACATTAGAAAAAAAATATATTGCTATGAGAAATGTCTGATATTTTACTGCCTATGTTTTCTTGTAAGATTTTTATGGTTTCCAGTCTAACACTTAGGTTTTTAATCCATTTTGAGCTAATTCTTATGAATAGGACAAGAAGTTGGTCTGGTTTCATTTTTTTGCACACATCTGTCCAATTTTCCCAGCACCATTTATTGAGTAGACTCTATTTATCCTATTGTATATTCTTGCCTTTCTTGTCAAATATTAGTTGATCATAAAGACATGACTTTATTTCATGGCTTTATAATCCATCCCATTGATTTACATGTCTATTTTTATGTCAGTACCATGCTGTTTTGATTACTATGGCCTTGTAGTATAGTTTGATATCAAGTTACGTGATTCCTCCAACTTCATTCTTCTTTCTCAAGATTGCTGTGGCTATTTGGGGTCTTTTGTGGTTCATATAATTTTTGGAATATTGTTTAATAAGGATATTTAATAAGGTTATCCTAAAATTTTCATATATAGTATGTTTTCTCATGTTTTCAGCATTTTCTTAACACGTCTGCAGTCCCAGAAGGGTCCCCTAACCCATATGTTCATAGAAGCTGTCACCACAGTATCACTTCTAGTTTATATAACCTGTTCTCAGGGCAAAGAGATCCTCTCCTTCATTTCTCACTTGCAAAAATATGTTAAAAATGCATGAGATGTGGAGACTTTCACATACAGTCTAAGCTGTCCTTTTACATCAGTTTGGATAGACTAGAAAGATATAAATACATACACAGATTCATGCCAAAAAGACCTTCTCTGGGGTCAAGCTAAGCGCCATTATTTTTTAAAAATTATTTTCCTCCAAGTTAAAAGAATAAGCATGTATATTAGCATATTCAATGGACACAGGCACTGGGGTGGTGGGGGCTTGTCCAGGGTAGGAATGGCAGGGGGGTGGGTCAATTGAGAAAAAAGGAAAAGGAGACATATGTAAAACTTTAGACAAAATAAAATTTTAAAATTTTAAAAATTAAAAAGAATAAGCATGTGAATTATAGAAATTTTATAACATTGCAGAACTAACCCATCAGGTTTCCATATGCTAGAAAAATCACTGTCAACATTTTGTTGTTTTCTTCTAGCAATTTTTTTCCCCACACCTAATTTTATTTTCCCATTTGTTCATTTATTTGTGGAAATAATGTAGCATATATGTACTTTTATTTTCCTCACTCTACATTACATAATAGAATTTTTATTCATCTAAAGTCATTTTTAATACTGCAGAATAAGGGGTGTATATTATTTAACCACTCTTTTGATGTTGAACAACCATTTCTTTTCCTTTTGGCTTTTAGAAATTATGCCACAGTTGACAACCACCTGCAAAGAGGATAAATGTTATGAGCATGATACATTTTTAAATGAGTGCTCCCTTAACCGTTTTTAATTAGCAGCAACGCTTTAGTGAAGACCTAGAGTGTACACACAGTATTTTTCAAGGCGGTATGGGAGAGGCTGGAGAGTGTAAGACCATATCCCTCTCCTTGAGCATTATTTGAAGCATGTGGCAGACACTTTCATCTGGCTGCGAGAGACCTGCCCATGTCCCTTCCTGGTGAATTCCCTCTGCTTTGGTGTCAGGCGGACATCTGCTTTGGGCATGGCTGGGGGCACTGTTGGGTGGGGATGTGATACTGGGAACTGCTGCAGCCAATTTGAAGTAAAGGAAGGGACCTGTCTTAGGACAGAAGCTGACATTGGAATGTGGATCTTCAGTGATATCACTGAGCTGTTATTCAACTCATCCTGGTGCTGTCCTGACCCCTGACATTTTATTATTTCTATTCTATCCAAATATATCCCCCCCCCTTGTTTCTTTTGATGGAATTGGACTTTTTTATTCACTGGGGCAGAAAGCATCCTAGTTGATAAAAGTAAAACCAACACATATCATAATAAAGGCTACCGTTTACAAACTTATTTTACAGACTGTGTCTTTAATTGAACAGTAATTCCCCTCATTAAACAGGTGAAGAGAATGAATATTGGAGACACCATTTAGGCCTTTTGTCCCAAATCACAGAGCTGGGATTGCATCCATATCTGTGTGGAGCCTTGCTGATGGGCAGATTAGAGTAGGGAAGGGCTCCAAGCACGTTGTCCATGAGGGTGAAGAGGAAGCGGGTAGCTTCCTTCGCTTCTGTGCCTTTCGTTGAAATGTGCAGAACTTACTGCTTCATAAATTCCCTTGGCATCTATTAAATTTAGACATCTTGTGTGAGCGAATACAGGTTCACAGAGCTTTAAAGTGCTCTGTCCCAAAGCAAAATGCTAACTGGCATCTGAGGCTGAAACAGAAGCCAGGTTCCTGAACAGTGGTCCAGAGCCCCCTCCACTGGAGCCTACCGCTGACAAAGCCTGCTCAGCGGGAGAGCCTACCCTTCCCCGTTGTCTCTCTTTAGTCCTCGCCAGCCAACCTCTTATTTTCTGCAGCTCAGCCTCTACCCTGTGGCGCTGTTAACAAATATAATAAATCACAGGGAGAATTACAAATATTTATGAATATAATAACTTCCCACCCCCAAAAGGGGCATGGATCAGATCATTAGAGAAAAATCAACCCAGCATGGGGTATGCTTTTTATTTCTCCCTTAGATTTTAATTCAGATAATATAAAGGTTTTTTGTGGGGGGTGGTGGTGGTGAGAGACTTCTGCTTAGGAAAGCAGGATTTTACATAACAGGGACGCCGGTTTGTAAACAGGGGGTTTATTTTTTGATTCACTGATTGTGTCAGAACTTTGTAACCCAGAAATCCTTCGGAGGCTTTCCAAATGGGCCTGAGATTCCAGGAGTGGTAGCACTCCAGTGGACGTGTGAGTCTGAGGTCCACCTTGCACTCTCCCTCACCCGTTCTGTGTCTTTCACAACCTGCATTTGGATCTTTCTGACCACTTTTAGGGTTCAACAAGAAATAACTAGAGGGTTCGTTCTAAAAGACCCAGGTTATAGACATCTGCTCTAGAACATGACCCTGACACTCTCTATCCTTGGGTTGATTCGGGCTCCCCTCCATATCCCCGTAGTTCCTGGAGACGACCCCATTTAGCATCTATCACTCCACATCCTACGTGCCTGTTTGCTTGTCCATCGCCCCCATTAGACTCTGAGGTCCTTCACACAGACACTGTGTCATGCTTGTGTGGGTCCGCCCAGGCTTTAGCTCGGGGCTTGCCCCGAGGAGAGGTGTGAGACACATTATTCAACCTCTCCTAAATGGCGCACAGGTAAAGGACTCAGCGATGGTCCGTAGCTCAGAGTTCAGGAGGGGAGTTGCAGCCAGGGGATCCCAGGGAAGTCCCAGCGTTCTTTGACACTGACATGTCTCCCTCCCCTCACTGAGGAAGCTCTTTACTGGGAGCTTGGCTATGATTAAGGTTCTGCCCTAGACAGTCCCCATCTCAGGGCTTCCTTTCTCCTGGGGGTCTGCAGTCTGGAGAGATGGTGCCACAGAGGGTGGTAGAGGTGACAGTGAGGCCTGGTGTCTGCCCTGGAGTTAGACATTCGTTAGTCACTTGGATACAAGTACCGATCCTGTACTGGGCAGGGCTGTGGCCCTCCTCCGCTTGGACCCTGGACTCTCCAGGAAGCCAGGAGCAGGGGTGGCCCCTTGTGTGTGGTCTGAACTGGACAGTGAATTAGCAGAAACAGGGAAAATGCATTTCTCGAACTCTTTTCAAGGGGAACAACCTGATCACCCCTGGGGGTGGCATGGGGCTGAGGGACCACTGGTATCTTGTCCTTGCCTTCTGGGGAGGGTAGCTCTGTTTACCTAAGGGCTCCAGTTTCTCAGTGGGGTGTGCATATCCTCAGCTCCTCCCCATCCTGCTCTCAGCCTCACTGCTAAATAAGTGGGCAGCAAGCAATCTTTTAAGGACTATTAGCTTCTAGGGTTCTCAACAGTCTCTCTAGCCTTGCTGGGGGAGAGTGGCAGGCTGAGGGAACCCACACCTGAGGGCCAGGAAGCAAGTGGAGAGTCAGGGGTGCAAAAACTGGATGGTACAGGCCACTGCCCTGGGCTGCAAAGGTCCACGAAAAGGAGGAAATGGGACTCTGGGCCACATGCTCACCAACCACCTGACAAGGCTCCCCAATAACACCTGTGTGATGCTCTCCCGGTGGGAGGTTGTCTTGGAAACCCGGTTCCTCCTCCTCCCATTTTCAGATCTCCGGGCTAGACTGCACTGGGCAGGCTCCTGCAGGCACCCCATCACTAAGCCTGTCAGCACAGCTGGGCTGAGGGGCGACGCCATGCATGGCTGCCTGTGGTCGGAGCCTAGACATACATCATGGTCTGCGATGACACTCCAGACACGGACACATCGCTGGCAGGACAAGGACATTGGTCTAGGACACTTAGAACACTCTGCAGAGACTTCTGGGAGTATATTTGCAATGACATGTAAAAAAACATCAAGCAACGAGGAATTTGCCACCTTTGCCACAAGACGGGCCTTTCTCTGCGGCAAAACAGCTGAGTCGCCACTTCTCCAAAGCATCAGCACAGTGCTGTGCCCAGGGCAGGCTTCCAAAGAGCAAAGCGATTCTTGTTTGAAACGCAGACAGACAGAAATTCCTAGAAGGGTTTGTACCTCTGTTTATTATTAACGTACCCTACCATCATGCTCAGTAAGGCACAGGCTCAGCACTTTCCATGTTTCATCTTGTTATTCTTTGTGACAAACCTCTATCGTAGAACTTGTGATCAGCTGCCTTCCTTCCCAACACCCATGTCCTCACCCCCTTCCATGTTGAATCCTGATCTGCCCTGCAGCCAGCTCCTTCCCAGCCCCACGGGGGCAATCTGCTTCCTTAAGCAAATCCATGCTCAGCGTTTCTCTGGCCACTGTCCCTGGGCCGGGAGGGGACTCTTGACCATGGCCCAGACTGAGGATAAGGGCACATGTTTCGTAGTTGGGGAACTGATTCTCATTCTCCCACGGAGTGAGAACAGAGGGGCATACAGACCCCGGTGCCACTGGTGGCCACCTTGTGATCTCAGGGGACCGCCCTTAGCATGGCATCTGTGCTGAGCAGAGGGACAGGGAGACCTGGTCCCTAGAGCCATCCCTGCGCTGCTGTCTCTGCCCACCTGCTCCTGGGCTTCTTGAAGAATGAAAGAAGACAGTTTCTTAGTTCCTGATTCAGGATAAGGTGGAATGACTCTTGTACTTGGAAAAGTTCTAATTAATCGAGGGCTATTCCCTAATGTTACTGATGAAGAAGCCAAGGCTGGAGAGACTAATTAATTTCCTTAAGATTACAGAGCTAGTAAACAGTGTAACATCCAAGGATAATTTGACCTCAAAGTCCACACTCGCAGTTACTATTGCAAACAGGTTCTTCCAGTAATGATACCTGGAGATTTTAGAGTTTGCTTTCAAGAAAGGAAGGCAATATTGTCCCTCAAGAACTCAGACCAAAGGTTATTTTGCCGGATGAAATGCTTTTGAAAATTATTTAAGTTAAAGCCATCCACTTTTCTCTTTCTCCAGCTTCCTCCTCAGTGAGGTACACAGGAGGCCCTAACTGTGTGTTTACTCGGTGGCCAACCTGAGGTCCCCCAGTGGGGGTGCTGGCTCCCAGGAGGGCCCCTGGGTCCCTGACCTGCTCCTGTACCACAATAAATCCCTGGAACTCCAGCATGTGGAGACATTCATGCTGCTGTCTATTTATTCAACAGTGGGGGGTAAATAATCAGCTTTCAGCAGTAGCGAAGTTTTCATAAATAGCCATTAGTATTTAGGTCACAACCTGAGGCCTGAGGGGCCTTGGACATCCTCCAAGGCATCAGCGTCCCAGGGGGGGCTCTTCAATAAGAGTTGGCTCTGCTCTTCTTGGTCCCACGAGCAGTTTTTGCAGAAATCCAGCCTCCTGACACTCCCCTTTGATGGGAAACCTGAATTCCTCATCCACCTGCCTTCTGCTCTCCCCACACTGTGCTCAGTCCCCCAAGCCACTCCTGTCCTCCCTCCTCCCTGCCACATGGCCTTGGCTGGCCACTGAACTCCAAGTCTGCGTCTTCCCAAGGCAATGGGATTCGCCTGGGTAACACCGTTCCAGGAGACTGCCTAAGAGCATGGCCTGTGGTGCCAGTCCCCAGGCCCTGTCACTTAAGACGCTGAGTGACTTTTGACAGGTCATTAGTCCCTGTTCATCGCTGTCCTCATCTAAGATGGGAGTCTTAATAGTCCCTGCTCATATGGCCAATAGGCTCTGCGGCCAGGTAGCAGTATAATGAAGTGCAGGACTCTAGAGGGCGCTGCTGGTGTGGTGCACAGCTGCACATCAGCGCAAGGTGGTCCTGACTTGCATGTAACGAGCAGTTAATACATGTTTCATACTAGATGTTGTTATTGTTTTATTATTACTCTCATTGACTGGATTCCTGGGGACCCTCACTGTGGTCCCAGCTGTCCTCTGGCTGCTATGCCCCTACAGAAGGGGGCAGGTTGGGAAGAGCCCCTTCAGGGCTGTGTTCAGCACGGAGCTTACAACACTGAGGAGATGCAGACTCTTGAAGCTTTGATCTCAGGAGGCGCAAAAATGAAAGGCTTCCTAAGGAACTAGCAGACCTGGCATGGGATTTGAGGGAGGGCACACCTGCATCTTTAATGTGCACTTCCGATTCCTCTTTCTCATTTCCTCTTCAGCTAGGCACACAGCAGGCCCTAACTGTGTGTTTATTCAATGACACACCTGAAGTCCCCTAGCGGGGTCCCTGAGCCAGCTCCTATATCACAGTAATTGCCTGGAACTCTAGTTGAATATTGAGTCAGATAATAGTAATGAGCCCTTCTAGTACTGGGAGAGTAGATTAAGCTCCCAAGGTTTCACATCCACTGTCCCATTTCAGCCTCAGTGGCCCTCAGAGAAAATCAGGGCAGACAGATTTTCTATTTAGCATGGAAGAGAAAGGGAGTCTGAACAAGTGGTGACTCCTGGCATGCTGGGCACTGGGGTTGGGAGCCTGTGACCATCAGGCTGCAGGCCCCTCCTCCCTGTGGCCTGGGGCTGAGCCAGGCCTCTCCAGGGAGGAAGCAGACCTGGCGGGGAGGTACCCAGCAGAGGCCTCTGGCTGCCAGCTAGTGCCTCAGCCCTTGGCTCCAGTTGAGTC
The DNA here is from genome assembly GCA_011751065.1 of Lasiurus cinereus. Classification (NCBI taxonomy): domain Eukaryota; kingdom Metazoa; phylum Chordata; class Mammalia; order Chiroptera; family Vespertilionidae; genus Lasiurus; species Lasiurus cinereus. The sequence goes on from JAAGEH010000125.1 coordinate 9,600,541, forward strand.
AGTAAGCTGTGGCTTCTTATTAGATGTGCCCTCCCAGAAGATTCCCTGAACTTTAACACCTGCGCTTTCCAAAGACAATGCAAAGAGCAACAACCCTGTTTGTAATTGAGCCATCTGGTCCACTCATCCCTTCTCTGTTATAATTCACAGAGACTGTTCTTTCTTTCTTTGTTGTTCTAAAGCTCAGCTTCGTTATAAAGAAGTGCTGTTCCCAGCGGATCCGCTAATCAGGGAAATCACTGAAAGTCTCCGATGGAAATGCCTCTAATAATTCACTTTATTATGACTCTGCCTAACACTAAGAACTTATTTTCTTCATTTCCTTCAATTGTCTCTAAAGCGAGACAATTTTCCTATCAGCACGCTGACTACATTATTTCATGGCAAGCTTTATTTGCATTCACAGTGAGTTCAAAACTTGGTATAGTTTGATGAGATTAATATGAGGTGTCTCTTCAAAAGTGGAGTGGTAAAACAATTTAGCAATGCTCCCCTAACTGTGTAATATAAAACATTAACTTCACAATTGTGGCGACAGGTTAGAATATCGTTGACTTCCAAGGCAAGTATAGTATCTGATTACACATCACTGCCACCCCTGGAAAAGATGAGAGCCCCTCTGTCAAACACCCGTACTGGCATTCCCTGAGCACCTGCCCATGTCCCACCCTCTCTGAGAGACCTGAGACACCCTCTCTGGCTTAGGGAGCTGATACTTGCAGAACTAACTGATGACTAAAATGGCATGCGATCAAGAGGCACAGGTTGATGCCATCCCACCGACACCAGGAGATGCTGAGAAAAGAAGGTGGTGTGAGTTGAAGGAGGGGATCCACAGAAAAGACATGACATAATGGCAAACACACAGGCAATATTTAGCAAGTGCTACTTGCACCTGCACCTGCACCAGACATGATGGCAACTCGCTAAGTCTGAGCTCACCCAAGCTCGGATAGCTGTCATTGTTGCAAATGGGCATGGCCTTGGTGCACCTCCAGGAGTCCAGATTTGGGGAGTCAGGCCAGGTGAGATTCCATTCCCTGTACTGCCTTCTGGAAGGGGTTCTCTCCTTCACCCTGCAGTGCACACTGAATGATAATCATGTTAATTTGCCCTCAGAGCCAATAGTGAAATTCACGGTGGGGTTTCATTTATCACCATACCCCTGGCACCCCACACAGAGCCTGATTCCCAGCTGGCACTCAGCAGATGCCCCAAGAATCAGTCTAAAGACATCCAGTTCCCCTGGGGCTGGGTACATGCACAATGCTCTGCAAGCCCAGCCTGACACCCCTCTGCCGAGCTCCCTCCGCCTCCACCCATTGCCTCAGTGAGACAGAAGACATCTTGGAGGCAGAGGCCCAATGTTCCCCATCTTTTATCCTCCCCACCCTCTGCCCAGACCCGGTACCAGGCTGAGCCCATAGCATAGGCTCCAGAAACTGGTTAAAACAGGTGGGTTGTGAGAAAAAAGATGGCAACTGGCAGGAAGGGAGAGTGTGTGAGAGAGTGAGGGAGCATTAGAGGTGTATGTGGACGTGTGTGTGTGTGTGTGTGTGTGTGTGTGTGTGTGTGAAAGGGACAGTTAGAACCTGCATTTCTTCCAGGGGGTGTCAATTCAAACAGTTTTAGATGGCAAAACTGCCGCTGAAAACACTCTGGGGAAGACATTGGTGGCACAAAGACCACACCATCCTGAAGAAAAGAACTATTTGAGACTAGAATCCTAGCCTCCCCAACATCCAGTCTGGCCTCAGAAGCAAACCAGGACCCTACAGCCACAGTGGTAAAAGACCTGCAATAACCACTGCAGACCCAGGGACACCAAGACTCCAGGCACCACAGCCACAGATTTCTGTGAGTCACAAAGCCAATCCTCCTGCCCTGCCGCCCCTGCAACAGCCACATAGAAACTACCAGACCCCAGCCACACAATAAGGCTTTCTGTACACACAAAGCAGTGGCGACTCTGTCTGACTTTGAGCCTTAGTGTTGGACACGGGAAGTTTGTTTCCCACGACTCATCTCCATGCCCAGGCAAGGCAGGAGACAGCGCTGAACTTGAGCACGAACTTGCAAACTCTGGGGATTTGTTTCCCATGACTCATCTCTGCTCCCAGGCAAGGAGTCTGAGCTGAATCTGAGCCTAGCTGCTCATCCTTAGGAAGGTAGTTTTCTGTGACCAGATCCCACGCCTATGTAAGGGCAGGGAAACAGTGCTGAACTTGAGCCCGAACTTGTGAACTCTGGGAATTTGTTTGCCTTGACTCATCTCTGCACCCAAGCAGGGCAGGGAGACAGCACTGAACTTGAGCCTGGACTTGTGAACTCTGGAAATTTGTTTCCTGAGACTAGCCTCTGCACCAGGCAGGGAGGCAGTCCTGAATTTGAGCGCAGGCGAACGACCTTGGGGAGATTGTTTTCTGTGACCAGATCCTGCACCCACGCAGGGAGACAATGCTGAATTTGAGCCTGGGGGTGCAAACCCGGGGAGTTTGTTTCCCATGACTAGAGCATGCGCCTTAAGCAGAGAGGCTGCACTGAATTTGAACCTGGATGAGCAGACTCAGGGAGTTTGTTCCCCACGACCAGACAGGGAAGCAGTGCTAAATTTGAGCCTGTGTGCATGGACATGGGAAGTTTGTTTTCTACTGTGCACACCCACACTAAGTGGCAGTGCCACCTGACTTTGATTCAGGGCATATTTCACAGACCTAGAACAAACTCTCCAAAAATTCCTTGGGAATAAAAAAAGACTCCAAATAGCTGCAGCAAACCTGAGAAAGAAGAACAAAGTAGGGGGGATCTCAATACCAGATATCAAGCTGTATTACAAAGCCATTGTTCTCAAAACAGCCTGGTACTGGCACAAGAACAGACAAATAAACCAATGGAATAGAATAGAGAACCCAGAAATTGACCCAAACCATTATGCCCAATTAATATTTGACAAATGAGGCATGGGAATACAATAGAATCAAGACAGTATCTTTAATAAATGCTGCTGGGAAAATTAGACAGATACATGCAAAGAAATGAAACTAGACCACCAACTTATACCATACACAAAAATAAACTCAAAATGGATATAAGCCTTAAACCTAAGATGGGAAACCATAAAATACTGGAGGAATCCACAGGCAGTAAAATCTCAGACATATGCCCAAGGAACTTCTTCACTGATACTGCTCCTAAGGCAATGGAAAATAAAGAGAAAATAAACAAATGGAATTACATAAAAGTAAAAAGCTTTTGCACAGCAAAAGAAACCATCAACAAAACAACAAGAAAGCCCACTGTATGGGAGTATATATTTTCCAGTGTTATCACTGATAAGGTTTTAATCTCCAACATCTATAGAGAGCTCATATAACTCAACAAAAGGAAGATAAACAATCCAATCAAAAATGGGCAAGGGACCTAAATAGAATCTTTTCAAAAAAAGACAGAAGGAAGGCCAAGAGACATATGAATACATGCTCAATGTCACTAATTATCTGAGAGATGCAAATCAAAACGCCAATGTGGTACCATCTCACACCTGTCAGAATGGCTATTACTAACAAATCAATAAATGACAAATGTTGGAGAGGATGCAGAGAAAAAGGAACCCTCGTGCACTGCTGGTGGGAATGCAGACTGGTGCAGCCACTGTAGAGAACAGTATGGAGTTTCCTCAAAAAAACTAAAAATGGAACTCCCATTTGACCCAGTAATACCACTTCTAGGAATATATCCTAAGAAGCTAGAAACATCAATCAGAAAAAATATATGCACCCCTATGTTCACAGCAGCACAATTTACCATATCTAAGATTTGGAAACAGCCTAAATGCCTCTCAACAGATAAGTGGATTAAAAAACTGTGATACATCTACACAATGGAATAATATGCTGCACCAAAAAAGAAGGAATTCCTACCATTTGCAACAACATGGATCAAACTGGAGAGCCTTATGCTTAGTGAAATAAGCCAGTCAGAGAAATATAAATATCACATGATCTCACTCATCTATGGGAAATAATGAACAACATAAATTAATGATCCAAAACAGATCCAGAGACAGGGAAGCATCCATCAGACTGTCAAACCTCAGAGGAAAGGTAGGGGAGGATGGGAATAGCAGGGGGGAATCAACCAAAGGATTTGTATGCATGCATATAATCCTAACCAGTGGACACAGACAATAGCAGGGTGAAGGAATGAGTGAAGGGCTGAGGGAGGGGTTGGGAAAGTAATTGGAGAATGAGAACAAATATGTAATACCTTAGCCAATAAAGAAATTACAATGAAAAAAAATAAATAAAACTTTAAACATTCTAAAAACAAAACAAAACAGGTGGGTTGTGACCTTGTTAAAAGCATGGGCTTTGACTTGGAATTTTGGTACAGACAGAATTGGTAGCTTGGTCCCCCTGGAAGGCAAGTTGCTGGTGGGGAGGAACCCCCATAGGAAACAACCATCCATGGGACCTCTCCAAGCAGTGGTTCTCAACCTTTTTTAATGCTGTGACCTTTTAATACAGTTCCTCATGTTGTGGTGACCCCCAATCATAAAATTATTTTCGTTGCTACTTCATAACTGTAATTTTGCTACTGTTAGTGAATCATAATGTAAATATCTGTTTTCCGATGGTCTTAGGCAACCTTGCTAGTAGTTTTCAACCTGTGGGTCGCGACCCACAAGTTGAGAACCACTGCTGTAGAGCCTAAGACCATCAGAAAACACAGATATTTATATTATGATTCATAACAGTAGCAAAATTACAGTTATGAAGTAGCAACGAAAATAATTTTATGATTGGGGGTCACCACAACATGAAGAACTGTATTAAAAGGTCACAGCATTAAAAAAGGTTGAGAACCGCTATAAGACACATGAAACTTTTAAGTGCCCTTTACTCATTCAGAACCAGTTTCTTGCCATAGCTGGTTTGGCTCAGTAGATAGAGTGCAGGTCTGCAGACTGAAGGGTCCCGGGTTCGATTCCAGGTCAGAGCACATTCCCCCCGTTGTGGGCTTGATCCCCAGTAGGGGCCATGCAGGGGGCAGCTGATCAATGATTCTCTCTCATCATGGATGTTTCTCTCTCTCTCTCCCTTCTTCTTTGAAATCAATAAAAATATATATTAGAAAACAAAGCAACAAGAACAAAACAACAGCTTCTTAACTACAGGATCTGAGCAAGGAAACAACGGAAGGGCTCATGTTTGGCAAATGTGGAAGGCAAAGAAGCCACGACAGTGAAAGGCTAACAGCATGCACATGAGCAAATAAACATTTTCATAATTCGCCTACTAATTAAAATAGCAATACAATCAAATCCAATTAACATGGATTGTTCTGCGGGGCTTTAAATCAGAGGAGTCTGGTTGATTACTCTGGAGTCATTAATTAGGCCTGATGTGACTTCTTCCAAGCAAATCCTCTTGGCATACACCTTTCCCAATTACGGGGATTCGTGACTAGCTGGGAAGTCACAGGTGTTGTTCTAAACTGGACTTTTGCAAGGGCCTCTATCATTGTCCACAAGCTTTCATTCACGTAGTTTGGGGAAGGTTTTCTGAGCTCCCCAATCTGGTGGGTGCATGTGGTGGTTCCAGGTCCAAGGCAGGATCCAGGGATGTTAGTGAAGAGGTTCCTTCCTGGGTCTTCATCCTTCCCTGCATAGACACTGCTTTCTTCCCACCCCATGGATCCTGTCCTCACCAGGAGCATCTGCAGCTTGCAGGCCAATCTAATATTTTCTTGGTCTAGGCTGGAAAGTGATCTAAGCCTCGAGGTAAATAGACACTTAGTTCAACCTCAGGTTCCCTGGTGAATATTTCCAGGTACATGCTTTGTGATGGAGGGTGGCCGTGAGCTAGGGCCACGCCCCTGCCCTGAGGAGCATAGGCGGGCCTCCTCTAGGAAGATAGACTGTTCACATAGATAATGACCTCAGTGCCCCAGGGATCAGATCAGGCACAAAATTCAGAAGTGAGCCTTATGTAAGAAAACCAGGGAAGGTTGGGACTCTGGCGAAGGGAAGGACACAGGCTCCTTCCTCATGGAGTGGCCAGGACTAACCCACAACGATGGTTTCCCATTAGGAATATAAGTCCCCGTTCCTGATTGTTTTGGATTTACTCAAAGGGTAGAAATCTAGATCCTTATGCAAAAACCTGTCGTCATGTATTTCATTTTTTAAATTGGTTAAAAAGCAAAACTACTGGAACATGGAAACATGGGCCCCTGCAGGGAAATGGAGGGAAAGAGAAAAGAATCCAACTCTCCCGTGTGTGCCGTCCTATGATGTCTCCAGTGGAGAAGTCACATGGATTAGATTTGCATAAGCTTCTCTTATTCAGATGAAGGAGGTAAGGACTGGTAGGAGGCAAAGGAGAGAACACGTGTGAGGTCATGGGCTCAAAGGGATAAAAGCAGTCTACATCCCAGGGCTCCTGGCATGAGAGCATCGATCCCAGGAGTAACTGCAGGGCAGGGGCTGCCTGAGAGAAAGCCTATGATTTCTCCAGGATCGTGGCTTTGAATGATACTCATGAGATTTCACTTTCACCCAACTCTTTCCTGAGAGCTGGGCTTTGAGGATGGCTATTGAGTTTCTCAAATGGAAGATGGAAACAAGAAGAAGCCATCTCATGGAGGGTTGTAGAGTTTCCATGAGGCCACATGTGGGGAATGCCCAGGACCTGTCACCTGCTGATGTGTGTGCCCTGCAAGTGGCAGTGTGTACTGCTGACAAAACAATACACACTCCCAGTGGTCTCAAGCACACCCTTTCCTTGAACCAGCTGTATGACCATTCTAGCCCCCTTGGCCCTGTGGCCACCAAGGATTGGGGTTGGGGTGGGTCAAAGGACAAAGGGGGCAACCCCAGAAAGTAGAAGCTGTTTTGTTCTTCCCACTTTGAGCTACCCTCTGTATTCCCAAACCAACAGATGTCAACTTCCCAAAGGCCCAGGACCAATGACAGGGCAGCTTGCCCGGGCATTGACTGGAACTTGGAGATCGGTGTGCTGTGCTTTATGTCACAAAGCCATTATGATGTCCAGACCCTTTTACCAATGACACACTTCATTTTGTGAGCACAGGGATCGCCTCTGAGTGGCTGGTGCAGATTCACTTGAAAGTTATAAAAGCCTCCCTGTCAATCCCTGTGTCACCTCACTCCTGGAATCATTGTGGCCCTCTGTACAACTCTGCAACCCATGTGTGCTCCTTCCAAAGCACTGACCACAGCTGCCACCTCCCCTAGGCACTCTCAGCTCACCTCTGCTCAGCCTCTCTCAGCAGTAATTTGTCATATAATTCACTGTGCTCCCCTGAACTGCCATCTCTTCTAGGGAGCCTTGTTTTTTTTTTTTTTTTGGTGTGTGTGTGTGTGTGTGTGTGTGTGTGTGTGTGTATTTTATTATCTAAAGTTTTTCTATGTCTCCTTTTCCCCCAACTGACCCCCACCTCCCACCCAGCCATTCCTACCCTGGGCAAGCTCTCACTGCCCCAGTGTCTGTGTCTATTGGTTATGCTAATATGCATGCATACAAGTCCTTTGGTTGCTCTTTAAACACCCACCCACCCCCAGTGAAGCTTTTTGAGGCTCTCCCCAAGCAGAAAAGATTCCTCCCCTTTGGCTTCCTGTTAGAACCAGGGGGCTGCACCGGGGTGTGACAGGAGCACTGGCCTTGGGAGTCAGGGATCCCTGCATCCACCCCGCCTTGCCTTGTATCCTTGCCCAACATCTCTGAGCCTCAGTTTCCTTGTCGGTAAAAAATATTCAGAGTCCCTCATTTGCAGGGTTATTATGAAGATGAAGCACCATGAAATGCATGGCATATGCCATGGAGAGGGATTCCATGAAGAGCTGTAAAAAATTCATTGTGCTTGCTCTTCTGTCTCTTCTGGATGTGGTGTCAGTGCCTGACTCAACCATCTTCACAACCCAGCCCAGCACCAAGAACTGCACATTATCTGATTCGCTGAATGTAAATGCCTGAACTCCCCCCGCCTCACGCCCCCTAGAGTCCTTGCATAGCTTTTTAAAAATATTTTCTTTATGTTCAAAAGGAAATGAACAAACATGACAATAACACAAAACAGAAATTGCCCAGCATTTGGGTGGAGACCTTTGGAGACAAGCTAACAAACAATCCAATTGCGGCAAATGTCAACCCTGAAAAGGTTTTGCTCTCAATTTTCAAAACAAATGCAAATTCCCATCTCCGTGTCTCCCATGTACCTGGCAGAGCAAATGGTGCCCCTCTGAAAGTCCCCGGTTTTCCCCTTGACCCCAATTAATAACCATTTCACTGTGGCTTCACAGAGGTTACATGCTGCCCATGGCAACACGCCAGCTCATGCTGGCTCTTGACAATGTGGACGCAACAGAAGGAGATGCCCGCAAGGCGCTCCACTTCTGTGTTCCTCCCCATTTTGCAAGCAGACTTAGAATTGTCTCGCAGGCTCCTAACAGAGAGATGACTTCCAATAAGCAACACAGATCGAACTCCACAGAAAGAGTTGTAGAGAAGGTGATAACCATGGCTGTCACAGAGGCTTGCTTATTTACTGAGGGAAAAACTACTTGAAAGAAAAATAAAGAGAAAGAAAGTCAGACTCATCATAGGTGCTGCTGATGCTAGAGAAGGGCAAGGGCCGGGTCTGAGAAGACAATCACCAGGTGACAGCTCAGGAACCAGCCTCTCGGGGAGGTCCCACTTCACAGAACATGTGCACGGTGAAAAAAAAGGAAATCGTTTATTTGTGTGTTAACTGGGATCCGATTTGTGAAGTGATACCCACCTACTGATCTGAAACCAATTACTTGTTAGAGAAACAAGCAGAGAGCAAACTGATACTGGGAAGCAATCTCAGATTCGCATTCTAATGAAACTCAGGGCCTTCTCATTAGACATAAATGTCTACATGGCTTCCAATCACTTGGGGAAGACAGTCACAAGCTGCAAGGCAGAAAGGGAAGGTGCTCTGGGTCCCGATGAACCACAGAAAGCAGGACCAGGTTTAATTGGATTACCTCTAATCCCACCACTTAATGGGAATTGAAGACACTGAAGACGCCTGCGTACTGAAGGAACTGGAATAATCTTCATAATTTCAGATGCAACTGAAGATAAGGCATTTCGTCCCCTGGCTGATCTCTTAGTACAAAGTCTAGGTGGAGATCTGGGCCCACACTCACCAGCTGTGAGACTTGGGCAAGTTACTGACTCTCACTAACTCCTTTTCCTCATCAGCTGGATGAGAAGGATGAAGACAGATCTCAGGGGGGTCTCATTGGTACAGTATGAGTTACTTCATATAAAACCCTTAGGGTCGTGCCTAGAATGTAATGGTATTCATAAATTTTAGTTGTTATAAATCTACATCTACCATCTATTTACTCAAACAGCATCTATGATACATTTCAATGCTCCCAATTCTGGGCAAGGCAAGTCCGATTATGTTAGTTCCCGATTCAGTGGCTTCCCACGGTTTTTAACATGAAGCCTCTATTGACTCCCAGCCACATCTATCTCTTCCTCTCTCTGCTCTGGTGGCACTGGCCTCCCTACAGGCTCCCTGACCAGTCACCACCTTCTTCCCGGGGCCTTGGCACAGGCTCTTTGTCAGTCTCAGAGGCTCTAGGAGGGCAGAGTCTGAATCGAGTATATTTTGTTCTTGAATCCACAGCACCTAACCTAGAGGCTAGTTTGTATTAGGAGCTCAACGAACACTTATTGAACAAAAGAACAATAAATAAAATTAAAAGAATAAATAAATAAATAAATAAATAAATAAATAAATAAATAAATAAATAAATAAAATGAAAATAATACATAAGACAGCGCTAAAGCTAACATTTATTTAGTGCTTGCTCCGCGACAGGCACTGTTCTCAGCACTTTTCTTGTATTATCTCGTATCCATTCATCTTCAATGGAATGAAATAGAATGGAAGGGGTTAGAGGAAAGTTGAAGGGCAATGCATTGGACCAGGATAGGTCAGGAGAGGATAGGTGATCCGAGCCTAAGTCTTTATGGGAGGGAGACCTGTCAACAGACCAGTGTCATTAGCAAATTAATACCATGATGAGAGAAAGCAGCAGGCGTCAGAGTAGCCCAGAAATGTATCTCACCTGTACTTGCAGACACTGAGGAAGGTCTCACAGATGCCCAGATCCTGAAACAAAGGCTGAAGGACCAGTAGGGACTGTCTACAGGAAGCAGTGGGCCTTTCAAAAAGGACCTTTAGCAACTATAAAAGCAAAGAGGCCCAGGATAGCCTGGGGGAACTGAGCGGTGTATGCAACTAGGCAGAGGTAGCTGGCCAGGGAGCGGTGGGAAAGGGATAGGGAAAGTGGGGTGCAGGGAGACCAGGGAGGGCCTACAGGGCAGTCTGAATGCTCATCGATGGCTTTAGAGTGGACAACCAGAGGTATGTCTCATAAATATATCTCTGGCTACAGCACTGAGTCTAGATGGGATGAAACCAGGCAGGAGACAAGGAGAAAAGTTGGGATAGGAGCCTGCTCTAGTAGCTCAGGGGACAGATGTGTTCAGATCTAAGCAGTAGCTATAAGGAAAAGAAAGCTACGTTAGAAGAAGATGGAGATGGAGGAAGAACTGGAGGAGGGGAAGGAGGAGGAGAAGAGAACAGGGAAGGCAGAAAACCTAGACCAGACCTTCTGGGAAGTGAAATAGGGAGGACAGGCCAAGGGCCGTAGCCACAAGCACCAACAGTCAGAAATGCCATCCTGCCCAAACACTGAGGCTTCTGTCCTGGAAGAAGTGGGCACGTGTGTTTGTGGGTGCATGGTGAAGATGGGAAAGGGGACAGAACCCAGGCCTGAGGACATGGGAGGACATTGCGAAGTGCCAAAGCAAGACGCAGATATTCAGGACATGGAGTCCACAGTGTGGGGAAGGAGCAGAAGCTGAGGAAAGACTGAGTCACCAGACGGTAATTCCTGGTAGGGCATGTGGGGTGGCTCTTGTGGCCGCCTGGATCTTTAGCGGTGACTTGAAACTCTTGTCTGAATGCCTTGGTCAGTGACTGGTCCCAGCATGTCCAAGAGGTCTGCTGAAATCCCTAGGTCCTGTGTACTCTGGTCTGCCTACCTGGCCACCAGCTATGCCCTCCTGAGGACAGGACCAGCCCTTAGAAATCTGATAACACCCATAATAAGACTATTCTCTAGCACTTCCCTTCATCCTACTCCAACCCAAGCATCCCCTAGAGTCTAGGGCATCTTCCTTCATATGTCTGAAGACATCCATGTCCAGGGTCTTTTCACCTTCTCTTTTTTCAGAAAGTCCCAGAGCCAGTTCATCAGTGTAGATCACAGTCCTGATCCTCCGCCTACCAGGTGTGCATAGCCTGGTGCCACTTCTCACTGGCCTCACCTGGGATCACCCTGGGAGCAGTAGGTGAACCAGACATCCTCCTATCCCCCTGTATATTTCACGCATCTTGCCACCCCAGGCCCTTCACAGGTGTATTCATTGCCCACTCCCTGCCCTCACCTCCTACTCAGTCTTCAGTTTGGGCCTAAATGTGCCTTCCTCAGAAAAGCCTTCCCTTGGACTCCCTATATTTTGCTTTGTCTCACTTGCCAAGACTTTAATTCAAATAATTAGTTGCTTAATCACATGCTTAGTGTCTGATTCTCCTACCTGATTGTAAGTTCCCTGAGGGAAGGGATCAGGCCAGCAATAGTCACTGCCATATGCCTGGCACCTAAAATGGGTCCCAGCATACAGCACAAGTTTAGTAAATTTGTTGAATAGACATAGGAATGAGTAACTGATGCGACCATGCTTCAAAGATCACAGTTAGCAAAATGTTGAGTCAGGATTCAATCCTCTACTCTGCAGTGTCTTTGGGCCAGTCCAATGGGGAAATGGTTTTAGTGGAGAATTTGCCTTTGGCTCTGTGTTAGGATGGCCCTTAGGGAAGCAGTGATGTGTGTGTGTTGGGACGGGGTTGGATGCCAGTGCATGCCAGTTTTCTGAGAATACTGAATGGCTTAGCATAAAACTGGAGTGAGGATATGCCTCTGAAATGTTGAGCTTTGCTTAATAACTTGCCACTGTATGATGAGAGTTCTGTGAGGGATTTCTGTCAACCGGAACACACAGCACTCCAGCTGCCTGAGAATTGAGCAGTGTGGTTTTGAAAAATTCACGAGTTCTTTTGAGAGTGGCCCACTAATCTGATTTTAACGCCCTGCACAATGCTTTGGAATTGTGTTCATTCACTTCAAAATGTGCTTGCAAGAATTAACTAGGTAGCCTCTCCCAAAAGAGTCGGCCTCCCCAAAAACACCACACGTAGTTATCAGAATGTAGAATGCATCCAAGGAGACACTTCACAGGGTTCACAACAACTGGGATCATTGTTAGGAGCCTACTATGTGCCAGCACTGTGCAGGTCCTCCACCCAGGCTTCCTTCCTCAGCGTTGAGCATCACTTTGCATTGCTGATCCTTACACCTACCATGGAGTTAAGCGACTTGCCTGGGTCTCAACATGTAACAGGAGTGGAGCAGGCCTGGGCCCCTGAGGCCTCTGGCCCAGAAGCCTGTGCTCATTCTCTAGTTCCATTATTTCTGGCTCCTGGGCTGATATCGGTACCATAGTGTCCCTCATGTTCCCAAATTAAGGGCTCTGTAGTCTTCCACTGATGCCAAGAGCCAGCTCGGAGGTGAATGGCCACCTCCTTGGCACAAACGCCGGCGGGGATTATTGTGGGTGGAGGGGGTGCTTTGGCCCATTGTTCACATTCAAGAAGAGCCTCCTTTTGAGACTTGCTGTAGGATCTGCACAGGTGCTGTCTGCAGACCCAGGTAAAGGAATACCTTAAAAGATGTTCAAGGAAGTCTTTGCCGCATGACTCTAACTTGTAAATATACGCATCTGAATGCACCGGGGTGTTGTGAACTAGCTTGGTAGTCACTCTATTTTTTAAAATATACTAAGAAGTAGAAAAGACCGAGACCCCTCTGCTCCTATAAATGGCGGAGGAAAGCAGAAACGTCACAAACTAGGGTCCAGCCATTTTAGGAAGGCTGATTTCAACAAGAGAGAGGGAGTGCTGGGGAGGGTGGAATGGCAAGAAATAATGGTTCAAAGGAGCAAACATTCAGTCAACAAACATTTAATGGGCACTCACCCTCTGCCCTGCCCTGAGTCAAGCAGTGTCCCCTGGATGTGACTACGTGTGCTCCAACACTCACTGTAAACCTCACAGCTCAGGTCCAGCTCTGAAGGAACTGCCTCATCTCTTCCAGTTTTGCAGCAGGACTGGGGTGGGGATGAGGGTCAGATATATGGGCTGTCCTTAGTCAAAGGAGAAAGAGGAAACTTCAAAATACCTTTCCTTCCCTGATTGTCAGAATAGCATATGCTCTCTACAAAAGTCCTTGGAAAGACAGAGAAGTATAAAGAAAAATCTAAAAAGTCACCCATCAGTTTTGCTGTCTATCCTACCAGGCTTCGTTTTGTGGACTTAAAAAAAAATCACGATCAGACTGTACACATAATCCCATGGCTGGCTTTCTTTCATCTAACAAAATATTGCTAAAATATTTTTCAAGATCCGGGTTTCCATGGCAGCATGGTGCTCTGTTTAGGGCCTTCCTGCCTCTTTGGCCCTGAGAGCGTGTCAACCTGCATGGGCACTTGAGAACAGGGACCCTGGAACAGAGAGGCAAGTTCACCAAAGCCTCTTCAGGCCCCACCTGGCACTTCCAAAGGCCTGGCCATGCTCCCCACCCTCTTTCCTGCCATGGGGTCTGCCTTGCTAGGGGTGACCAAAAGGGAACAAAAAGAAGAGTCTACTTTCCTTCCAGAGACAAGGGACTTCCCTATGTCCCCGCTCGTGACCCCCCCCCCCTCTTCTAAACACAGCAACTAAAGGATTTTAGAAGCTCTTACTTAGAGATAATGGAGTTTAAAGGAACCTGTGTCAGGTTTCTGGAAGCATGAAGAGATGCAATTTCTAATTCACCTCCTTGTTGGAAATGAGCCTATCAGACTATTAATATACAAAGGGAAGCCCTTCTGATCTGTCCTGTGTGGTGACAGCTTGAACACATTTACAGGAACCTGGACTCAGCAGAGGCTTCCTGGTGATAGTGATTGGTGCTGCAGGTGGTGGGAGGGGACATACCACACACGCCTGTGTGTGTGTGTGTGTGTGTGTGTGTGTGTCCCACAGCCCGCCTGATTCTGTCCTCGAGGGAGAAGTGAATTATCCACATAGATGACTACTTACACAATATGTAGGATACTAGACTCTTGATCTAGATGACTTTTCCTTAGGTTTATAACAACAGGTAAGGGAAGGAAATTGTCAGCCCTTCTTACTTGAAGAGACAGAAAGGTTAAGCATGACATACCAAGTGGTGGGGTTGTTGTTGGACTCAGATCTGCACACCTCCACCCACTGTGCTGGTTCAATGAGGCTAACCCCCCCATATTCCTTCCCCCCCAACTCAGCCCTGGAGAGCCATTGGTCAGGTTCACACTCCAAATGGGAATCCAGAGCCTTCCCTTCCCTCTCCCTCTCTCCCCCACCCCATCCCCCTCCCCCGTCTGCAAAGGACTCCTTCAGAACTGTACCCAGCATTTTGGAAGAATATCTGTGATGAAGAAAGGACCATGAAGGGCTTTGGGGTAGAGCCATAGTTATCAGAACATTCAGAGAAATAACATTGCATGGAATTCCAGTCCAGAGTTATTTAGTTTTCCCTCCATCAGTGTCTGAGTATTAGATGTATTGTCCACTGCACCCATAGGATCCCCTAGTGCAGTGGTCAGCAAACTGTGGCTCACAAGCCACATACAGCTCATGAGCTGTTTGCCACTCTTTTGACTAATGAGTTTGCTGACCACTGCCCTATTGAGTAGGGTTTTTGATCACCGTTTCAGACAAAGAAAAGGAGACTCAGAGAAAAAGGCAAGTTAATATCATAGAGAAAAAAGTGCCACAGCACTGCTGTGGACTACATTTCTCCAAGATTCCAGATTCCAAAAGTGACATGGCCAGAAGCCCAGGCCTGAGAATGGTGACCTGATACAAAACCAGAGCATGACTCTTGGTTGTGGCTGATCGGTCTCCTCACATTTCCAGCCGGAGAAGGCTGCCAACTCCTAGGACACAGAAACAGTGCTGTTTCCTTTAGGGTCTCTGAGTTACGAGGGTCAGGTTAAAGTGGCTGAGGGTAAGGAAAAGGTTCTGAATTGTCCCTGCAGGCTCAAATTGTCTGATTTTTTAAAATCCTCGTTGAGGATATATTTATTAATTTCAGAGAGAGAGGAGAGTGGAAGAGGAAGAGAGGCGGGGAGCAGGAGAGAAACATTAATGTGAAAGAAACATCGGTCGGTTGCCTCCCGTATGTGTTCCATCTAGGGATTGAACCTTCAACCTAGGTATGTGCCCTGACCAAGAATCATACCTGCCACCTCTTGGTGTAAGGAACGATGCTCCAACCAGCTGAGCCACCGGCCAGGACCTGCCGTTTTTTACCTACATCTCTAGAAACTCGCCTCCTCCACCCCAGTTGACCTTCAGCTGGATGCATTTTAAATTTTGGAAGTAAAAGTGTTTTGTAAACTGTACATAGTGCTATGCTTGGAGGATGTTATTATAATTACTTTTGGAAAAAAAATCGTGGAGGATTATTTAGAGATTTTTCCTACTTATATAAGTAAAAATATCGTCCAAAGAAGCTAAATGATGTGTCAAAAATCACAAGATTGGTCATTAGTAGACATGAAACCAGAGACTGACCTTTCTTATGGATTCAAATCAGTGAAACATGAATTGAATATCTACTGTGTACCCAACTAAGCCTCTAATGATTACCATGTTCCAAATATTAACATGCAGGACTAATGGCTTTTTAATCAAATCAATGTTAATGTTGTTCTATATAACAGCATAGGAACCGTGCTATTGATGGAAAACAAAGGCCACTCCGTGCACAGCTTTCTAGGCACAATGATGACAATATACAACAGGGACCACCTCTTTTTTCTCTTTTAATATATTTTATTGATTTTTTACAGAGAGGACAGGAGAGTTAAAAACATCGATGAGAGAGAGACATCCATCAGCCGCCTCCTGCACGCCCCCTACTGGGGATGTGCCTGCAACCAAGATACATGCCCTTGACTAGAATCAAACCTGGGACCTTTCAGTCCGCAGGCCGACACTCTCTCCACTGAGCCACACCGGTTTTGGCACAGGGACCACCTCTTGATCTTCTCTGGTTGCCCCAGCCTCGTGGTGAGCCTGGCACAGAAAAAGCCTTTTTCAAAGGTCTGACATTCTTGTTCTCTCTTGTGAACATTTAGACTCTACACTGCCCACTTGAGGTCAAAATTCATTCAACCCTGACTCTAATTTTCCTGTCACCATCTTCCCTGTATTCATCTGAATCCCCAATAAGACTGCACACCTTCAAGGACTGTGTGTCCTGCAGGGCTGGACAGCATCTGGGAACTAAGCAATAGCTGGGGAATGAGGGTCCTGCACCACCTCTGGGACAGACAGCCTCTCTGAGGTTGGCACGCAGCTCTTGGCCCATTCCAGAATTCGAAGGCCCGCAACTGGGACTCTGATCGCCCCCTCCTCTGGCTCCATACCTGGCCAACCCCTCCTCCCTACCAGCGACCATTGGATCCCCACACCACCTTCCGACCCACCATAGCAGAGGACCCCCTGTCTGCTCTGCACACCTGCCTCGCTCTCCCAACTGGAGGATGGGTCACAGAGGGCATATTTTCCCTACTCCCCTAACCATCTTAACACCTAGATTAGGCGAGAGCTGGTTGCAGATACTCAATCAACTTATGTTAAACACAGAAAACATTTTAGCCACAAATGCTTGGCTTGTTTTCAGCCAAGGTTTGCTGGCCTTTGAGAGTAAATACTTTGAAGACCATATTTTTCAAAGAGCTCCTACGCAAACCCAGAATTAATAAGCATCTAAATTACAAATCTCACCATGTAGAACAAATTGGATTTCTTTTCATTAATAGCAAGGAAGTAGAAAACAAGCCCAATCCCAGGGGAGTCAAATGAACACAGTTATTCACCATTTTCTCTCACATTTTTTTTCCCCATCCAAAAACCCATCTTTATTCAATTACGTTACTCATAAATATGACCCCCATATGTCAGCACAGCTAACAAATGGTGTCCAATGTCAGGGGCCTTTTGACAGCTCACCCAGCCTTGCAATAACAGAGTCACGGCTGTGGTTATGAGATTTTATTTTGCGGCTGGAGGAGTGGGGTGGGGGGTAGGAGCGGGAGGACGACAACAACAAGAACAAAAACTAGCAAAACCCAACTAAGCCTCTAATGATTACCATGTTCCCAATATTAACATGCGGGACTAATGGCTTTTTAATCAAATAAATGTTAATGTTGTTCTATATAACAGCATAGGAACCGTGCTATTGATGGAAAACAAAGGCCAGTCCGTGCACAGAATACTTTTACACATGCCTTCTTCATAATATCTTTGCTTTAAAGACAGGCCTGAAGCTGTTGCAGAACTCGGAGCACCCTAGGAGCAAAGACTCTTCTTCAACACACTTGCTGTACGTGTTTAAAGAAATCCCACCACTGCGCTCGGCAGGAGTGGGAGTGGGGAGCTGCAGCCTCACAGACTCACAGCCTTCACGAAAGCACTTGGCCCCCTGCCTACACAGCGAAGCCCACAACCTCGCAAGCGAGCCAATTACAAGCCCTCGAGCTCCTGTCTCCAAAGTAGAAATTCTCAAAGACTGGTCCAGAGACCCTGGGGTTCCCTGCGGGCCCTTTTGGAGGAAGAGCCCACAGACTCAAAACTATTTTCATCACTTCATGAAGATGTTTTGTCTTCTTCATTTTTATTATCTTGTGGCTGTCCAGTGCAGTTTTACAAAAGCAACAGATGGAATGAAAAGGCAGAGTGAGGATTCTGCTGTCTGCTATTAAGCTAGATATTAAAGAGATGTGCGATGATATAAAGCAAGACCACTCTTCTCACTGGATTCACTTTGTTTGGGAAAGTGTAGTTATTTTTTCATGAAAGCTGCTACCTATGTTACTATGTAATGGGTTGATTATTGTTGAATGAACAAGTGTTTCTAAAATATGTCAGTTTTAATGCGAATAAGGTAAGTATTGCTAGATATAAACTATGTAAATAAGTTCTTTGTGGTCCTCAATAATTTTTAAGAGCTTAAAGCAGTCCTGAAACCAAAGAACAGGAGTTGCTCTGTCTGAGGGTCCCTCTCAGCTCTTCATGGGCCTGTCCAGCATCTACTCATTCTTCAGACCCATCTCCAATACACCTTCTCTAGAGAGCCACTTCACCTTCCAGACCACAAATGAACTGTAGGCTGGCCTCTATAATTGCACCAGTTTCCTAGTGTTGCATTCATAGATTCCCTTTTCTGTACCTCCCAATGCCAACTAGCTGAGGCAGAGCTGGGGTTTTCACTCCTGCATTCTCAATGCCAGAAAGAGCACGTGGTACCCAGAAAGATTTCAGCAAATGCTGAAGGAAGGGAGAAAGGCAAGAAGGAAGGGAGGCAGGTAAGAGAGCAGGGCTTTGTAGGGATTTGGGTCTGAAGGGTGTTCATCAAGATAAAAAAGGTAACAAGACCCATAAAACCGTCAATCAGAATTATTCTCCAAGTGTCTAATCGTGGCTCAGCCTGTGGGATCCTATCCCCAGAGGTCATTAAACTGTGTCCTCTAGAGCTGGCAGGTGGTGGAGAGGTGGAGAGTGGAGGCTGCTTTCTGGACAGTAGCTCCCAGTGAAGAAGCCAAGAACTGTAGTTTTCCGAGCAACAAGAGGAAACATTTTCAGGGTGCTCACAATTTGGAAGTGGTTCTCTTCAATCAAAAGACAAGGCTGTACACATCATCCCATGTGGCCTTTTGCCAACCACTAATGGGAACATTATCCCAGGAGAAGGGAAAGAAAACTCACCGAGAGCTCCAGCTGGTAAGTTGGTTCACGTCAAGTTCTAGACCTGTACAAGTCCAAGCAAACAAAATTCGGAGGGACTACCAGTGTGACTGTCTCTGCAGATCACCTTTCCATCGCCATACATGCAGCATCCTCCACGATGCAGCCAAGTGGGATATGGGGCAACATGGGGCACAGGTAAAGATCAGTGGCAGAGAAAAGACAGTAAGAGATGACAAAGAAGGGGATCTGGACAGGATGGGGAATGACATACACATTATGCCTGGCTAAGGGTTTCACCACTTCCACAATGAGCAAGGGCTGTGGATAATACAAGTCCAGCCCGTCAGTTGGACAGACTTAACCATGAATTCTCTCTGTGAATTTGTATACAGATATATACATATAGTGTAGCATGTATGATTAAAATAGTGGGTTAGTAAACTGGATAGAATTCATTATATAATGTAGTTTCATTCGAAACTAACTTTTAGGCAAACTTTAAAAAATTTTTTTAATTGATTTCAGAGAATAAGGGAGAGAGAAAAACATAATGATGAGGGAGAATCATTGATCGGCTGCCTCTTGTATGCCCCACGTTGGGGGATTGAACCCATAACTCAGACATGTGCCCTGACCAGGAATGGAACTGTGATCTCTTGATTCATATGTCGATGCTCAACCACTGAACCACACCGGCTGGGCTAAGCGAACTTTTTAAGGACTCCTGATGGCTTGGTTAAGGAAAAATTATGGGAACGAGGGGTGCCCGTGTAAACATTCAAGATAGAAGCTGGAGAGGAAGTGGCTGTCCAGGAACCCAGTTCCTTCCTATAACATGGCTACAAGGACAAGGCCCGTTCTCATTCAGTTGGGTCATATACTAGTAATTGAAAACTATGTCCTGCAATAATGTACGAGGGCTTTCTGCAAGAGGACATGGCTCTTAGAAACCAGAAGTATGAGGCTTGAGTGGTGGGGAAAAAAGTGGGCAGTAGAGAGTCTAAGGCCACTAGGCACTAAGGCCAAGAAGTGGGAGAAGGTCAAGGTCAACCTTATATTGGGCAACCAGGTGGGACACTATTTAGAGAGTCTTTTTATTGCAAATGAGATATTTATTTTTGTTCCACCCATGCCCAGACTGCAGAGCTCCCACCCCAGTTTTTGCTCAGGCCTGAAGTGCTTTCCTGGCCTCTTCAAATCCTCTCATCCCCTTAGCTCAGCTCCAGTGCCCGCTCAGCTCAGTGCCCGCTCTCCCCTTCCTGCCTAATTGGGTTTCTGGTTTCCTGCCTCTTCACTCCCACTACAGCTTATTTGCATTTCCCTTTAGCTCATGCCTTATACTCTGCTCCTTGAGTGTTTTTCTGGCCCATCCACCCCTCTGTCACTCCACTGGACAGTGTGAACTTTCTGAGGAAGTACATTGCCCTCTGCCTGCCCAATAAAGGTTTTATGAATGAATAAAGGGATGGATGAATGAGTGAACAGCTGAATGAGTCTCCTTGTGTGACCCCTCCCCTCCCTGAGCTTCATTTTCCCCTTCATAGGTTGATGCTCAATCACTGAGCCATACCGGCTGGACCCAGCCAGAGCTTCCTGCTCCTTCTGGATAGTCTGTTCCTGGCACCAAGCCCCTCATTCCTGACGCACCACAGCGGCTTCTCCCACTGACCTCTTTTGCAGTCCCTCGGTGCCTTCAGCATTTCTTATCACAGTGTACTGCACCATGCACTTCTATGCTTGGCTTTTTCTATAGATGGTGAGTTCCATAGGCCAATCAATGTAAATTATAGTTATTTTTACTACTGTTATTAGCTTCCATTTAGTGGGTACTATATTATGCGTATTGTTTTGAATACTTTACACACACTATGTCCTTCAATATTTATAAAAGTCCAATGACTTATTTTATGTATTTTATAGATGAACTATGTTGTGCTCATTACACACACACACACACACACACACACACACACATACACTAGAGGACTAGAGGTCTGGTGCATGAAATTCATGTGTGGAGGGGGTGTCCTTCAGCCCAGCCTGCTCCCTCTCCAACCTGGGACCCCTTGAGGGATGTCCAACTGCCAGGATCAGGCCTAAAAGGGCAGGCGGACATCCTTCTCACAATCCAGGACTGCTGGCTCCCAACTGCTCACCTGCCTGCCTTCCTGATTACCCCTAACTGCTTCTGCCTGCCAGCCGGATCACCCCCTAACCACTCCCCTGCCAGCCTGATTGATGCCTAACTGCTCCCCTGCCAGCCTGTTCACCCCTAACTGCCCTCCCCTGTGGGCCTAGTCACCCCTAACTGCCCTCCCCTGCAGGCTTGATCACCCCCAACTGCCCTCTCTTGCAGGCCTGGTCCCTGCCAACTGCCCTTTCCTGATGACCATCTTGTGGTGGTCATTTTGTGTCCACATGGGGGCAGGATCTTGTGACCACATGGTTGTAGTCATCTTGTGTGTTGGAGTGATGGTGAATCTACATATTACTCTTTTATTAGATAGGATAGAGGCCTGCTGCACAGGTGGGGGCCAGCTGGTTTGCCCTGAAGGGTGTCCTAGATCAGGGTGGGTGTTCCCTTGGGGTTTGGGGTGGCCTGGGTGAGGGGGCTGTGGTGGTTTGCAGGCTGGTCATAATAATCTGGCCACTCAGATAAACATTAAATGGAGTCAGAGATAAATTTACCATTAAGCTAATGAAGCTTAAGCTTCAAAACCCCTCAAATTCCATGGGCTTCTCCTTATATCCTACTCCTAATTTTATGCTCTTAGATTTATGTTCATTTTCTGAAAGAACCCTCTCTTACAAATTCTTGAGTCTCACCAAACCTGGATCTGCACCCAGTAAAAAGAAGAAGCTATCTCTTAAGTAAGCCTGGATAATTTCTTGTAAGAGGCAAATGAGAGGGGTGAATAAGGCTTTTAAACATCTAGGTACACCTGTTTATATTTCTTTAATACTGATGTATATATTTTAAATGCATAAATTGTATACTTACTCAAAAACATTCTAATCATATTGACAAAATAATGTTTGTCTATTTTATTTTTTTTAAATTTTAATGTATTTTTACTTTTTTATTACTGAATTTATTTAGTGACATTGATTCACAAAACCATAGAGGTTTCAAGTGCAATAAGACATAATCTACAGTCTATATCATTCACGCAAAACCCCTTCTTTCATCCAGATCCCCATCCACACATCCCTCTTACTGCTATCAGTCTGTTCATGTATCCATACCTCTGTTTCTATTTTATTCATCAGTTTATTAGATTCCACATATAAGTGAGATCATATAGTATTTGTCTTTCTCTGACTGGCTTATTTCATGTAGCGTAACAATCTTCAGGTCCATCCATGCTATTGCAAAAGGTAAGATTTCCTTCTTTTTTAAAGGCTGCATAGTATTTCATTGTGTAAATGTATCACAGCTTTTTTATCCATTTATCTACTAATGGACACTTGGACTATTTCCAGATATTAGCTATTGTAAATAATACTGCATTGAACATGTGAGTGCATATATTCATACATATATATGTATATATGTGTACACACACACACACACACACACACACACACATATATAGTGAGGACACTAAGACTCAGAGTTACTAAGTGTTTTGGATATGGTAGGGCAGGAATTGTGAGCAGGTTTGTCTAAAACAAAGCGAGAAATTTAAACAAGCATTCTTTACATCGTCCCACCTCTCAGCATGAGGCCTAGCACAGAGTACATGCTCAGTAAATTGTTGATAATGAATGAATGATTATTAGGCTGAACCATCACTATGGAACTCGAAAGCCCCACAACTTAGGTTATATACTCAGAAAAAGATTATTCATTTAAGTCACATGGCTTCTCTGGGACTCAGTTTCATCATTTATTCACTAGTCACACTACTATATATTGATCTTCAGCAAACTATGGCTCCCAGGCCAACCCCAGCCCATCACCCATTTTTGTCTTGCCTGTGAGCTAAGAATGATTTCCATATTTTTCAATGTAAAATGTAGAAAAAGACTCTAACTTTTAAAGAAAATAGTTGTTCAATTTTACCCCCTGGCCTGAAAAGATTAAAATATTTACTACATAGATCAGGGACAGCTAAGTTTTAGTGAAAAAAGTTAGCTGTCCCTAATCTATGTAGTTAATTAATTCACAAGTTAATTGTGAGAATTAAGTGAATGGTGTTGGCAGAAATCTTCTATTAAATGAATTAATATTAGAGGAGACTGACTTTCCCAATGTCCTTTGCACCTATTTAGAAAGAGTGGGCCTGAGATTCTTCCTCCTCCGACCCTCAGAATGGCCCTGTGATTTCTGTTCAGTATTGATTATTCAGAGTTGATGCAGAGATCATTTCAAGGACTGAGGCTGGCTGATTAAATGCCAAACGGGCCAAAATACTTGGCAAACAAGTAAAATTGAGTCCAAAGGTTCCCCCATTAGTCAAAATATTAGTAAGAAGCTAATTATTCTAAGTAATGCCCAGAGAGCTCACCCTAGAGGAGCAGCTGGAAGGTCTAAGTTTCACCTGAAGGAAAATGGGCACACCCAGGAGATGGCACCTCAGGTCCAGCTCTTGCCCGTCCGCCCAACCGGGAGGGAAGGCACAGGCTGCCTTTGGTGCGGACCTGGCTACTTTTGTTGGCTCCATTTCAGCTGGCTCCTGCTTCTCCCTCGAACCTCAGGTTCTGCATTTGAAAATCAATTCAAGTTGCTCCTTTCCTCTCTACTAAGCAGGGTGGTTATGAGGAACTGATGGGAAAACGGATGTGACAGTACAGCCTTTGCTATGATTAGAAGTAATAAAACATAGCCATCCCAGGAGAAACTGTCAGAGCCAGAAATAATAAAGAAAATACTGGTAGATTTGATTTTATTAATTCAACATTCAAGTATCATTTATTAAGCTCTGATTATATGTCAGGCACAACATAAAAATTCAAAAACTTCTATAGGGAAAACAAACTTGAATGTCAAATAAATTCTAAAAATGTGTGTGTTGTATATGACTAAGAGTTGATATCATTAATTTATAAAGAGCTCTTATGAATCAGTAAGAAAATGATGAGCATCCCAATTAAAGTATGAAAGGGTGTGAATTAGGCAAGCCATAAAAAATACAACTAGTGAGCCATAAACATATGAGAAGATGCTCAACCTTACTGCTAATCAAATCAATGCAAATTGAAGTAACAATGGATGTCATATTCCACTAATGCAATGAAGGCAAGGAGAGAAACTCTCTGATGTGGGCAGAGGTGTGAGGAAATGATGAGAACCTAAATTAGGCCGAACTTTCCAGAGGTTAACTTGCCTGTGTGTTCAACATATTAAATATACAAATTCTGCCTTTGTTAGCTTTCCAACGAGGTGGTTTTTAGGGAACTGACATGGTGATTCTAAAGATCCTAAAGATCATCTTTAGAAATAAAAATGTGGGGATTGACAGGGCACATCACAACAAAAGACAGTTAAAGAGAGGAAGCTGTGGATTGTAAGGACAGGAAAAGACGAATGAATCATGAGGTCAGCGTGGAGAATTCATAAATAAACCCAGGCGGAAAGGCTGCATTGGAAATCAGAGTGGGAGGGGCAGAGATGACTATTCAACAGGGAAGAATCGGTGCAGTTGTATAACTCTTCAGGGAAAAAAATAAAGTGAGTT
The DNA here is from genome assembly GCA_011751065.1 of Lasiurus cinereus. Taxonomy (NCBI): domain Eukaryota; kingdom Metazoa; phylum Chordata; class Mammalia; order Chiroptera; family Vespertilionidae; genus Lasiurus; species Lasiurus cinereus. The sequence goes on from JAAGEH010000125.1 coordinate 9,625,197, forward strand.
CTTTATGTCATTTTTTGAGCCAAAATAAAATAATAGATAGGTCAAAGATTTACATGTAAATAATAGAAATACATAAATATTAAACAAAAATGTGGGTAAACCCTTTTATGCTTTTGTACAAACCTTTCTGTGAAGGAAATCCTCTGATAAATAAGATTAAAAGATAAATTTAAAAAACTAGAAGAAATATTTGAATCATGCCATGGATAAAAAGCTAAAATCCTTAATATACAAGCTGACTTCATAAGGAAAAGTTTAATAGCCACCACCACCCCCAACAACATCTGCAAAATGGACAAAGAAAACAAATAGGCTACTTACAGAATAGTCAATAACCACATGAAAATATGACCACATGCTCATCCTTGCTTATAATAAGCTGAATACGAAAACAGGTTTCTTTTTTTTTTCCTAGAAAATTGGCAAAACAATATGCATAAAACTAAGTATTGCTAGAAAATTTTGTGGAGAAGGGGGGGAAGAAGAGAGAAAAATGAATGTTCACTGATGGCAGGAGTTGAGGTATCCAGTGATCTTGTGTTAAAAATTGATCACCAAAAAAATATATAGCCTGGCTGATATGGCTCAGTGATTGAGCATCGACCTATAAGCTGGGAAGTCACAGTTCCATTCTTGGTCAAGGTACATGCCTGGTTTGTGGGCTCAATCCCCAGTAGGGGGCATGCAGGAGGCAGCTGAGTGATGATTCTCTTATCATGGATGTTTCTATACCTTTCCTATCCCTACCTTTCTAAAATCAATAAAAATGTATATAATTTAGAAAGCAAGGATCATCCTATTTAATAAAGACAGAATATTCAAATAGACCACAACTCCGCAACAAAGATGGTGGCGCCCACATCCAATAAGGAGAGAATATGCAAATTGATGTGACAAGGTGAGAGGAGGAAAGCGGCTCTGGCCAGAGTGAAGGCTGAAAGGCAGCTCAGGCAGGAGTGAAGGTGGTGCTAGCAGCCAGGGGAAGGAAGGCCCATTCTTGCAAGAATCTTTGTGCATTAGGCCTCTAGTATATAATAAGATTTGATGTCATTAAATTTCATAATGAGAAATAAATAAATAAAATGATAGTATTCACTTGAAAAAAAGTAAAAATTGGCCATGAGGCTCAAGGAGTTTCAGCTTCCCAATTGGGTGAAAATGACAATGGCTACCTGAAAGCCTATCACTATTTAAAATAGAGGTTATTGAAAAGTACTCTCTAGTTTATAAAGCACCATCACACATTCTCTTGTGCAGTTCTCCAAGCAACCCTGTGAGGGATCTACTGCTCTTCTCTCCCTTATGTGGCAAATGATAAAATGGAGCCTGGGAAAGATTAAGTAACTTGCTTACTGTCACTTGATTAATAAAGGTTGGGATATGGATTTACATACAAGTCTTTTTGATGTTGCAGCCTGTATGATTTTTCTAGGCACACAGAAATGCTTGGGTAAATAGAGATGGGACATGTGAATAGAGTATCTATTGGTTCATTCTTCAACAAGACTTCCTGAGGAGTTAATGTGTGGCCAGCAAGATGCCAGATGCTTAACACAGTTGTGTTCAAGGCAGATAATATTCTTGTATGTAAGGAGGGCTCTATTTTGGTGGAGTAGAGAGGAAACAAACCAATATCAATGGCATAGGTAACTGGGTGCATCATTGAAGCCCTAATTGAGAAGGAGATAGTTAGGCTAAGATACTCATAATGGGAAGGAAGCAGATAATGGCTGAGTAACAGCGTCCCAGAGAGAGAGAGAGAGTAGCAAGTGCAAAGACCCAGCCTGTTGGAGGAATAGAGAGAGACCACAGGGTCTGAGTATCCTGAGCTAGGGGAAGAGCAGTGAGAACAGAGCAGGGGAGGCAGGTCTCAGCTGGCTAGGGGTGCTTTGTAGGCCATTGGGAAAGTGCTTTTTATCTTCAGGATATCTTTGAATTGAATTAAACAAGGAAGGGATAAGATCTGGAATTTGCATTAAAAAGACCCTCCAGCTTTGAATGGGAATGCACTGAGGAGACAGGAGCTGGAGCCAGGAGAGCAGTTGGGACTCTCAGGAGGTCCTCCAGGAGTGGGGAGGGTGTTTTGAATTTGCCAATGATCAGACCTGTCTTGTGTGGCTAGGCAGGGAGGAAACAAGAATGAGTGTGAGTTTGAATAGTTGGGGACTTGTTTTTTAGATGCAGAGGGCTAAGGGACAACTATGTGAGGAGGGAAGAGGGGACAGAGCTCTGGATTCAAGGTACTTGAGAGACAGTGGAGCAGAGATGCCAAATAGGTAGGGGAATATACAGGCTTTGAGTTCATTGGAGGTCTGGCCTGGAGAAGGTAGAAAAGGTAAAAATAGGGAATAAAAACTCCCCAATATTTGGCTCTCTGGTGGAAGAAGAGGAAACAGCAAACAGATAGGGAAAGTGACTTGCAGTGAGACAATGGAATCACAGAATTCGAGGGAGAACAGGTTGAAAAGGAGAGGGCAGTGAGCACTATTGAATGATATGGGGTCCAACAGGAGCAGACAGGGAAGCTTTCATCTGATTGAGCTTCATGTCATTTACTGGTGACCTTGACAAAAACAATTTCAGCTACATGTTAGGAAGGGAGGACAGATTGGAGAGGAGTGAGGAGTAATCAAGTGAGGATGTGGGACAAGGAGTACAGGCAATTTGTTGGAGACTAATAACTGCTAACATCTAGAGAAAGCTCATCCCGGGCCTGGCCCTTTCTGTGTGCTTTACATTCGCTGACTTAGTTTTTCAACAATCTTATGAGATGATTATTAATGTTACAGAGGAGAAAACTGGGGTACAGAGTGATGAGCAGTGTTTTGCTGGGAAGGGCAGTGGAGACCTTTGTTGTTGTTTTTTATTTATATATATATTTTTATTGATTTCAGAGAGAAAGGGAGAGGGAGAGATAGAAGCATCAATGATGAAGAGAATCATTGATCAGCTGCCTCCTGCATACCTGAGCCAAACCAGCTAGGACCAGTGGAGACCTTTGGATACAGATGAAGGTGAAGAAAAAAGAGGGATTATGTTTTGTTTTTGTTTTTTGTTTTTTTTATTTTACTGTTTGATAGTTGAACCTGCTTGCAAGCTGATGGGAATGATCCTTTAGTGAGAGGTCATGGAAAAGGGTACCATTACAGGTCTTGTGAAAGACTCACCTTGATAGAAGGATTCACCTCCCACAAAAAGGAAGGGAAGAGGAGAGGAGGGGGAAAGTGGGAAGGGGAGGAAAAGGGAAGGGAGGGAGCTGTCTTCTGATAACTTCTGTTTTTACAATAAAGAATGGGGTGGGGTCATCAAGAGGACTAGAGGCTAAAGGTGGTCTGAGAACAGAGGAGAAAGTGGGAGTCAGTACACTTATGCCTACACATTTTACCCATGCCACAATCCAAAGTGGAACATGGGCCAGGGCCCTGCTAGGATCTCAGTCAGGGGGAACCTTTCCTGTGTCATCTGCTGAATGCATTATGATTTGAGTATGACTTGGTCTGTCCTCCACCCCCCTTAACTCCCATGGACTGTGAGCTTCTCAGAAGAAGATATGGGAATATGCCTTTCTTCCCCACCTCCTCCTCTTCATATGCAGCAATCTCTTCACTGGTCCTGCAAATGCACCTTAAAGTTCACCCCTCCAAGAGGCCAGAACTGTCTTCTGTATCCCAAACAATGAATCCTTCCCTATGGATGCTCCATAGAGCTTTGCAGCCTCCTCCTGCTGTCTTAGTGCTCCCAGGAAAAGGAAGCTTCATGAAGGCAGGACTATGTCCTCTTCGTCACCCCTGGAGCTCCCTCTTACTAATGGGGGCTGACTACAGTGACTAACTCATGGGAGTGGCTTATAAAGGACTGCAAGATGAACTCACATCCCAAACTAGGCTCAAAAACATTCATAAAATGGGAGTTCTGTGACAATTCCAGAATCCATCCTTATCTTTAAAATACAAAAAAAAGATAATGAAAATATTTTTTGAGGCCTATTAGCAAAATTAGAGCACTAAAGGGACTTCTGAGCTTCCTTTTTCGACCTTTTACATAAAATCTAGGTTTAAAAGCCTTAAATATGTATGGTCAGCATCTAGTAGACTGGTCAGAGAATGTTTTACATACCTCAAAAGCCCCATTTCGAACCCAAAAACACAATTCTGCCTGATTTCATATGAAAATTTGTCATTTACACATATTAGAATCCTGATAAAACCCCTATATTTTGGGGGTTTAATTTTGTCTGATATGTAAGAAACTTATATAAGAGTCTATTGATAGGTTTATATTTTTAATTCATGATCAAGTTGGCAGGGATGTGATTTTAACAATTGCTAAACTCTGTCCACAGATAGGTATATCTTTTAGTGCATTCATTCATTCATTCAACGAATGTTAATTAAGTCACCTATGCTGTCTCAGTTGTTGTCTATTATAGACAGAAGAGAGTAAAGATTTTCTGAAGTGTTTGACATTGACTCTGGAGGCAATGAGGAGCCATGGGAGGGTCTGAAATAGGACACAGGCCCAGTTGACATTTTCCCACAGATGAGCTTGTGCTTTGGAATTAGACTATGGTCCCCTTATGTGCTACTAGAGGCCCGGTGCATGAAATTCATGCACTTGGGATGGGGAGAATCCTTCAGCCCAGATTACAAGAGGGCACAGGCCTGGCCGAAGGACCCACTGGTGCAGGATTTGGGCTGCGGAGGGATGTGGGAGGTTGGCCAACGGGGGAGGGAACATGGAAGGGCTCCAGGGTCTTTCTCACTCAGTCCCGATAGGCTGGACCTCATCAACAAACTAACCTACTGGTTGGAGCATCAGCCCCCTGGTGGTCAGTGAAAGTCATAGTGAGCAGTTGAGCAGCCTTAGCATATTATCAGCATATTATGCTTTAATTGGTTGAACACTTAGCTTTATTAGGCTTTTATTATATAGGATTCCTTCAGCTTCAGTGTTTGGCTAGTTGTCAACGGGAATTAACTAGGTACCTCAATTTCTAAAAATACAATTGAATGAATGCCAACAAACTACAAAACTGGACTCTGAACCTGGCTGTCTGGGTGGAAATCCCCACACCTCTGTGTGACTTTGGATATGTAACTAAACCGTCTGTGCCTCAGTGTCCCCAACTATACAATGAGCAGGGTACCACAACTCACCTCATTACAGTTCTGAAGATTAAAGGCTGGAATGCAGGTAAAGCCCTTGGAACCATGCCGGTCACATAGTCAATAATCCTATTGCCTATACTGGGCCCTCTATTGGGTCCTATGGACACAAAGAGAAATAATCATGGTCGCTCTCCTCACAGAGCTATCAGTGGAGATTCCTGCGGATTTCAGCCCCGTATGATCAGGGCAGTGATGCAGCTTAGCAGCCTGATCCCAGTGAAAAGGAACGAAGCACTGGAGTTGGGGAGAAGAGGTGTCTGCAGGGGCTGCCAGGGACAAGGAGGTGGTATGCAGGATGGATAGAAAGAATCCAGCTCATACAAGGGGAATGTCACAGCCTGTTCGAAAGCATCTGGATTTCCCCCTAATTATAGACTATTTCATTAGTGTCCAAGCCTGGTTCCCGGTCATTTGCATACCAATGCCTGGGAAGGTGTTAATGGGACCTTCCACGCCTTCAATGTGGCATCGCAAGAGCTAATTAGCCAGTGGTGTTGGCAGGAGGCTAACTGGAGCATGGAAAGAAAAAGGGAAATCAAAACAATCGATTCACATGTCCTCAAGTCAATATACAAACCTCAGAAATACTGCCCTGGCCTTGGGAGGCTGAAGGCCAGTAAAATACTCAGGGGATCAAAGTGTCCCAATCAGTTGTGCTTTTTTTAGCCATCACTGAAGGCTTTCCAAAACTTGGGGAAATGGTGCTCAGTGATTGAAAGAGATTATTTCCCAAAAGAGCTAGCTAGGGGTGTCTGAGAGATTCTGAGGCAGTTGGTGCAGTCATCACTTCTTGCAATCTTGGGCAGAAAAGGAAAGGGGGAGGAGAGTGAGTTGGCTGTACATGGATCTCCATAGATGCCCAAAAGCACGGACCTTTTCCCTCTACCTCTTCCTTCCTTTCTCTCTCCTTCCTTTGTTCTTTTCTTCCTTCTGAGACCCTTAAAAATGCAGCTGCTACCCCAGAGGAACTGCTTTGTAGGTCTTACTCCTCAAACCTTTCGAGAGTTAGAACTGGGCCAGACAACCTTTGCTCTGGGTCTAAATCTCATTGCATCCCAAGCAACTGTGTTGGAAGATAACAATAAAGCAGACATTATGACCACTGGAGTGAAAATTAAAAACATTCTTTAGAATCCACATCACTATTATTGGCTTATCTGCTTCTGTTATATGCTACTTCTATTGCTGTAACTGCTCCCCTTCGCTTTCTCATGAACACGCCTTGCCTTCGCCTCCTAATTAGAATGTCCCTTGGGTTTCTGTATGATAACTGCTTCCTGAATCACTGTTTGTTTGGATCTCGATTAAACACTTGTTGCCTCACACTTTGACCTTTTGTTTTTAGGTTAACAGTATATACTAACAGAAATAACAGTAAGTAGAAATACGCTGAACAGTATCTGTATATCTGAAACACAAAGTTGCTCACCTCCATCTCTGATGAGCCTGTTTACTGTTCTGATTGTTTTCCAAACGAAGGTTATGCCTTGTCTATTGGAAAGAGGAAATGATTAGAGCTCAGTTGCTTGGGTTAGAAATTTGAGCTAAAATCGCCTTAATGATTATAAGGTAGAACCCTCTCCAGATTGAAACCCATTATGAACGATGAGCAACCAAGTCCTCTGAGGTTGGGAAGTGCTACTTGGCTCCTGGGTCCCCTGCTCTGCTCCTGTGCATCATCTGGCAGGCTCTGTAATGGAGAGCTGAGTTCAAGAGCACAGGAACAGTGAATGGAACACCAATTTGGGGATCAGATAGACCTGTGTTTGAATTCTGGCTATGATCACCACTCACCAGCTGCGTGATCCTCTGAGTCTCAGTTCAGAATTTGTCAAATGGGAATTTAATATCTACATCACTGAACTGTTTGAGAGAATTACAGAAATTGACACAGTGCCCGCCCTATCGCCTCAGGAATCTCGCTGTTTCTCCAGCTGCCATTCAGCCTCTCTTAGGAGCATGTGTCTCACATCTCAGCCTGTACAACCAACAAACCCCCCCTTCCCTTTAGCAAACACCTCCAACGGCCAGATCCTTGCCAGGCTCTGAGCTGAGCATGGGACTAGAGAGAGAAGCCAGACATGATCCCTGTCCCGAGGGTCACAGTCCCAGGCTGGGCAGGGAGGTGGACAGGAGCACCATCTGCACATGGGTAGCCAGAAAGTAGAGTGAGAGTGAGGGGACATGCATACGTCTGTCTGTCGTTTGAAATCGGGGATGGACACTGTCAAACCATTCTTTTCTCACTGATTTGTCAGGGCCATCCCTGGAGCAAGAAACAGCTTTATGCATCTCCTGCCAGCCCCTCCCTAGCAAACATATCCAGACAGGCAGCACAGAGGACAATCAATACATTTTTAATTGATTTGTGAAGGAGAAATGGTCCAGAGTCTCCCAGCTCTCCTTGACAACACCAGACCTAACAACAAAAGAAACCCACAGCCAGGTATAACTCAAAGGCCCCAGAACAGCCCAGCCCTGTTCACTCCACAGGCTCCCAGCACTGCCACCTAGACCAAGGCTGATTTCCTTGCTCTGCTACCGTTCTGGATCCTGCTCAGAGGGTGGGGAGAAAACTAAGCCCCTACTGCTCCAGAAGCCACCCGGACCCTCTGCTGCTGGAGAAGCTGTTCATCTGAAAGCCGGCACTAAAATTTCACAATCATTACAACACCCTAACTCACAGGCACTCTGGGAGGCAAGCAGGACTGTGCCTGAGCTTCCGCTTTGGCAGGTGAAGTCACCGAGATAAAGGTGGCACAGTGCTCAGATGCCTCCATTGAAGGTGATGGACTTTCCTCCATTTTTTCTGGGACTGTTCTGGTTTTAACTCTGAAGGTCTCCTGTTCCAGAATACCCCACCCCACTTCCCCAATAGTCCCAGGAAAACCCAGCTCCAACTCATATCCTCTGGCCCACCTTTTACTTTAGCCCAGGGGTTTGGAAAATGTGATCACCAGCCAGTGGTATGGATGTCAAAACCCCTAGGGGTGGCCACCAGCAAATAGCATTTTAACAAGCCTCTGGGAGCTCCTGGGGCTCAGATTTGAGAGGGATTGCTCTGGCCCTGTCTGTTGCAAACAACTTTACAAGGACTGGCCATGCCCTCCTGCCTCAGACCCCCAGAGCTCTCACTTTACACTTGTGTAAGCAGCATCAGGGTGGGAGTGGGGGGCTGCAGGAGCCGCCTGCAACCACACAGGCTGATGGGCAGGGTAGGGTACAACAGGAGGCACAGCCAGTGGGTGATACCCTCTCCCACTTCTTGGATCAGCAACTTGAAAGCACAGTCTATACATAATTAATAATAAAAATTAATTAAAATGGAATAAATGTAAAACAACAGTCCCTCAGTCCCATCAGCCACATTTCCATTGCCCACCAGTCCCATGTGGTTAGTGGATACGAGAATGGACATTCTCAGTGCACAAAGTCCTATTAGGCCTATTCTACACACCCCTCAGAAGGGTCCAGGAAGCTGGCCCCAGTTGCCCACAGTGATGACCACGGGCTTTTCTTCCTTTCCTGTACACTCCACCAGACCCCCAATTGTCCCCTAGAACCATGCAGGCCTTTGTCTGAGGCTCAGCTGTCCTGGGGCAGAGGTGGCCTGTCTTGACTCCCAGTCTTGCCTCTGGTCCCTGCTTCTGTACACATCCTTGTCCTACTGTCCTGCTGAGCAGCTGCACATACACAGGCTCTGCTGCCAGCCGGGCAAACACAAGACGTGGACAGAGGGAGTCTTGACACCGAGAAATGTAAGGGGAATATTCCTGGAGAATGAAGGGTTGGGAGGGGCAGAGATTTGAACTGACGTTGGGGACGATTTGCTGGAGCTTTTCTTTCCACAGAATATAGACACCTGGGATAGGGTACATCCGGAAGCAATGGCTCCTGAGCTGGCACATCTATAGCCACTTGATTTGAGAACTTGACCCCACAACCCCATGCATTTTGTGCATAATGCAATTTCCTTAAAAAACCAATCACTCTTACCTCTTCTTTAGGACTCCATCAATATTATATATGTGGGCCAGCCCTGCAGTTGGCTATTTTACCCTGAAGACTGGTTAAGGGTGATGGTGTCTTGATGGCTTTTCAATTTTGTTCAATTTGACAAGCATTTATTGAGTAATTTTGCCGGGCCTAGTATGGTGCTTTTTAGCCCAGCAATATATTAGAAGTTCAATTTATTCTTTCATTTAAAAAGTCTAATAGCATTTAGCTTTTAAAATATACATAATTCTTCATTTTGACTTAAATCTACCTGGTTTTCATATGTCATTAATGCATCTTTGAAGTAAAGGCTTGATTTCAATAATAAATATCTTGCTGCTTTCTCTTTAAAAAAAAAAAGGAGATGTTCTTTTGGATGACAATTTTATTTGATCAATAATTGCATCAATTCTTGCCAAAAGTGCATACTAGCTGCCCAAGGTGAAATTTACCAGCTTCCAATTTTTAATTAGCCTGTATCTCCTTTACAGTTGAAGCTTCTAATAGAAAATTAGAGCAAAGTAACTCACTGAAGAAAGGCAAGTCATGCAGAAAATGCCAATATCAATTTCCTAAACAAGTCATAACTTAAATGCCACCTACCTAGCTCCTGGCCCCAAGCCTTAAAGAGAGAAGCAATAAAAGAAAGAGATTGGGCAGAGGACATTATCAATTAATGAGATGAGTTAAAAGGAAGAAAGAAAACATTAAATAAATTGGAAAAACAAATTTCAATGGAGGCTTGCTGTTTTCAGTTTGACTTTCCTGTTTGAACTCATCCCATCATCTCTGCCTGTAACCGAGTGAGTGATGCAGAGCAAAGAGCAGATGCTACTGAAGCTGGGAGGGGGGTGTGCCCAGAACCAGGCAGAGGAAGGCAGGGTGCCTGTCTGGCCCTGCTGAGGTCTGGGAGACGCATGCCCATCACCTAACCTCTCTCAAAGTCCTTATTCCTCCTCCAAAAAACGAGGATAATGCAATCAGCCCAAAGGACCTATTCATATTTTCTCAGGAACCAGCTGACCTGAGGCTGATGTAATCAGGGTGAGCTTAAAGTTCTTTCTTTGGCTTTGTTTTTCATTTCTGAAAGTTCCCCAAAGCCCATAAGCTCACTGAGGGCAGGGATACTCTCTTTCCTGGTCCTTCTGGCTGCACCTGCCACATTTTTGGAATGGAATAAATATTGGTTAAAATGAAAAGAATTTGTTCTTGTAATCTTCCAGTCATCAAGGCAACCACATGCGTTTATTCAAGAGTTAGCTCAAAAGCATTTGTAGAAAATACAAAAGAAATGAATGAACAAAACAGAAGCAGCTTCATAGATACAGAGAATAAGCTGATGATAGGCAGGTGGGGATGAGGAGGTGGATGAAAAGGTAAAGGAGAAATAAGAGGTACACACTTCCAGTTATAATTATACTAGAGGCCTGGTGCATGAAATCTATACATGGGAGGAGGAGAGTCACCTCAGCCTAGGCTGCACCATCTCCAATCTGGGACATCCCTCTCACTATCCTAGACCACTGGCTCCTAACCGCTCGCCTGCCTGCCTGCCTGATTCCCCCTAGCTGCCCTTCCACCACCAGCCTGATCACCCCTAACTATCTCTGCCTGCTGGCCTGATTGCCGCCAACAGCCACCCCCCCTACTGCCTGATCACCCCTAACTGCCTGCCCCACTGGACTGGTTGCTCCTAACTGCCCCCTCTGCTGGCCTGGGTGGCCCTAATTTCCCCTTCTTCCTGCCTGGTCGCCCCTTACTGTCCTCCTCTGCCGGCCTGATCACCCCCAACTGCCCCACCCCCACCGGCCTGGTGATCCCACACAGCCTGCTCAGTCATTTGATTGTCCCTCACTAATTCCCCTGCCAGCTTGGTCGTCCCATGTAGCCTGCTGCTCAGTCCTTTGGTCATCCCTCACCAATCTCCCTGCCGGCTGCTTGGTCATTTGGTCCTCCCTCACTAACCCTTCTGCTAGCCTAGTTGCTGCATACAACCTGCTGCTGAGTTGTTTGGTCATTCCTCATAACCCCCCTGCAAGCTTGGTTGCCCCATGCAGCCTGTTTGGTCATCTGTTTGGTTGTTTCGGTTGTGACAGTCTATGAGGTTTTTTTTATCTACACTAATAAAAGTGATGGATGCAAATTATCTATCACTCCACTATACCCACAAGCCATGCCCACCAACCAATCAGGAGTGATTATGCAAATTAAACCAACCAAGATGGTGGCTGGCCACAGAGCTAGAGCAAGCAAGAGGCTTGGGTTGCCCTGGCAATGGAGGAAGTCAAGCTTCCCACCCTGGCTGGCCCTGGCCTCTGCTCAAGGCTACAAAGTTTCAATTACGGAAGATAAATAAATCTCAGATACCAGGGCCTCTGCTTGGGTTGCTGGGGGCATGCCGGTCTGCAAACCACCACAGACCCTCACTCAGGCTGCACCACGCCCCAAGGCAACTCCCACCCTGATCCAGGACAATCTTCAGGGCAAACCAGCTAGCCCCCACTCATGCACCAGGCCTTATCCTATCTAATGAAAGAGTAATATGCAAATTGACCATCACTCCAACATACAAGATGGCTGCCCTCATGTGGTCAAAGATGGTTGTCCCCATGTGGACACAAGATGGCTGCCACAAGGTGGCCAGCAGGGGAGGAGAGTTGGGAGGGACCAGGCCTGCAAGGGAGGGCAGTTGGGGGTGATCAAGCTTACAGGGGAGTGCAGTTAGGGGGGATCAGGCCTGTAGGGGAGGGCAGTTAGGGGCAAACAGGCAGGCAGGGGAGCAGTTAGGCATCAATCAGGCTGGCAGGGGAACAGTTAGGGGTGATCAGGCTGGCAGGCAGAAGCAGTTAGGGGCAATCAGGAAGGCAGGCAAGTGAGTAGTTGAGAGCCAGCAGTCCTGGATTGTGAGAGGGATGTCGCAGATTGGAGATGGTGCAGGCTGGGCTGAGGAACACACACTCCTGTGAATTAATTTCATACACTGGGCCTCTAGTATATAGATAAGTCATAGGAGGGTAATATAGTCAATAACCTCATATAACTTTATATAGTGATTGATGGGTTACTAGACTTATTGTGGTGATCACAACATAAGGTACGTAAATTTTGAATCATTAATGTTGTACACCTGAAACTAATACAATATTGTATATCAACTATACTTAAATTAAAAATTGGAAAAAACACATTTAAAAAGTTATTGCTCTATACAAAGTGATCTTTCAATTAAATACTTGAATTCAGTATTTAATGATGCTGCCCTTGTAAAGCCATCTGCCACACACACAGACCCATGTGGACTCACACTCACACATCGACCTTGAGCCTTGAAAGGAGTCCTAGTAAAACTCTACACCATGACCACTGTGCTCTCCCTGGCATTCAGGACAGATACTGCTGGCCAATTATGCCAATCATGTCACTCTTCCTACTGAGCCTGGAATCCTTCTCAATACAGTCTTCTAGGAAAACTCTACCAATTATCAGACTTGGCTTTAAAGAAGAAAAGTTATTTACTGCCCACATCAAGTTTAGTGTACCAAAGTCCTTGTTTTGCAATGGCTGGCTGTCCCAAGATATGCTAGGTCACCTGTACCAATTCTCCAAGTTCCCTTGAAGCAGCCCTGGCTCTCCCACTCCCACTGCACAGTGTTCCTCACCTGCCACCCCAGGTATGTCCCTGCAGGTGAAGTCTACACCAGCTGGCCCACCCAGCCGCAGCACCCTGTGGCATCATGGCACACTGGAAGACGCTCCAATCCTACCTGCAAAGCCACAAACCAGAAATGCAAGTCTCTACTGAGCTGCTCTGAATCTGTCCAAGCACAAGCTCATTTACAATGCACAGCAAAACACCCTGAGCATTCTTTTTATCTTTCTTGGTTCCTCACTGGCATGGGAGCTTCTTCCCAATTACTTTATTCACTCTCTCAACGCAGAAGTTTCCCTCAAACTTCCCCTCCCTGCCTCCTGCTGCCTTCTCTCCTGTACCATCAGGATGTGTCCTACTCTCTCCCACCAGTAATTGTATGCCTTTTTCAATGCTAATAAACCCAGCCAGACTTTCTTCCCCTCACTCCTCTGTTTTCTCATTACCATGATTCTGCCCACAAAAGACTCAGGACCTGACAGAGCGGAGTCAGTGTCCCACTTATGGATAAAGGAAACCAGAGGGTGGCAGGGAGGGGAGAAGAGGAGCCATGAATATTGAAATGGTAATAGTTACCTTTTTTGCACACATATTATTATGCAAGATTCAGGAATCTCAGGGTGTAGACTACTTTGGGCATTTCTGCATCCATGCTAAAACTTCCTTGTAGTTAAGAGAGGACATGGATATTTTGGTTGGGTACCTATATGATTGACCAAGCACTGTTTTCTGGCCCTGGCCCTATGCTGGGGCAGGCACAGAGTGAATGAAGTGAGGACCCTGGATCGAGGATCACAGACTGCAGGGGGTGCTAACAAAAGGGCAAAGCAAGTCTGGGGCTGGGTTCCCTGCCAGGTGATGGCCCATTGTACTCCTGCGAAGTCCTGCCCACCTTCGGAGCATTGATGGGTGTAGATCCCCCAGGACAGGGTGAGAAAAAGAGGCCTGATGGTCAACTCAAGGGTATTTGAAGGAGCAAAAGGTGAAAGTATTGTCTGTTTCTTCCCTTATTTATTTGGCCATAATTTTACTGAGCACATACTCTGCGCCTGACATCTTCTAGCTGCTGGGGACACAGGGACAAGTAAGGCAGGCTGCTGCCTTCAGAGGCTCATGCCCCACTACAGTTAGGCAGATGCCACCTGCTTTCCTAAGTTCACCAGGTCAGGGCCGGGGCAGAGACGGGCTGCACTGTTGCAGTGACCAAGAAGGCGGTCACTTCAAAGCGGGGACTTGGGGACAGGGCAAATTAGGGTTTTCTGAGAGCACAGCCTCTGCCCATACCCACCAGAGACAGTTCCTCCTCCTCCTTTTAGCCCCTTGCTCACCTCCTGGAATACACTCTGGGCCACCGCTTCTCAATGAACCAAGGCCTGCGGCAGCTTCAACTCATGGGCATGAGCCTGGTCCCCCAGCAGTGACCTGTCCATGGTCCAAGTGCCCAAAGTCTAGTGCTGAGCCCACAGCAGCCAGTGGGAGCTCGGCCTGCAGCCCTGGGCTTGTCCCTGTCTCCACCCCAACCCAGAACTCCCCAGGCATCCCTGAATAGGGGAGCCCTGCAGGGGATGAGTTCAGGGCACCCAAAACACCATCGGAATGAGCCTCAGAGACATAATGTTGAAGGAGGAAAAAGCCAGAAACAAGTGTCCCTGCTGCATGATTCTATGTACATGGAGGCCTGAAAGAGGCAAAGTTGAACAACGTGATAGAAGCGTGGTTACGGGAGGGGGAAAGATGAAGGCAGGAGGGCTGGAAGGAGCAGGAGGGTGCTTTCTGGGTGCTGGAAACGTTTCATGCCTTTACCTGTAGATAGCTACATGCTTGTGTAGATATGTACAAAGTAATCCTGTGCCTGAAGATCAGTGAACTTTACTCTATATGCATTATACCTCTATTAAAAAACACACATCTCTGTGGGCGTCAGCAAAGAGTTCGTCAGCACAGGTATGTTGGCCCAAGTCAGCTGAGGTTCCTGGCACTCCTCTGTACCCCGCTGTGCTGTGGCCCAGGGACAGAAAGGATGAGACAGTGCTACTCCTTCAGCTCACAGTCTGGCCAGGAGACAGCTGTGCACTCAGGTCTGGAAAAGGAGGCAGCTGGAGGAGGTACTAAGTCCTGAAAGGGTGAGCAGCCACTGGCCTGGGAAAGATAGAAGGGCAGGGCTTGGAGGGCTAGGAGGCAGTGGAGAGAAGCAGCAGGGAGTGGGGAGATCAGGACAGTGAGGTGCAGGAGAGCAGGAGAGCAAGGAGTGCTGGGAGGAGGGCAGGGAAGAGGTGGGGGCCAGACCTCAGAATAAGGCCCTGAGTACCTGGGCCTGCCCCCACTTATCTCACCTCATTATTCAGCCACAAGTCTCCAGGGATCCAGAGAATGACTTGCCATAATCTAATTTACAGCCTCAGACCTGAATACCAAGCAGATGAAGGAACTCAGAGAAGGGCCATCTTAGACACCCTGATCATGCTACCTCCTTGGGCAGGCTGCAGACAGGGCGGCTGGGGCTGGGTTTCCAGCACCACGTGCCTGGCACCTGACCTCTGGCCAGTGCCGTGAGCATCTCCCAGCACTTGGAGGGGAAACCATAGGCTGCTTGCTTAAGATACACGTTACTCCTTCCTCTGAAAGTACCGCTGTCATGGCCAACAAAGAATTATTATTTGTCTGCACGTATTGTTTATTTCCTCTTTCAATAAAGCCTCTCGGAACACAACATTCCTTCATTTCCATTTCTATCAATTGCAGTGTCTTTGAGCTGAATAATAAGGCTGTGCAATCAATAGTAACGATGGAACCACTGAACACAAATGATATCTCTTCCACCATCTCTCCCCCAGCATCTATCTGCTTCAGGAAGTGGCAAAGTGTATATATATATATATATATATATATATATATATATGGTGCACAAGTTGGGAAAACAAATCTGCAAATAATTACTTTTAAAAATTAACCTGTGGCATAATTCAATTATGCAGCACGCAATGTAGAAAAGTTCCCTTAATTACAAGAGAATGGAATAGAACTTTCTTCAGCCTTAACCTTGTCATTTTTCAAGGTGAGCTATTACCAAATTCTAGAATGGCTTTCAACAGCCTCTCTTTGCGGCAGCTGTCCGCAGAGCTGTGCAGAGGGAATTGGTCTTGGGCGGATGCCATTGGAGATGGCTGGAGGATAACAGATAACGGGAGGCTGTGGGTGACGGTAAGGAGCATGAGCTTTGAGGCTGGACACACCTGGCTGCCAAGACCAAGCCAGTGACCTTGGGGGAAGCAACTTAAGTTCTCAGACCTGCAACTTGCCTCCTCATCCCAACCTTGCTGAGTTCCAGGGACAATGGAACTGTTTAACATACAGGGAGATCACAGGTCCTAGCAGCTGGCCATACTGATGCCTTGACCCACATCCCCCGGCCCAGGTCTGGGTTTACCTGCAGCAGCATGTTCTGGTGTATGCTGACAGCTTCTTGCCTCAACCACTGAGGAACTTGTGATGACAAATACTCCAACTTCCCCACCCTTAGGTGCCCAGTCTACATGGTGCCAGGGGCCATCCATCCTGCTCTGTGAGGGGCTGAGGGGATCCCCAGAAGGTGGGACTTTCAGTGCTAGCACTGGGTCAGTCTGGTCCGATGGGGCTGTTGGGTCGCCCTAATTATATCTGAGAGGGTCCTCAGTAGGATGGAGTCCAGAGGCCCACAGCAGCAACCTGTGCATTACTGTCCTGTTTACTGGCTTTTCTCCCTCCCCTGCCTATGGTCTCTACTCCTGTACTTAAGCTTCCTGGGTTCAAACTCCAAATAAACTGGCTACATCCGAGTCCCTATCTCAGAGGAGCCAGACTAAGATAACCCTGGGCCATGTGATAGTCTCCTTCCCTCTGTTCTTGCTGTTTGCTGCACTTCAAAACTTTTCTCACAACTGGGCTAAGAGTGTGGGTTCTTTTTTCAAAAATATATTTTTATTGATTTCAGAGAGGAAGGGAGAAGGAGAGATAGAGACATCAATGATGAGAGAGAATCATGTTATTGGCTGCCTCCACGCCCCTCCCTCCCCCCATTGGGGATCGAGACCATCACCCAGACATGTGCCCCTGACTGGAATCAAACCTGGGACTTCTCAGTCCACTGGGTGACATTCTATCCACCGAGCCAAACCAGCTAGGGCAAGAGTGTGAGTTCTTAAGACGAGCAGGAAGAACAAGTTAACAAAACCACCAAGGAAAGACAGCCTGCTGGAAGTTAAGGAGAGTCTCAGGGCCTTCACACTGGGAATTCCCAGGGGACACACATCCCATTACATCCTTAGTGGCCTCTCAATGGGTAAGGTACTGCCTCTGGCTCCTTCTACAGACATGAGGGCCAGCTCCCAGTTGGGCCATGCCCCACTGTTCCCATGCCAGTGGAGCAACGCTGGGCAAGGAGAAGAAAGATGCGTTCTTGGCAATCTGGGTGGAATATGAAAGGAGGTATCCAGGTTCTCTACCCAACACACGTTAGAGCCATATGCTACCTGCTCACATCCTCCCTCGGCCATGGCAATGCTGACCCTTTGAGAGAAAGTGTAAGCCCACATTATCCAGGATGCTCTTCTTGAATGGTCCCAGCCCACACTGACCCCAATTTTTCTTACACTTGTCTGTACCACTTTTTACATCCTTTCTTTGACACTCACCTCTACTGGAGCTTCCCCTGCTAGAGGTGAGTGTCATGGCATGGCATTTGAGCACTGTGCTGCATGGGATTCTCAGGGAGAGTTCAGGACCTGCGTGTGAGGTGAGGACCTGTGTGTGAGGTGAGGACCTGCGTGTGAGGTGAGGACCTGCGTGGGAGGTGAGGACCTGTGGGTGAGGTCAGGACCTGCCTGGGAGGTGAGGGGTCACCATGGATGTGAGTCAGATGGTCTCTGAGATGGGGGTCCTGAGATGCAGGTGTTATGTAAGGGATTCGTTAGTGGGGTTGGCAGGACAGGGAAGCGGGGAAACCAGGCAAGGATGCAATTCCAGGCAAAGTCCTGTGAAGGTGGCTTCCCTGGGATCCTGTGGGGAGCACTGGACTGTGAGGTACAGCTCAGAGTTGTCCAGACCTGAGGCTGTCCAGACCAGTTGGGCTTTCATACTTCACTAGGCAGTCGTAGATGCAGGGCGCCCTGGAGTGGGGTGTACGGATCTCCAAGCACTTCCATCTCTCTGTTACAGGCTGTGCTACCAGGAGCCCCGAGGCAGTCCTCCCTCCAAAGAAGAGGCTCTGTTGCTGGCCAATGAGAGCGAAGCCAGGGATGCTCCTTGCAGCTCTCTGGTGACTGGGAACAGCAAGTCTCCATGTTCTGCACAAGTTGCAGCCACATAAAGGCAAGAATCTGGATCTTCCCCAGTCCCTAGCCTAGATTCTGACCAACTCGCCCTAGCTCACCTTACCCTTTGCTTTGCCATTTATGCCTATTCTTTGACCTCTGACCCTAACAGCACACTCCTCAGATCTGATGAGAACACTATCTGGAAAGCCCAGACCCCTGACTTACCTCCTTGAAGATAAGCACATTCCTCCTCAATCCCACCTCCCACCCCACCGCCACCCAAATACACCATTTCTCTAAGAACTGGGAACTGTCCTCTTTGCATCCCATCCCAGGACCTGGTGCAGGACAAGCCTGGTGGGTCTGCCCCATCTCAACTCCCCCAACAACCTGGCCACCCAGGTTTTTCAGAACACGTTTCCGACTTTTTGTCCTGCTGGGTAAAGACACCAGCCCAGGGACCAATTTAACGAAAATGGCCGTCAGCCCTGATTGAATAGACAGAGGTGGGGGAGCGTCAGTCAGGCTTTGGGAAGCTGACACGGCCTCCTCACAAGCAGCAGGATCTGTGTCTAAGTCCCCAGAATTCTTCTCGGTATTGAGGAGAAGCACTGCCCCTGCCATTCCTCATCTAGGAAGCAAGCCTGCGTTAAGCTACAGGTAAAGAGTTAAGATTTCACGTTTTGAAGGTGTTTCCAGTGCTCTGACACCTACCGCCACCAGTCCATGGAGGTGAACTATCTTGGGGAATCGCTTCCCTGGGCTTGCGGTGGGGTCCTGGTTCTGTGAGGACAGAAAGCCAAGCTAGCATCCCGACCTCACACAGGCCCCGGGCCCTGACATGGCAGTTCACGGCCTCCTGAAGACAGCTCGTAGAGAATTTCCTTGGACTGGGGTCAATGTAGGTGGGGCCACTCAAGAAGAGCTTCTTGGATGAGGTGGGCTTACACTTACTCTCAAATACTATCCCCAGTCGTATGTGATACAGAAAAAAATACGAGTTTTGGAGCCATACTTGCGAGGTTTCAGTTTCCTCAGCCATGACCTGTAGGAAGGGTTCATTGAATGAACATGAATAAAGTATGTCCCAGCATCATGGGTGATAAATGTTTGAAAGAAAAAGAGGGAAGTGAGTGTATTTTCTAACCAGCAGGAATTCAAAGATGGTGAGTCTGATTTCAAAGGCAATGTCATCCTGCAGGAAGTTTGCCCCCCAAAGATGAACTCATTCCTTCAGGGTGGGTGCTCTTGTCTTCCATCTGGGTGTGTCACAGATGACGATGAAGTGAGAGGGCCCACGAGGATGTGACTCCAGACCCCCAAGAACTAGGTCAGTGTAAGAACTATTTCCTTTAAGGGTTTTTAAACTGAGCCAAGACTGTAGAAAACACTGATAATCACAATCTTCCCTAATCATTTTATGATTTTCCTATCTAGTTATCACCAGGAAATATAAAATACTGAACACTACATTAAAAGTAATCGTTCTAATTATTACAATCTTATTGATTGGCTAATGTAGTTCTGGACATTGTGCATACTCCTTCCCGTACAGGATCTTATATCTTTTCACACATAACCCAGGGGTATTAACTGCTGGCCACATTCATGCCCTATACGTAGGGATTAACTTGTCATTCTGTCTCATATCAGAAGGATAGAAACTGAGGCCAACAATGTTGCATAACTTTCTCAAGGTCACTTAGCTATTCTTGGAGGAGCCAGAAGGTGGACCTAGATTTAACTTGTTCAAAAACCTTGTTTTCTTTCACCATATCACTCCACAGGCTTTTATGAATCCAGGTGTGAGCAAGACAAAAGCAGGGCAGACAGTCCTTTATCCTTTGCCCCTCCCCCCTTGTGGAAGGGCAGAAAATGGAGGGCTTCCCTGGAAACACAGCCCTGGCAGCTGCTTTCAATTCTGTGTAGTACCATGACCAGCAAGAAATGAAGGAAGGAAGGAAGGAAGGAAGGAAGGAAGGAAGGAAGGAAGGAAGGAAGGAAGGAAGG
>JAAGEH010000125.1:9645320-9842469 GCA_011751065.1 Lasiurus cinereus
AGGAAGGAAGGAAGGAAGGAAGGAAGGAAGGAAGGAAGGAAGGAAGGGAGGGAGGGAGGAAGGGAGGAAGGAAGTGAGAGAGGGAGGGAGGGAGGAAGGGAGGGAGGGAGGGAGGAAACTGGAGAAGGCAGAGTTAGCTTCTGTTTGTACTTTATTCTAGAGGTTGCGGGCTCACTGGTTTAAGCAAACACAGTTTGCCTCAGCTGGGGACCCACACACATTTGTGTGTCTGCCTGACACCGACACACACAGTTTGAACTTCACAAGCGTTCCTTCTTTTGAAACCAGTCAGACCTAGCGCACAGCTTCAGGTGCTACTAACCAGGCAGGACTTTTGATGAAATAAACAGCCTGGAGGAGAGGGAAGCAGAAAGAAGCACCTCAAATAACTAGCCACTTGCCCTTTTCTTCTTGGACATGAGCTGGTATTTAGGCTTCTGCCTTATCCTGTGTTGGGGACCCTGGTGGGCAGAGGTGACCTCCGAGAGATTCAGGGATAAATGGTCGCAGAATGCAATGGTGCTCTAAATCAATTCGAATGGGGGCAATGATGCACTGAACCATCAGCTGTTTGGTGAGCCAGTGCAAAATGATTATGCTGCTCCCCAGGAAGGAAATCACCCAGGGACGCTGGCAAAGAATTATCTGGTATGTGGATGTTAGGGAGTAATTTCTCTTAAATGATTACTTTGTGGAAGGACTAGCCAATGGTGCTAAATTGTCTCCATGCTAGGCCGAGAGGTCAAATGCAGACATCATCCCAGGTCTGTTGGGGAGGAGTAACGATGGGGAGGCAGCTGTAAGTCCTCCCTGGGGACTGCTCTGTATTGCAGGTCCCAGAACTCTGGCATCAGCAGCCAAGAGATAATGCATGTGCTCTTCTAGTGAAGCGAAGCTCCAACCCTTCTGTAGGCCGTAACACAATCATCTGGAAATGCTGAGTGCGAGACTGTGGCACTTGCCACCTCCTGGACCAGGGATTCCAATCCCAGATCCACAAGCCCACAGGGTGGATCAGGGGGATCCCTGCAACACTCTCGAACCCCTCCTCCCATCCTATACACTCACAACCTGGCTACAGGATCATGTTCTATACTGACCTAATGTGTGAATGGTTCCAGGGGTGGGGGTGGGGGATACAGGGGTTAACTCTGAGTTTATGGTGGGTCCCCTATGTCCTTCTATCCTCTGCTTGTGAATTCTGTCTTCACACACCACAGGCACATCCCAAACAAGGCCTTGTCTCATCTTGTCATAAATGGGCTGACACAGAATGTAGACAATTGCCATCTTGCGTTTATTTTCCTCCCTTCTGTAGACATCCCGCAAAGTGAGGTGAGCCAGGGTTCTACAGCCGGGTGCATCTGGGTGGGAGTCCAGCTTTAAAGTGGACTCTTACCCTTGACCTCTCTTGGTCTCCCATCTTCTCACTTGTGTCAGCAGTTTCAGAGTTTGAGGAAATGAAGTAATGCATGAGTAGCACACAGTCGAGGTCAGAAGTCGCCCTCTCAATCAATGAGAGCCATCAAATCCTCACCAGGAAATTCATGTAGTTCTAATAGTGACTCTTTTCTAATTTCCTTGGCCTGTTCATCGTGAAGATGGGCCTGCTAATGTGTGCCTCAGAGTTTGGCTTCGAGGCTTAAACGGACTCCTGTCTGCAAAAATGGGGGCCCAGAAAGGAGCATTTGCTCAGTAAGACTTTCTCTCCCACGTCAAGCATTTCCTCCCATCTTTCTATTGTCACCACTTCAAATCCTCACAAAATGCCTCTGAGATACACAAAATGCCTCATTTTACAAATGAGGAAACTTAGACTCAGAGAGGTTAAGTAACTTCCCTGGGATCACACAGCTGGTGAGTGATGGAGCTGGACTTTGAACTCAGAAATAAGCTCTCTCTCTTAATGCTATTCTAAATTTCTATGGGAACAGAAGTACCCTAGGAACTCAGGTTGGAGCTGCCTTTCACACTGTCTTAATTTTCTGCAACACTTGGTTTGCTCCCCCCAGCAGATAAAGAATTATACTAAGCATGCGGAATCTAACTCAACAATAACGAAAGCTTTTCTTTCCAGAAGGGCCCACTGTTAAATTACCTCCATTTCTGTGAATGCACCGCAGGCTTGGGCCACTCTGCCCTACCAAGTGTTGACCATTAGATTTCCATTAATTAATACGGAGTTTAATCTTCTTTGATTGCAAACATTGATTGTTGCTGATCTTTCAGCCATCCCTGCTGGGGGGTATGTATCTGAGTTCCAAAACTCTCAGGCACCATCATGCCAGAAGAAAGGTGAAATGAAACATTAAGCTACGTTTATGGTCAATTTAATTAATGCAAATGCTCAGCTCGGTTCATTTGGCTCAATAATGCTTTCTAATAAAGCTATTGGGGACAAACACTTTCTATTTATTTTCTGTGTCCACTTTAAAAAAAAAGTCCTTTCTGCAGGAAACTAAGCAAGGTATGGCCTAAAGGACACTATTAAGTTCTAAGTTGTATCCAGTTCTACAATTCCATGAAAAGGCTGCCTCTTGACTAAAATTGTTAAAACAAAATAAAGATCTCTCAGCAAAGAGGAAGTAGGCCTATGAATTGGTAGGGCCAATGGTGGAAGGCAGGTGTTAGTGTGAGAAAGACACAGGAGGGTGGAGTGGGGAAAGAGCAAGAAAAAAAAAAAAGCTGTGGAAGGTAAGGTTTACCACCTAGTAGATTTATTAAGAACTAGTGGCCCAGTGCATGAATTCGTTCACATTGAAAGGAAATTAATTAGAAAAAATATTTTAATATCACTATTCGTCCTTTCTCTATAATAGAAGTGTCAACCAAATTCATGATCAACAATGACAGATCAAAATACACACATATGATTGGTACCAGTGAGCGCTTTATATGCAACGTACATGCACGAGTCAACTTAGCCTTTTATAGCTATAGAATAAACTTGCTTAATTAGACCTGCTTTCTGATGTAAACTTTTTCCAGCCTAGTGAAGCACCCCAACTTCTCTTTCAGGTAATTATCAGCAACACAGCAGTAAATATCAACCAAAGCAGATTATTATTGAAGATCATACAGGGAGAAGAAAAGGTAAAATACTTAATTGTAGCAGTGTTTGCCTATATTCTGAGCAGTGAGAAACCTGAAGTCATTTTCAAGGTCCACCATTTCTTACTTCCTTTCAGTTGGGTCAACTTTCTAAATCTCTGTTTTCTTGTTAATGAAAAGAAAATAGGATTCCACTGAGTCTCCTACTCCAGGACTTCAGTGAGGATCAAATGAAATGAAGTATAGAAAAACACTTCACAGATATTTGGTTAAAGTGTAAAGTGTTTGGCTATAAAGCAAGTCATGTTCCTGGACTGAAGAAACTGCAGGAGGCTAGTGGCTAGGGAGAGGAAACTGGGCATTGCTATGTGACATCATTACCTGGTGCTCACAGAGACCATTTCTTGGCTGGACTGAGATGTGGGTCTCATTTTGCCCCATGGGGTCTCAGCAGCATGGGCTGCAATTTGGTGGGCTGTCGCTTCAGGGTGGTGGTAGGGCCTGTGTCCCACTTGGGGGAAGTCGAGTGTTGCTTTGTGAGTGCCAGGTCCATGATACTGTTTCTCTGTAAATGGCCAGTGTGCATCATGGCAGCTCCTAAGTTGAGCATCTGCCCCTGGTGGTCAGTGAGCATCATAGCGAACAGTCGGACCATGCGAGGGACACTTAGCATATTAGGCTTTTATATATATAGATAACCCTGATCACTTAGTCAACAGACACATTTCTATTGAATAATTATATTTAATACCTGGGTAGAATCTTCCAGGGCTCAGACATTTCTACATATATTATCTCATTTGACTACTGCGGCTTACAACAGTCAAGGTACCTTTATATTATGGTTTCCATTCTGCACTAATAGAAAATAAGCTCTGAGAGGTCAAGCTATTTGCTTGAAGTTACACAGCATCAAAGTCATGACATGGGCTGTATGTTTCCAGCCCATTGCCACTGGGGCGCTGTGTATAGTTGTGCACAAGGATGCCTGATTTACTGGCTAAGTCAATACCAAGTATGGGTACTGAGTTAGCCAGAAGGCTGGAACTCTTCCTAATCTGTGCAATGATGCCTCTGCTTGCCAAACCACTTGCCTGTGGGTGGCATCTGTCCAGAAGAGGTGTCGCTTCCTAATGTGTTCACAGTGCCACATGGAAGCCTGCAGCAGCCAAATTCCTTGCCCATCAGATCTATCTCAGCACCTGTAACATGCACATGTTTCTCCATATGCACTCCCTGAACTTCCTGAGGGTGAGAACTGAGCTTCAGGCACCTCCATGTCCCCAGGGCCCAACAAGGGGTTTGTGAATATTGAATGAAAGGGTGGTCAACGGCCTTAGGAAATGAACACAGGAATGCACATCTAGTGCTCCTTCACTGCACATCCCTGGCCCAGCCTTCTGCTGCATGGTCCTCTCTCCTCTGAGGACCCAGAACTCTCTGTCTCACATGTTGGATCTCAGGTTATTGTTTATTTACTAGACTATGAACTCTTTCTAGACAGTAGGCTCTGTGAAGGCAGCCACAGGGGCATGCCAATGAGATTTTTTACCACCATGCTCAAACTTTGGTAGAAAGTATTATTTCCCTCCTCTTTTCCTCTAAATCATTACCCATTTCTAAGTAGTCTGTTTCTTAAGGACAAATGATCTGCTTATGTGACAGGAGCTAATGGATGGTAATGTGTGTATAATTTGATTTCACAGAATCAATCAGAGTCCAAAATAGCTGTACCTTCTCCGAATACATTCTTCTGCAGAGTTCTCCCAAGGCCTTTATCCACACTGTTCTGTCCCAGTGTTGGGCTTCTGGGCCATACCAGAACTCTCACACCTGCAAAGCTCAGTGCAAATGTGGAGCTGAGGTAACAAAAATATGGCAAAGCCCCTCCTCAGACCAATCAACCTAGAAATCACTGAGGTCTTCCTTTGTACTTTAAAGGTTTGCCTGTCTGCTCTCCTGGGCATGAAAGACCACATGGACTTCTGCCTAAAGGGAGCACAAGGTAGTTTTAAGCATGTAGGTATGTTCCCATCATCCCACCCACCTTCAACTCCCTTTGATAATCATTATTGCTCACTCTCTCTGTTTCAGTGAGGTTCAGCATTCCCCCTTGACCTTCACTGTTACCTCAGCACCCATAGGCTTTCTTCTTGCTCTGAAACCCATAAATGTGCCACAGATCTAGAAACTGGAACCTGCGGCCTGAGAGGATTTGGCTAGGGCAGAGGCATTCTACATCAAAGGGAACTCACAGAGGAACAACAAAGAGCTGGGCCTGGTCACAAATTTCCTTCTCTGGATTTGCTTCTTAGGTTGCATTCTCTTCGCCCTCCTTCTTCAGAAAGGATCTAAGTCTTCAAGAGAATCATAGATGCTCAGAAAAGCCTGGGTCAGTAGAAAGGAGAGGCCCAAGTGTTGTAACAGAGGAAGATAACAGCTACACACTCAACGTGATGGCCTGGGAGGAACATGGTCTCTTCTCGGTCCACTTAGGACTTCCAGATACAGCTGATTTCCAAATGTTGGAGCTCTAATCCAGGAATGAAAGACATGGCTCTCATTTGTCCTAATTCTCTCCACCTGCACTCATGGTAAACATTACTAATTGATCATGATATTGCTCCCTGCCGAGACAATTTCAGCCTTGGAATTCTTTCCAACACAACGTTCCAGATAATAACTAACAATCAGAGTTGGCACATGAAATACCTGCCCCCATTCATGCTCTCCACATAGCTAAAGACAAATCACTGGTTAACACCCACAGCCAGGCAAAGCACCCAGTGGACCCACAGATTGGGTTTGTTTAAACTTACTGTAAAGGATGATCACTTGTTAGACTAATTGGTGTCCAACACTAAATTGTCAGAACTTTAATGCCTGGTGCAAACAAGAGGAATGGAACCAAAACATAGCAAGAGAACTCCAGACTCATTTCATTGCTTCAGTCTCTCCTGGAGGCAGAACAATCTACTTAACATAAATAATGAGTTTTAGCCACCAATATGTAAGCAGGATACCAATGGATACATCTGATTGTTTCCTAGTTGCTGAAAACTGGAGTTATTCTTTAGGCATGTACTCATGTGGGTGAAACTGAGCATTTCTTATACTTAAAATAAAGGACAGTTGAAAGATAATCTCTTGGTTTTACAGAATACCAAAACTACTTTCGTGTAATCTGAACTCAATATTTCAAGTTTTCTGTGTTAATTTTGGATCTCACTGTGGCTGTGGGATTTTCAATGGTGTCTGTCTTCCTTCTTCCTTCCCTCTCTCCCTTCCTTACTTTCTTACTCTCTTCCCCCTCTCTTTCTCTACCTCTATCTTTCTTTTGCTTTTATTGGTTTAATCCACTATAAGACTAAGAACTTAGGAGTATGCTCATGGAACCACATCCCTGCATTCCCTCTGGCAGTGAGGGACACCACAGGGAGAAGGACAGACCAACAGTAGGGTGGTGGAGTAAGTCACCCTCATAAACCTAAAGCCCTGTTTCTGGTGTTAGGGATTGAAGTCCTGGATCCAGGACTAGAAGATCTGTTAGGACTCCTATGATCTATGATCACAGTGGGTCCCTTGTCGCTGGCTGGGCTGAGGAGTGCAGTGTTGATGTATGCACCAGCTGTACCCACCTAACGAGAGGCCCAAGAACCCTAGAGCCCAATTTCCACAATCTGGAAATGCTCTCTGAATTTACTGCTATAGATCACAGGAGGGGGACTCAGACTGGCACAGGCGTCTCTAACTGCCAAATTTTCTGGGGCCTCTAGACTTGAATATCCCTTTGATGTGTAATATTCTTGCTGACATTCAAACGTCCCTCCTCAGGAGCTGGGAGGGAGTGGGAAGAAGGAAGAAAACCTAGCCCTTACCTAAGAAAACTCAAAGCACTTTTTGGTTTTATTGGTTTTATTTGTCTTCCAGATAAAACTGGCTTTTATTTCATATCTGCAGCAGGAGAGCCACTTTTAAAAGTCAATGCCTGTAGAAAGTGCGTTCAAACTGCACTTAATCACACTCAACAGGGGCAGGCTAGCCAGAGTGATTGCCTCTTTTGGACAAAAGCTTGTTTTCTTGAAGTCTGGTTTCAAGGGGCCTCGGATGCGCCATGCACAGCTGTGGTTTAGAATGCTGACCCCACAGGGCAGGTGTCACCCTGCATCTCCCAGCCCTCTCTGTTCTGCCGAGAAGTTAGTTCAGGCTTCTCTCTCCTGAGCCTCTGGATGTGAGGCTGACCAGGGGCTCCTCCTCTGGGCTCATTCAGCCCTTGTGTGCACCCCCTGCAGAAGAACCTAAACTTGAAACTGGCTTTGTTTCTGCATCCACCCCGCAGCCAGGAAGGGCAGTACAGACCCTTTGCCGAAGGCTTCTGTGGCTGCAGCTCCACTGTGTGGACTCAGTTCTAGCTTTGCCCTGTACTGAGTGAATTAGGGCAAGTTATCTGATCTCAGTAACCCCATCTAAAAAGTGACAATAATATCTCCTCATAGAGTCATTGTGGAGGTAAATGGACTATCTGTGATGTGTAATGTATACAATGATGGCCGGCACGTCCCTGGGGAAGTGAGAAGGGGGTTGGAGGGAGGGCCTTATCTAAGTCACACCTGTAACCTCAGCCTCTGGTCTGAAAAAGAGAAAGCTGTGAATAAATGTGTGTGGAAGACTGCCATCTTCTCCACAAGCCTAGCTCTCAATGAACAGTCATCTCCAATGAGAATCACCAGTTTTTCAACTGCTCTAAAAACCACTGGTTAGTTCTCTCTCTATCCTGTGCTCCCGGGTCGCTTCCCTTACAGACTAGAGATCATTTTTTGCTGGCAGATCAATGGAAGGCAATGCAAGGGAATCACCCTCAAAGGGAATAATCATCAACCATAGTCACTTCTCATTATTCACAGTAGTTAACATTCTATAGAGTCCTGCAAACACTGGATCAGTGAGTACAGCATCATTGCTCCTGAGGGAAATACAGGGCTAGGTTCCTGTGAGCCTCTTGTGAGCATTTTTATCAACTGAGAAATACATAACCTTGTTTTCTGTGTGTTCCTGCTTAAAGATACCTTACTTAATATATGTTGTTGATTTATTACCACTGAACTCATGGCTAAAGCTTATCTAAGACAAAGCATACCACAGCCTTCTTGTTCTTAGGAACACCCGACAGCACTTCCACATTCTATGTGGAGGACATTTTCAAACAGCAAAATCACCAACAAAAAGCACAAAAATGCACAGAGCACAGTACTCAATATACTGTGAAGCGGACACTTGTTTACATATGAGACCTGAAACAAGAAGGCGGAGTGTTTGATCCCTGCTGCTGGAAACCTGTGCATCCGGTGACTCAAATTTTTGCCACTTTCATGTGCCCATCAATGATCATGAAGGCACTGTAAGTATTGCTATTGGGATTGCAAATAATTGCAAAAGTGAATTCATAAGTATACATTCTGAGAATTATGAGGACTGACAGTGTAGGATTCTGAAATCCGGAAGGAAAATACTTGAGGTGGCATTTATGATGAATGTGTATAGAACTGCAGCTTCAGATATTCTCCTAAAATCAGAGTTCAACTTCAAACTTTCCTTCTTGCAGTTATCCATGAGTAGTTAATCTGAGTGTTAGGTTGTTCTGATATGGAATGGAAAGAGGTGTCTTGATGCTTCACCACTCACCTGCTGAATCTGATTGCCATCAGCCTCCCTTGCTTCCATATGTATTTTCACACTCTACTGGAGCATTTTCTTTTTATTTAATAGATTTTATTGATTTTTTACAGAGAGGAAGGGAGAGGGATAGAGAGTTAGAAACATCAATGAGAGAGAAACATTGATCAGTTGCTTCCTGCACACCCCCTAGTAGGGATGTGCCCGCAACCAAGGTACATGCCCTTGACTGGAATCGAATCTGGGACCCTTCAGTCCATAGGCCGACGTTCTATCCATTGAGCCAAACCAGTCAGAGCATCTACTGGAGCATTTTCAACTGCAAATAACATTCACATAAACATTATGTATGTAAACAATGATTCTGCATGTTTTTACCATAAGCACCACTTTCTCAATCAAGAAATTGAAATGCAGAGAGGTTAAGAAGTTTATTGAGGTCCCAGAGCAGAACAGTGACAATAAAATCTGAAGTGTTTAGAGAATTATACTAATTAGTCTAGCTGTATGACTGACCTTGATATTGAGTTATAAATATCAATGACAACTAGCAGAGCAAGCTTTCAAGATACATTCTGCTAGCTAAGATAACCCACATAAGATATATGGAGGCTAATATAAAATTACCAAAGGGAATGACTCAAATGAGAGTCAACAGTATGGTACCAACAACACCTTTCTGAAGTTATCCATTTATTGCCAAGGACGTGCTGGGATGTTGCTTACTGACTCATTTACATGATCCTGTTATATACACAACATGATTTCAATGAATGAAAAACCAGCGCTGTGAAGAGGTTTTGAAAACAAAGATAATCACACAGAAGACCCTTCTTAAGTACTTCCTGTCATCAGAAAGTTTCTAGCAATCATATGGCAAGTGTGAGAATAATGGAAATTTCCAAGACTTCCCACAGAGGTCTTGTACCCTGTAGAAAACAGTTCAAACATATTAAGGTGGAAGTTCCACAAAAAAATATCAAAGGGATTTTTTTTTAAATGATGAATAAGAAGAAAGCAATGGAGTTTAACTGCAAGTAGAAAATTCATCCTCTCAGGTCTTAAAAGAATATACATAACAGCAGCAAATGGGAAATGACAAATCTCCCATCAGAAACACAACTTTTTATTCTTATTGTGTTGCATTTACAGCTCTTCCAAGGATTTGACTCAAGAGAGCCAGAGGAAGAAAAGAGGAAAAGACAAATGAATTGGAAATGACCTCATCCATTATCTATGGCCTCATGGAGGAAATAATGCCTTCCCAAAGCGAGGCCATGGATTAGCTGTCAAATAAAAAACCTCTGCATAAATACTTGACCTAAGTACAGAGCATTAAAAGAATCTCAGCTACACATGCCTTTGAGGGAGCCACTGCCCATGTGGAATTAGCAAATTGGTAAATAGAAGGTTCCACACAGGACTTTCTTTTCTTAAGCTCACAGTCAGTTTGAATAACTTTATAAAGACAGCTTCACACAGTAAAAGAAAAGCTGAAAAGCTTGGAACAGAGAATGTGTAAAAAATAAAAAAAAAAGGAAATTAAAATGCTCTTAAGCACTGGGGAAATAATCAATAATTAAAGACTAACAAATTAAAACAAAGATGAGGTGATTTTGTTACCAAAGTAAGTACACACACACACACACACACATACACACACACACCACATAATAACATTTAATATTGGCAGGATTTGTGAAAAGGAGAGCACTGAACTATGGTTAGTGGGAAAGTGAAATGACAAATCTGGAAAGAAAACTGTTAGATGTTTATATCCTTCCACCCAGTAATTTTTCTACTGGGACTTCATCTTAAGGAAGAAATCTAAAATGCATACACATCAGTATGTCAGAACAGTTTGCAGCCATTTAAAAACATAGCTCAAAACATTTTTAATGACATGGGGATATTTGATATTATAAAAAATAATTTTATACATAGAATGTGATTTCAGAGCACACACAAACACACACACCTTATACCAAACACTAGAAAGAAATAGGCTGGAATACTAACACTACTTGCCACTCCAAGCCAGGGAGACTACTAGTAATTTTAATTATCTTCTTTGTAAACAACTGAACAATAATGCCTTTAAAATATAAGACATGACAGTTGATCCACAGTAAATCATTTCCCTCATTTCTCTAAGTAATCTGAGACCCTCCTCCTTGCACAGACTGGGTTACTCTTGGTTATGTCTTGTCCACTGACTAAATCATGGTCTTCTAGTTTTCACTGAAACACTTTCCCTAATTTAATCATTTTAATTAAGTGATCCATAAGGACTTTTCCATTAGCCACGTGCACCAAAGGTTATTCATGGAGCATACCATACACCTCACTATTGGAGGTTCCTTCATTAGTTTGAGGCACATTTGCTTTAAGAGTTAGAAACTGATCTCCTATACCCTCCTCCCATCATTCCAGTGAACTGAATTCACTTTCATGAAAATAATAATTTATTTTTAAAATATTCATTAAGTGTGTAATCTACGCCTCTCTCTACATCATACAAGTTGCTCTCCAAAGTTTCCTGTACATTAAGCTTGTCTCACCAGTCAGACCTAGGAATGCGAAATCCAACTTCCAGCATGTAGCACAGACTTAGACATAGAGCAAACACTCATCCAGTGTGCACCTGCTTGGAAAGACATCCACTTCTTGAATCAGACTGAAATTGAAAACAAAAAAAACCTCAGTGCATTACAAATTATACAGTGGTTCTGGTGGCATTTTAGTTACTGCTACTTATTAGGCTGTCTGTCTATTGGACTAAATCCAACAGAAATATCAAACATTCAGAAATGTTTAACCTTAGGACAGGTTCAAAAGGGAAGTGCTATAAGACTTGAGAAACACTCCTTTCCTAGAATATCTGTTCCAGCATACGTTCTTCTAGGCCACTCTGCTGACTAATGAGTTTGCCGACCACTGTTCTAAGCTGTAAAGCAGGAATGACAGAACAGAAATACCAACCTGAAACTCATTCTGAAAGACACCAAGACAAATGACCACTTTGGGGAACTTTCTGCTTCCCTTTAACATGTACAAATGCACAAATACAAAGTTCCCAAGACAAATGCTCCTACTCTGGGCTGGGCATAGTGATGGCACTTTTTTCACTTCATCTCATTCAGTCTGCACAAATAGCCCAGTGGGGTTGATGTGGTGATTCCAGTTTCACCGAGTTCAGAGAGGTGACCTATCAGACTTCCATTCCCTTATGTTGGAAGTCAAACATTCAAGTATACACATATTTTCCTTTAGAAATTAATTTTTTTAAATATATTTTATTGATTTTTTACAGAGAGGAAGGGAAAGGGATAGAGAGTTAGAAACATCAATGAGAGAGAAACATCGATCAGCTGCCTCTTGCACACCTCCTACTGGGGATGTGGCTGCAACCACGGTACATGCCCTTGACTGGAATCAAACCTGGGATCTTTCAATCCGCAGGCCGAAACTCTATCCACTGAGCCAAACCGGTTAGGGCTAGAAATTAATTTGACTGTGAACGGAAAATACAGCATTCTTAAGGTTGCTTTTTTGGAGCAGTGTGGCTCAAAACAAAGTTTAAGGTCCACCTTCATCAAAAGAGGGGTAGGCATCTACATTTTAAAAGAAGAGGTCCCAGTGCCCAGGAGGGGCGTGAGGTAAAGAATAGGATAGGGGTGCTTATGGATATTTTTTTGAGGAAAGGTCTTTTTTATCTTCAGTTGTCATACCCATAACTAGCTTTGACCCAGAACTAGCTTTGTCATTTCACAATACCTATGATCCTCTAGTCAGCAAAATATGGGGAAAGGGCATATTTCAGTTGGCAGAGGTCTGGCTTGCACACACAGAAATCAATTTTCCAGATTCAGGATGTAAGGACCTTAAATCTTTCCAAATGTCCAAATTTCCTGGATTATGTAGGCAGAACCAATAATTTTTGGTCCTATAGCCTGTGCCAGAGTCGAAAGAACAGGAGTCAGAACCCTGGCTTTGTGAGAATAAATAGGAATGTGGCCAATGAGCACTGAATATTTCTATGTCCTAGTTTTCTCGCTATCAACTGAAGATCATCTTCTGTGCTTTGCCCCATTCCCAGGGATGACATGAGGACTACTTAGAATATACCTGAATGCTCTTCATATTTTTAAAACCACTAAAAATTCTCCAAGTTCTTAAGTTACTTGAAATCACAGCCTTTACAATTTTATGAATGACTTGGTTCTGCTTCCCCTTAACACGTACAAATGCACAAATACAAAAATAAGCACAATTATTTCAGATAGTGCATGGGAATTTTGAAGTCAGGTAAGTCCTAGATTGAGAACCTCTCTTATAAATTGGTTATGGGAAACTCTCATAAAAGTCCCCTCCATGGGGTTCAAGGTCTCCTCCCCACTATATGTGATGATTTTTCCTTGTAAAAAGCCTAGAAGATTAGCAATTTGACTATTTCTAGCTCTTAAAGTTTGCAAAGATCTTCATCTCTTCCCAGATTTCTCATGCATTTACAACAAGAGGTGAGAACATGGGAGGTCTGCAAATCTCTTCAAAAGAGGCCTTCCTTACCTAGTAGATTTCTAGAAAAGAATGAGGAGAAATGTGCCCAAATTACATAAGGGGCCCACAACATCTACCTCAAGGAAAGTTCCCAAAGAGGCAGTACATGGCCCCAGAAACTATAAACCATTACCCAACTACCCCCAACAAAGGCCTGCATGTGGCTCTGAGCAGAACCCTGAAAGTCACCCCCATCACCAAGCTTGGGTTCTAGGAGTATCACTCATTCAAAAAGCCCTGCATCTGTCAGAGGAAAGCATACTGACAGTCATGTCTGGTGGTGCCTTACCTATGAGAAAAGAAACAAAAATTGGAGCTCTTGGCAGGCCCTTGTCTTCTGGGATCCTGATTTGTATCTGCTTGTAATGAAAAGAATTCAACTAGGATCTGTTCCAGACAAGGATGCCATCCCTGAATTGGGCAGACCTAGACACAGCTCTTCCACTCCCCATTCCTGTCTGTGTTCTCTCTCACCCATGAAGAAAGGCTGGAATGCGACCTGTCAGGGGCCCTGCACACATTCTCCCTGCCCACACTGTGCTGTTTTGAAAATCTTAAGTGTGTTATAAAAGAGCAATTATACAAACTTGATTATGTAATGTCATAAACAAATGTAGTGTTGCTACCACTAATTAGGAACATCAACTCTTTGGGAGCCATGAGCATAGCACCCTGAAGCTCAAAGAGACTGATAAGAGGTCTCCTGGGTACAGAGACAGCTTCTAAGGGTTCCCTCTGGAGATAACTCTCATGTTGCCCCTGCCAGACACTGAGGAACATGGCAATGACCACAGCAGAACTCAAGTGCTAATCTGATTAGCCCCAATCTTACTCCTACATCTTGCCCATGACCAAGGTTTGCTGACTCCATCTTTGCATCCCTAATTTTGTAACCTTGAATCTGTCTTCTGCCCTCTGTCCCTCTGCCTTGACCTTGGGTAGGGAAGGCTCCCACTTTTCCTTCCTTATTAACTTAACAGGGCACAGTGGGCATTACACTTTCCTAACTTGCTTACACCTTGTAGAGATGCATTCATCCTTCCCATGACACACTACAGATGTGCTTCTTAAACCCTCACAAATATCCGATGACCTAGAGAGCTTGTTAAAGTGTAGGTTCTGACTCAGGAAGTCTAGGGTGAGGCTGCGATTCAGCATTTCCAAGAGGCCCAGAGGTGAGGCCCGGGCTGCTGGCCTATGAACCATGCTTTGCAGAGTGAAGGTCTCTTGTGCTATTTTGGAACCCCCATCAAGGTTGAACTGCTCACATCTTTACAGAGGATGTGATTTTAAACCTTGGGTCCCTTTCTAGAATCTGTTCCGTCTTTCCCACCCGCCCCTCCCCCACTCCAATAAATCTGCCTTCTGATGGGCCTCCTTGCCTCTGCTCCCCTCAATTCTGTTCCCAAAGTTTTCTTCATAAATAAAAATCAATGTTTCAATGTATCATTCCCTTGCTGAAAATACTTGAATGTCTCTCCATTGCTCTTAGACAACAAATTTCTTTTCATTTTTTGTTTGGTTTTGTTCATTTGTATTGATTTCAGAGAGGAGGGGAGAGGGAAAGAGAGGAGGGGAGAGGGAAAGAGAGATAGGAACATCAATGATGAGACAGAATCATTGATTGGCTGCCTCTTGCTCGCACCACCCTGAGTATGTGCCCATGAGAATCGAGCTGTGACCTCCTGGTTCATAGGTCACCGCTCAAACACTGAGCCACACCTGCTGGGTGAAAACAACTTTCTTAATATGGCATCTGAGACTTGTAATAACATAGGCTCTGCCTCCCCACTGCCGTCTTCTTGTCCTGAGCTCCTGCCAAACCAAACACCCTGCATGTGACATGGCTGTGGCCCCCAGGCTTTAAGCATGGTGGTCATACTCTGCCTGCCCGCACCAGCTGTCCCTTTTCTGCCAGAGTAACTCCTACTCCTTCTTTCACACTTGGCCCAGATTCTACTGCCTTGGGACATAGGCCCATTTCTTGGTGTTGGCTGTGTATTTCTTCATTACCCGCACTTGACTGAGACCCTTGAAGGTGGGACTGCATGTTCTTTTCATTACATATACAGTGTACCATTGACTTGACCAACCCAACAGCTATTCTTGGTGACCTCCCTTTGCTCTTGCCAGCCCAGTCAAGGAACCAGGTGTCAGTTACCAGGCTGGAGTACAGATGTGGCCTTCAAAAGTCATAAAAAGATTTCAGGTCTCCCTGCCAAAATTCTGAAGGAAGCAAATTAGTTCTTCAGACTCTTTGTCACAAAATCTATGTTTAATAACTAGGCAAAGTACCAAAGTACAGAAACAGATGCTGACTAAATCATATAGACTGGGGCAAATGTTAACAGAAGAAGAGACTTACGGTTATAGTTTGTAAAAAAATTTACAAATGGCAAACTTGACCCACGGGAGATGCCAAATTTTAGTACTGAGAACAGTGAAGTTACCTTCTGGCAATATCACTCATTCCGTCATCCCTTTTGTCTAGAGACAGGGCTTGGATGCATGACTCAGACCATGCCAGGCTCAGAAAATGTGGTTCTGGCACAAATAGAAGGGACCCCACACTCACATGTCCTCTCACATGCAGCCTGCAGGAAACACAGCCAGCATATACGTGGCATAAATGTCACA
This sequence comes from Lasiurus cinereus, assembly GCA_011751065.1. Lineage (NCBI taxonomy): Eukaryota > Metazoa > Chordata > Mammalia > Chiroptera > Vespertilionidae > Lasiurus > Lasiurus cinereus. The sequence goes on from JAAGEH010000125.1 coordinate 9,661,242, forward strand.
GCGTGGACTCATCTGCCACCCGGGGAAGCAGTCTATGGGGAAAGGGTCCTTCTTGGAATTCAGCTGCTTAAGAAATCCTCTATAATTCCATATTGTCAGTTCTGGATTTATTAAAGGTCACACAAAAAGCAATATTCTTTTCCACTGAAAAGTGAGGCCTTTGAATTAAAGTCTGCCTAAAACCATATTTCACATTAATGAAGACTATATTATTAAAATGGATTTTAATCTTAGTGTTTTGCTCTCAAGTTTAGAAAAAGAGTGATTAATTAAAGAGAACGCTTTCCTTTCTCTTCTCCCTCCCCGGGTGGATTTTCACAACTATTTGGCTTAATTATCCCTGACCCAGGGCCATCCATTCGCAGCTGAGTGGGCACACTCACCCTGTTCAGGGAGGTGTCTGGCTGCAACTCCAGGGCAAGGCCCTTGCTGCGACAATGACTCTAATGCCACTCCAGGGAAGCCCATAAGTAATGGCAGTACATCAAATGATTATGTAAATCTGACTTCTAAAAAGTAATTGAAATATATATCTCTCATTTCTTCCCTATGAAAACTCCATGAAGCATTAGCTCCAAACCCCCGAAGAGACACAGCCAAATAGCTGTGACTCGCAGCTGTAAATGTCTGGTGTGGAGCTATTCTTGGCTCATTCTCAAGCGATCCACCCCATTCCACACCCAGGTGCAGCCTACTTTTTGAAGGACCCTAGAGGAGTGCAGGCTCCTGAAAAGCTCACTCGATGCTCCCAGATCCTGGTATGGTGCTGGGCAAAGTGGGTACCAGGGTTCTTGTGCTGAGTGAATGCATGATCCCTCAGGTATGCCTGCTGCTGATATCGGATGTTTACTTGTCAAATAATGTCTGTCTTCCTAATACATAGTCTGTTAGCCCTGCTTTGATACATCCCATCACAGCAAAAATTATTCCCAAGTGTCCAATACAAAATTAGGCAGTTTCTTCCTGGAAATGACCTGAGGTGATCTCTTTAAACAGATCGCTATTCACTTGATCCAGAAGATCTCACAAAACCTTGCAAATCAAGAGGTTCTATTCTTTGTATCCCCTTTAAACTAGATCCATGAAATGGCCCAGAGCATCAGGGCATGCGTGCAGGAGTCAGGACAAGGTACTTCTTTCCTGATGGGTGATACTCCCAAGAGGCTCCTAAAGCAACACAGGCTTAACCTCTGCCCCATTGTTCTGTGGGATGTCAAATCCAATGCTTTGTTCTGCTTAGGGAATGAGCATCATGGTCTTTCATCTCCTCTCAGATGTTCACAGACAGGTCTTTGAAGTTCCCTTCTCACCAGCCCATTAATTTGTGCCCTGTGATGCCTGGGAGATAGCAGTTTCCCAGTGTGCTGGCATCCAGAGCCACCTACAGTGCAAACATCCTGTTTGATTAGAAAAAGTGGTCTCAGGTCTGGCAGCATGCTAGAATCCCTTCAGGGGTCTTGGAGGGATCCTGATGCCTGGCCCAATCCTGGGATCAATTAAATCAGAGTCTCTGAGGGTGTGGCCTGGTGTCAGTCTGTTTGAAAAGCTCCAGAAGGCAGGAAGAGTGGTTCCTGTGGGGAATCACTGGGCTGGGGCTGCTCTCAGTCTTCATCTCTTGCCACCTGAGGGGGACAAAGGTTTCGTCTGGGGAAGGTTTAAGTGTCTCACTGTTCATGTATGCTGTACCCTTTCAGATACTGAAATGCCCACATTTCCCATGCAAATGATACCCATTAAAAGAAAGAAAGAAGGAAAAACACAAGTACGCCCAATCCATCAGTCTGGAGAACAACATACAGTAAAGTGAATGCTTCACATCAACATGTTTCACTCTAGAGACCCAGGTGCTCTGTGTTCTCCCGCTTGTTTTTTAAATGTAAGAAATCTGTCTAATATGCCAATTTCAAATTGAAAATATTTAGGCTTAGGAAAAAAAGTTGCTTCACATAAATGTAATTCTCAGCACTGTAATGATGCCAGGGCTTTCTGAAAGTTCCCTCTCACCATTAGAGTGACAAGTAGGGCCATGAACCCATCCTGGTTGCTTAGAATTTGTTTCCCAGGATGCAGGACTTCAAATGCTAGAACTGGGAAAGGCCCAAGAAAACCTAACAAGTTGGTCACCCTCCCAACAATCAGGTCCTAATGGCTGGGTTCTTCACATGGTCAAGGAGACCCGGGGTTGAGAACTGGACTCTTGAGGGACAGAGATCACTGATGGCCACTAAGTCAAGACCCCAACGTCGATGTCAAAGCCTTTTCATGATCTTCAGCTCACTTTTCTGAAAACCAACCAAAAGCTCAATGGCATGTTCCCTTAATTAGAAGAAGAATCTTCATAAGCTCATCATGGTGAATGTGTTCCCCATTTATGCTTTCTTGGATCAGTTCATAACTGTTGCCCCTGGTATTTGGCACTAAGAATATTGATGATTCTTTTTTTCATTATAAATAATCTTCACAATTACTAAAAATAGCATTTTATTTCTATTTTAATAACTCTAGGATTAGATTCCGTGTCCATCTGAATTCACAGCCTGTGCTCTTTTTACTACATTATTCTGCCTCTCTGAAGTGAAGATATCCCAAAGAGATTTATATATAAATCTTTAGTTCATTTCCTTGGTGTCAATACTCCCACCGTGTTTCTGGGGATGGATATATATATATATATATCCATCCTCAGAATATATATATCCATCCTCAGAGACAGCTGCTAAGGGGACCAACACCTCCTTCTAGAATTCTTCCAAACTTGGCTTCCTTCCTTTGCCCCTGTTGCTCTCTACCCAGCACTTCCATGAGTGGATTTATTAGTTTGAGATTTTCCATTTTTATTGAGACTTCAATAATATAAGAATAGCAACACTGTTAAGTGCATTTATTCTGTGCCAGGCATTTTGCTATGCATTTTATATGTTTCATGAAATCTTCATCTTGTGAGGTAGGTGTCATGCCCATTGTACAGTTGAGGAAACTCAAGCTCCAAAAGATGAACTCATTAGTGCTAGAGCTGTGCTTCAAATTCCACAGATCTGATTCATCTCCTGGCTGGAACCAGCAAGAAAAGGGATGGTATCTGGAATGAATCTTTGAACTCATGGCAGTGAAAGTTCCCCCTGTTGCAACTGCCCACACAAAACCACAATTATTTTTCAAGAAAAACCTCTGATTGAAGGGGCCGGAGGTGCATTCAATTAACATTTCATGCAGAGTCAAAATTCACAACTCTCCTGGGGGAAATAATGAAACGTCACTTTAATCATAATTAAAAATGATACTCAGCTTCCATCTGATATGCATCTAAATCTATTTTAGTGTTATTAGTGTGGAAACAGATTCTCCATCAGTATCGCTCCTGGCTCATAAATAAACTGAAGTAAAAGCAATATAAATTTTAAGTTGGAAATATCAATGTAAATGCATTTTTACAAGTTCTCTTATTTACAGTCACAGATTCACAGTTTATTGATTGTGAGCTTTAGGAAAAAAAAAGCTACACAGATCTGTACTGCATAACAAGAAGACTAAGACAGTAAGATTATGGATGGTATACAGTCTGTCAGCTGATGCCACTAGCCAAGCTGGCTAATGCGGGGCCACATCCTCCAGCAACCTCCCTATCTTCCTAGAACAGCAGTTAAGTGGGAGTTCACAAAGAGGAGGCCACTGTCCAACACCACCATGGAAGCCTGAAGCCAGGAAGTGTGATGCCTCTCCAAATCAGAACAAGCCACGGTCCCCACAGGACTGTATCTCCTCCGCAGGAGGAAAGCATACACATTGTGACCAAGGACATCCGTCCTCTATTCCATCATTTGTCAGTCTCTGCATTTTCATTTCTGGAGGCCACTAGTCTCTGGAATGTGGCAATGTGCTTCCAACAATGTCTGGAAGCCCCTGACCATACAAAATTCTCCCCCTGAATTGCCTTCCCATCTTTTCGTCAACCTGGTCAACTCTGTTATCCTTCCAAAATGTACTTCAGTCAGCATGTAGGTAAAAATAAAATATTTCTTTCCCTTGGCAGTCTCCAAGCTTTGGTGAGACTAATGCAAACATGTGCTTCTGGAAAAAAACCAAGATGGTGACATAGGTGAACACCTAAACTGCTGCCTCGCACAACAATTTCAAAACTATAGCTAAAAGACAGAATGGGCATCATCCAGTCAGCTTTCCTTGGCTGAGTGGAAATTATACAACTAGAAGGAAAGAGAGGAGCTCAAAGAGACTCAGAGGAGCTGCAAAAAGCTGAGGTACAGAGACACACATGTGGAGAGGACAGGCAGTGGAGGGATTGGCTGGCTTCCTCTAGTGGGAGGGAGACAGAAACTCCCGACTGCACTGAAGCCCAGTTTTGATTGCACTGACCCCCAGTTTCAGGCTAGAATCATACAGGGGGAGTCTGGACTGTTGAAAAAAGGAAGGAGTGCCCGGAAACTTAGGGGAACCACAAAACGCAGAGATCTGGAGGCACGGGCATGCCCATGCATGCAGAAAGGACTGACTGCTGATTGTGCCACTGGCTTTCTCTAGTGGGAGGAAGACCAAACCTCCAAACTGTGCTGAACTCAACTTTTGACTGCACAGAACCCAGTTTCAGGCAAGACCCTGAGGACCCAAACTCATATGAGTCCCCAGAGTGCATGGAAAGTCAGGGGAGATGTGAAAGGCAGAGGTCTGGAGTCGCAGGAGTGCAAGTGTTCACAGAGAGGGCTGCAGCAATTACCAAGGGACACTGAGACCCAGGGCCACATATGCAGGGATAATGGGAAGCCAAGCTGTCTGCTAGCCCTGAGACTCCACCTGATCTAAGCTGAACAGAGAGGCTTTTGCAATTTTGCAAGACTTGTATCATAAGGCTGACCCCAACACAGAAGTTCTCCCAGCATAGACACAGATGATCCTCACAACCATTTGGTTTGGAGGTCAATTCCCCCAGTGATACCAACAACAATCAAGACTTAATTACAACAAGCCTGTATACACAGTCCACAAAGGGGTGCACCAAAAGAGTCCATCTTAGGTAACTGGGGAGGCAGAGCTACTGGGCCACACAGGATACCTAGCACACAAAGCTACTTGGCCAACTCAGGGAAGCAACAAAAATGTGGAGACAAAGGACCAGATCACAAACGAAAGAAATGGAGGAAAATAAACAACTGGATATAGAGTTCAAAACATGATTATAATGTTTTTCAAGAATTTCCTAGAAAAGATGGATAAATTTAGCAAGACACAAGAGATGAAAAAGGACCAACTAGAAATTAAACTTACACTGACAAATAAAAAATAATATATGGAGACCTACCAGCAGACTAGAGAAATGCAAGAACCAAGTCAAAGATTTGAAATAAAAAGAAGCAGAAAACACTCAACTGTAAAAGCAAAAAGTAAAAAGAATCCAAAAAGTTGAAGATAGTGTAAGGAGCCTCTGGGACAATGTCAAGCATATCAACATCAGAATCATGGGTATGCCTGAAGAAGAAGAGAGAGAACAAGATACTGAAAACCTATTTGAAGAAATAATGACTGAAAACTTCCCCCACCTTGTAAAAGAAATAGACTTATATGTCCAGGAAGTGCACAGAACTCCAAACAACAGGAATCCAAACAGGACCACACTAAGACACTTCATAATTAAAATTCCAAGAGCAAAAGACAAAGAGAGAATATTAAAAGCAGCAAGAGAAAAACAGTTAATTGCCTATAAGGGAGCTCCCATACAATTGTCAGTTGATTTCTCAAAAGAAACTATGCAGGGCCAGACAGGAGTGGCAAGAAATATTCAAAGTGATGAATAGCAAGAACCTACAACCAAGATTACTCTACTCAGCAAAGCTATCATTCATAATTAAAGGACAGATCAAGAGCTTCACAGATAAGGAGTTCATCAATACCAAACCAGTATTATATGAAATGCTGAAAGGTACTCTTTAAGAAGAGGAAGAAGAAGAAAATGTAAAGATAAAAGTTATGAACAACAAATACGTATCTATCAAGTGAATCTAAAAATCAAGTGAATTAAAAAAATCTGATGAACAGAATAAACTGGTGAATATAATATAATCAGGGGCATAGAATGGGAGTGGACTGACAATTCTCAGGAGGAAAGGGGTGAGGGGGGTGTGGGAAGAGACTGGACAAAAATCATACACCTATGGATGAGGACAATGGCAGGGAGGTAAGGGCAGAGGGTGGGCTGGGAGTCGGGTGGAGGGGAGCTATGGGGGGAAAAAAGGAACAATTGTAATAATCTGAACAATAAATATTTATTAAATTAAAAACAAACAAACATGTGCTTCTGAGAATCAAGAAAGGAGAAAAGGACAGGGGGCTGCAGTGGCTTGACAAGGGTTCGGAGATTAGACTCGTGTAGAAGAGAAAGAAGCGGATGGTGATAAACGAACAGAAAATAACATCAAGCATGTAGAAAGTACAGACAGCCATGGCAGTGTGTGTGTGCTCCTGTACTGAACCCAGAATGAGGGATGACATGTGTCATCGCAGGCCATCATCTGGGAGGCAGTGGTGGCGGGGCCGTCCTCCCCTGGGAAAGAATCACTTGGGGAATGAGCACTTTTCCTCCACAGGCTGTTGGGCAGTGGGGACGTGGTCAGGCTCCATCGCCTCTGTGAATGCCAGACATGGCAGCCTGGGGAATGGGAGTCATGTCCTCTCATAAAGTTCAGAGTTCCGAGAGCTCTCGCTGCTTGTAAGTTTCCCTGTGGGAAAGCCATGGCCCAGTGGCAAAACCTTCAAGGCCCATAAAGACCCTGTAGTTCCCAGGCAAGCGGGGAGGCACCGTGGCAGAAACAGGTGTCGCTGTCCTGTGTAGGGAAATGTTAACTTCCCTGGTCTCTGGGAGGCTAGGGCACAGAGAATGTACGCTTGGGGCAAGGCATGCTCTGCTTCCAAAATGAAGAAGTAAATTTAAGTAAATATTTTCAGAAGATGGTCCTGGGAAGACGCGTGGCAACCTTTCACAATATTATGTTTCAAATGTGCTTCCTTGATATTGCTGCTCATCTGTCTCACAGACAGGTTTTCCTGGAAAATACGACACATTTAAAAGTGACAGCATGGTTTCTATGAGTCTTTCTCAAGGAAACCTTCACTGATGCCTGGAATAGGCCAGATTCCCCCCATTTTTATATATTCATAATACACTGTACACAGGAGGTAATTGTATTAAATATTATGTGTGTTTGTTGAAGGTTTATCTTCCTTCCTGACATCAAGACTGCTGGGACTCCATCTCTCTTGCTCATTGATATATTTCCAGAATCTAGCACAATTCCTGATACACAGTTAGCATCCATTCAAATTTTTTAAGTTGCTAAATAAATTCACAGACTGATCACTTGTTCAGAAGAGTTTGGGTCACTAACTTCAGGGCAAGATGACTAGTGACAGTTACAGTACATTGATGTCAAGATTAGTAAAAAGTGCACAATCAACTCCCATCTAACCTTGCTCTTATTTGTTCTAACAAACATATCTGGACAACTGGTTTGGGCCACAGGCTAGGATCAGTGGATTAATGGAGCATTGAGTACATTTTCCTCTCCCTCACCCATGGGAGATACTAATATGTAAGTCTTCACAGAACACTTACTTGCTGAACATGAATATGGCCTGAGAATATAATCCAACAGAGTATTCCCAGAAGTCACCATTGGAGATGATAGGAGATAGGACATTTATTGACCATCCTGACTATAGGCAACAGGGATTAGGCAGGCACCATTTGACAAAATGGGTACAAGTCACAATACATGATGGCTCTCTTAATATTCGTTTTTAAAAACAATCTTGGCCAAAGTATTGATAAACAACATATAAATGACAAATTATAATTTATACAGCTGATTTCATGCATTATTATTTTTCATGCATTATCTGTCACATTGTCAACAGTTACAAATCCTCTTTTGGGATGTCAGTACATTACAACCTGATGATGGGAGATGCATAACACTTCTCCTACTTCAAGTCTCCTTTCTGGTCAGCATGTCATCTGGGAAGAGGAAGGTTTTCATGGAGAATGTCGGTAAAGAGACAGTGATCCTAATAGAGCTACATAAAATGTTGGCTTCCTCTTTTACCCCGGCTTCAGAACATTCCTTCTCCCCAGGTCAGTCTTCATTGCTTCAATCTTTCAAAGCTGGCTTACTTCCTTCCTAGCTATCTACTCTTTCGCTTTGCTAAGGGCAAGGTCAAGGATCATGTGCCATCAACACACGCCCCATCTCTTGACCATCAGTACACTGGTAGTACAAGTGAGATTTGTTTTTGTATTAATTTTACATTTATATAAATGTTATCTCATCTGCTTTCTCATCAAACCTGTCAAGTTGGTATTATTGCTCCACTACTTTCAGATAAGAAAATGAGGCTCAGGGAGGGTATATGATTTAATGAATGTCTCATAACTGGTCAGTTTTACAGCTCAGTGAGGTTTAAATCGTCTCCTTTTTTTATCCAAATTTCACTCTTTTTCCACAGTGCCATGTGGTCACCCATGCTTATTTTCTCTGTTCATGATAACTTGCTCAGTAAGTATTTCCTGGAAAAAAGCTACATGTCCAGGAATAATTAGGTAGAACTCTATAACTGGGCTGGGGTCAGCACTTAGAGGAATGTCGAAGTCAGAGGGGAGTGCACAGGTGAAATCTGTACCAGGAAAGGAAGGAAGATTTTCTATTCTCTGGAGTGAGACCTTATAAGATAGGATTTTCTTTTCTTTCTTTTTAAATGTTTATATGTGTGTGTTTAAGCATATAAAGGCATATAAGCATATATAAAGTTTCAACTCTTCTAGGATGTACATTTTTCTTATTCATCACCATTGAAATGAGACCGTGTCTTACAATTAGTGAATCAATGGCATCTCACAATTTCCGGCCAGGCTGTAGTCAGGATGCAATTGTCATTGACAGAGCATATACATCAAACTTTGCAGAATGGTTTTTAGCACTTGGAGCAAGTCCTGGATACAATAATGGAGCACTTTTAATGCTGCATTCAAAATGCTCTAATGGCACGGAGGATGGTATTGCATCAAAACTTGGGCTCAGATAACTCTGAATCACAGGTGATTAGCAAGTTCAGTTCTCTGAATATGAAGATAGTTTGGGGACACCTCATTTATCTATATTGCATTATCATTTTAAAGTATGCACAGAAGTGATAATATTCTCCAGTTTGTTTTAAAGACTCTTTTAATACACAGTAAGTTTAAAAATTCAAGGTATTAAAAAAGCATGTATCATAGTTGGCAATGTTTTGCCTTTTTTCGAATTATACAAAATAATCCTTCATTTTACAACTGATGGCATATTACCCTCAATAAATAGAGCTCGTATATGTATTATTTGTATACTCATATACTTTTGTGTTTACTCTTTTTCTAAATATATTTTATTGATTTTTTACAGAGAGGAAGGGAGAGGGTTAGAGAGTTAGAAACATTGATAAGAGAGAAACACTGATCAGCTGCCTCCTGCACACCCCCTACTGGGGATGTGCCAGCAATCAAGGTACATGCCTTTGACCGGAATCGAACCTGGGACCCTTCAGTCTGCAGGCCAACACTCTACCCACTGAGCCAAATCGGTTAGAGCTGTAATCCTAAAGGAAAACTGAATTGGGGGTCAAAACTGAATCAAAATTTGCAGAATTCTCTCATTTTGTTTTTTTAGCACCAACCAGTCTGCCCCATCCTCCCAGGCAATATTTAATAAGACTGACAGAAAAACTGTACTTATTGAGGTCTTTCTGCAATCCAAATATGGCAAAAGGTTGCTGGGCTAGATGATAAGATGCAAAGTACATTTAAGAAATGTACAGAAATATTTTTTCCCATGTGTCATTTTGATTTCTCCCAAAATAAATGTCTTCAATTCAGCTGAGCAATCTAACTTACCTTTTAGATCCACATCCATTGTACTTTACACCATAAATGCTGAACTAAAACTCTGAAATTTAAATCCCTTCTTGCCTTAATCATTCTGTTATTTCAATGCATTACACATTTCTTTGTAGCTGAACTCGAGGCTCTCAGGCATTCTTGAAATAGTCCTTTTAAATATTATATTTTTAAATCCCTCCCATAACTCAAATTAAAATGATTTTGACATGGTGTTCTGAGAGGGCACAGTGCTTAATAGCAAATACTTCCCGTGCATTAAGCAGGATTAGTCAGACTAATCCAAAAAGATGTCATAAGGAGAATGCTACAATAGATGTTTTAAAATGTAGGCCAGATTTACTTCTATTTTTTCCTTTAATGTCTTGAAACGTAAAGGGAAAGTCTCAGTTCTAAAAATGAAGAGATGACCAATTACTAAACAAGATGCAGGAAAAATGGATGAGATTCAGACTTATTGTTTCCCTTTCTTTCTCGTAGAAGTAAAATGTATCAAAAGTAGTTGCTTCTGGACAGTATAGATTCCTCCCGCCCGGCGGCCGCCCCTCGCCACTCTGTGCAGGAAATGCTCTTAAAATAGAACACAGAGAACTTTACTTAGCTGAGAAACCATGCATAATTCAGCATAGAGAGTGAACTGTAATCTCTTTACACTGTTTGGGTAAATGGTTTGTGCTCTGAAAACAGGAATTTTCCAGATAGCAGTGAAAAGTCAGATTATATTTCTCCACAATGCAAGCATCTGTCACCACTGAAGGCTCTGGCAATCTATCCCATGGCCCCAAAGGTTCAGGAGAAATAGCTTCTGTCCTATGCTCTGAGACAGGATGCAAATTGCAAATATAGCATTGGAGTTGACACTTGAAAAAGCATCCATGTTTAGCTCTGAGCACATGGATGAGCAGAATGGGCCACTCCCTTTGAATGCTGAATGGATTTATGTGTGTGTGTGGGGGGGGCGTAAGGGGGGGAGCATGTTGATTTCCTTCTTCTGTAATTGGGAAATACCAAAGTATCATTTATAAAAATTCTCACTTGGTTTAAACAAATACTTCTGAGACAGAGCCTAGAATTTAAGAACACAACTTCAAAGCCCTGGCTATGCCAACTGTTATCCACACAACCACACAAGCTTTGGTGAATTACTCAAACTCTTTGTGCCTCAGTCCCACCATCTGTAAAGCAAAGAGAAAAACAGTATCTAACAGGACATCCACTTCCCAATGGAATAAAAGGAACCTTCTGTTTAAAAAACACATACAATGGTTTTCAGATATTTAACAACAGGCAACAGCTCTGATCTCTGAAAGGAGAGAAACAAATGAGGGGACCCTTATGCTCCAGCTTACTGTCTGGCAAGAGAGTTTCTGGGCTGCAGCACAGGGAGTGTCTAGAGAGAGAGCTCAGCAGTTTCCTTAGTCAAGAAGACTCTGAAATTTGAGATGGATTAGGGAGCATGAATTTGTGGGAAGAGTATCAGAGAGGAAGGTGATGCATATATATTAAGAAAGGTACAGAAATATTATATTCGAGAGGCCCAGTGCATGAAATTTGTGCATGGGGGTTGCGGGGCAAGGGGGTGGGGGATTGTCCCTTGGCTGGGCCTACACCCTCTTGCAATCCAGGATCCCTCGGGTTATGTCCGACTGCAGGTTTAAGCCTGATCGAGATGTCAGAGGATTTCCCTTAAGTCTTTGACTGAGTAGCAATCAGCGCATCCACATGAGAAAACCATCAAGGCTGGAAAAAGAGTCACTAAAAGGAGCAGGAAGAATAATCCCCTGAGTGTACATGTTGCTAGGAATAGTCTGTATTCTCCCACTATCCAGTGAGGAGAAACGTAGAAACATAAAGCATGAAGTAGTGGAGAAAAATTATCCCCAGACTTACAATTGACCTGGTTCCCCCCTAACCAATTTCTACACCCAGCAGCACTGAAAAGCAACTGAAAAGCACTGAAAAGGCTCAAACAGATTCCAGGTAATTTAACTGCATTACAGAATAAAGCCCCAAATATTTTTAAAAAATCCTACAATTCAAATTCACAATGTCCATAATCCAATAAATGTTTGCCAGGCTTGCAAAAAAACAAGAAAACATATGAGAAGAAAATCCAATTGAAAGGAACAGACCCAGAAGTGACACAGATGATAGAATTAGTATACAGCAATTTAAAATTATCATATATATCCGCTATATGTTTAAGAAGTAGATGAAAAGAAAACATGGTCAGATAAGAAAAAGTATGAGAAATTAAACACATAGATAAAGGTATACTATTATATCTAGCTATCTAATTTCCATATCTTTATCTGTTCATTCCTACTTTTGTTTATATTTCTATGTATCTACCCATCTTTTCATAATAGAACCTTTAAAGATAAACAAAAAATACATGAGGTTTAAAATACACAGGATGGGATTAACAGCAAATTAAACACTGCAGAAGATAGAGTGATAAATTTGAAGGTATGGCAACAGAGGTTATCCAAAATGAAATAAAAGGTGGGGGAAAAATATCAAAAAATAAAATGAGCAAAGTATCGGTGAGCTATGGGACAATATCAAACAAGTTAACCTTACATGCAATTGGAATACCAGAAAATACAAGTCAAGACAGCAATAAATGTTTTAAGAAATAACAGTTGCAATTTTAACAAATTAGGTGAAAATCATAATCCACAGAAAATGGAATAAACATAAAGTAGAAAAAAATGAAGAAAACACACAGGGAACATCTTAACTTGCTGAAATTGGTATTCAAAAGTAAAATCTTATAATTATCTAGAAAAAAAAGACATATTTACACATAGAAATAAAGATTGACATCATACTTCTCAGACTTCTCATCAAAAACACTAGTCAGAAGATAGTGAAGTAATACCTTTAAAGTATAGTTTTTTTTAAAAAAATAGGAGTTAACTCTTAATGCTATGTCACGTTTAAAAGAGGCAATATTTAACTTTAGAATTCTTAGACTAGCACAAAGTAGGTGCTATTTAAGTACTTAATAAATTAAACAAGAAAGCAAAAATAGTTGTAGGCTTCCTTTCCAAGAGATCCCAGAATTTTAGGTGTGTAGAGAAACCCTTAGAAATAATCAAATGAATGATTTTACATAATTGACACTTGAGGCTCAGAATGGGGAGGCCCTTCGTCAAGGACACACAATGAGGTTCAGGCAGTTGCAGGTCTTCTTGACACCACATGCCATAGTCAACCACTTGATTTTCTCCAGCCTTATTTGCTACTATTACCATTCACCGATACCTCCTCTTCATTTCTATGGCTTTTCTCTAGATATTGCTTCTCTAAGAGTTTATTTTGCTCAAGCAATTTATTATTCTTCATTTCCTTCCTGTTAGCAAATAAAGTATCCTCACCTTCTTTCTCAAAGCAGAGTTTAAACCTTGGATGAAGACAAGCCCCACTCCCTGCCAGCAGGAAAGGCATTGGTCTACTCACAAGGAGAGTGCGTAGGAAACCCAGAAATGTCGTGGGGCTATTCCTCAGGTCCCCTACCTCTCCCAGCTCTGCTGGCAGAACAGCTCTGGGTCCTTCTGGCACAGACAAGATAGACAGCAAGAGTTCCTCGCCAGAGAATATTTGAATGGTAAGACTGGATACTATGTCACAGCAAACTTAAAGATTAATTAAAGCTTAGGGTGGTAAAGACCTGCAGGTGGTGGGTAGGGGCTGGTGGAGGGTATAAAAGAGGGGTAATGGAAGATATCTGTAATACTATCAATATTAAACAATATACTACTGTTTGCAATACCTTAAATAATAAAATTAAAAACATAATTTATATATATATTTTTTGGGAGGAGAGGGGGGCGGCCAGTGTGGCTCAGTGGTTGAACATTGACCTATGAACCAGGAAGTCATGGTTCAATACCTGGTCAGGGCACATGTCAGGATTGCGGCTCAATCCCCATTGTGGGGCATGCAGGAGGCAGCTGATTGATGATTCTCTCTCATCATTGATGTTTCTCTCTCTCTCTCTCTCTCTCTCTCTCTCTCTCTCTTCATCTCTTAAATCAATTAAAATATATTAATATATATATGTATATTAAAAAGTAAATAAATTTTAAAATTGCTTTAGGCATAAAAGAAAGATTAAAGCTTCTCAGACCAACAGGGCTAATGGCACTGTACATATCACTGATTTATCAGTTAACCCTATTATCACTAAATGTGCATTTAAATTTTTCTCCAATCAGAAGGACCAATTTCTACACCCAGCAGCACTTAAACTCTCCTCTACCAGCACCCTTCTGCTTGGAGGAGTACATGACTGACCTAGAAAATATTCAGGGTAAGGAGAGGGTGCATAGAGCCAGTGTGGGACTGTCAGGCCCCCCCACCCCTTTTGGGAGCAACATTGCTGTCAGGGGCAATGCACCTTAATTACCCCATGTGCCCAGCTGTGTGCAAAGAGCCTATACTAAAAGCGAAGAAAAAATGAATGTATTTTTAAACCATTATGTGCAAAAAACACTTATTATATTATAGTCAATTCTTACCACAACCTTGAAAGATAAATATTATTATTCCTATTTCTTGTAGATGAAATTGAGGTGTAGAGAGGCTGAGTCCTACAGCTAAATAAAGTAGACAAGTCTCATATGCAGTGCAGTGTCTCTCCCAGGGAAGAGGAAAGCACAGGCCTGGCTGGATTCCTGCAGGAAGTAGTGTGGTCCTGGCCTCTGAGAGACAGACTGAGGGAAAGGCTGAAGGAATGCAAACTTAGAACAGCATGAGTGAGGCAAAAATAGCAACAGTGATAAGGGGAGTGTACAGAACAATGGGAAGACCCACTGATGGGGAAGAAGGCTGAACAACATCAGATGGATGAAATGGATAGAATGCCAGCTTTGGTCCTCTCATGTAGACACTGAGACATATTGAATCTTTCATACAGAGAAACAGTATGGAGGAAAGTTTTAGGAATCTGGCTAGATAGATAGGCTATTCCTTTTGGGGAAGGAACCTCAAAATCCAGGAGATCTCCTCCAGGTTTCTTTCCATGGTACTAGCACACAGCTGAACAGGATCATACAACTTACAGCAAGCACTGTAAGTAAACCAAACCCTGTGATAAGAGCTTTCCATGTCCCATCTGCTTTCCACTATAACCTTGGTAGCTGGAAGCTACTTTCATTGAGTATATTTCACAGGGGAGGAAACTGAGACCCAGAGGGTTAGATACCTTAATTGGTCACACCTTTGGCGAGTAGCAAGCCAGATTTAGGCAGTGAGATTCCATAGCCTGTCCTCTAGGGCTGTGGTTGGCAAACTGCAGCTCACAAGCTACATGTGGCTCTTTGGCTCCTTGAATGTGGCTCTTCCACAAAATATCACGGTCTGGGTAAGCCTATTTTGAAGAAGTGGCATTAAAAGAAGTTTAAGTTTAAAAATTGTGGCTCTCAAAAGAAATTTCAATCGTTGTACTGTTGATATTTGGCTCTGTTGACTAATGAGTTTGCCGACCACTGCTCTAGGGCCTCACAGTTCAGAATATGGTCTGCACAGCAGCAGCACAGGTCTCAGTGGGGAGCCAAAATATTTGTATTTAAAGATCTTTTCCTTAATCAATATGAAAGTGCTTAGAAAAACATAAGAAATTATCAAAGGGAAAGTTTTAGAAATCCCCATCAGCCATGGAAATGGAATATAAGACTGTGACCCTTCCTTGGGTTATGCCTTTCATATTTGAAGGTCAGCACCAAGCTGAATGCGCTCAGGAGGCCTTTAGCAAGATTATAGCAAGTGTTGGCCAACTTATTGCTGTAAAGGTCACGAGAGTAAATATTTTAGACTTGGCAGGCCATATGCTTTCATTATCACTATTCAACTCTACCAATGGAGTACAAAAACAGCCTTAACTAATACATAAATGAACAAGTATGGCTATGTGCCAACAAAATTTTACTGACAACAACAGGTGGTGAGCTAAATTTGGCTCTCAAGCTATAGTTTGTTATCCCTATTCTAGAGCATCAGAAATTACCCTCTCAAAGAGGAACTGTGGCAGGAGAGACTTTTTGCCAGAAAGGTTCTGGAAATGTCTGTCACAAATGAATTAATCTGCAGAGAGAAAAAGTAACCTATGGACTGGGAGAAAGTATTTGCAAACTACATATCTGATAAGGAGCTAATATACAATACATATATAGAACTTCTACAACTCAATAGCAAAAATGCAAATGACCTGAGTAACAAATAAGCAAAGCACTTGAGTAGACATTTCTCTGAAGAAGACAAATGGCCAAAACGTATATGAAAAGATGCTCAACATCACTAATAAGGAAAATGTAAATGAAGACCACAGTCACTTAATACCTGTTAGGTTGGCCACTGTCAAAAAAGAAAAAGTGGAGAAAAACCTTTATGCACTGTTGGTAGAGATGTAAAGTGGTTCGGACACTATGGAAACCAGTATGAGGGTCCTCAAAAAAGTAAAAAGAGAAACACCATATGGTCCAGCAATCCTGCTTCTATGTATTTGTCCAAATAAATTGAAATCAAAATCACAAAGAGGTCTTTTGCAAATCATATTCATTGCAGCATTATCTACAATAGCTAAGAGTTGGAAACAATCTAAATGTCCATCAATGAATGAATGGATAAAAAAAATGTGGTCTAAACATACGATAGGATATTATTCAGCCTTAAAAATGAAATCCTGTCATGTGCTGCAACATAGATAAACCTTCGGGACCTTACATTATGTGCAATAAGCCAGTTATGAAACAACAAAGACTACATGTTTCTATTTGTATGAGGTATCTATAGTAGTCAAACTCATAAAAACAGAAAGGGAAATGGTAGCTGTTGAGAGCAGAGTGGGAAATAAGGAGTTAGTATTCAATGGGCATAGTGTTTCAGTTATGCAGATGAAAAAGCTCTAGAGCTCTGATGTTCAGCAATTTGAGTGTTGTCAACAACAATACACTGTACAGTTAAAAATTTGTTTGGAGTCCTGCCAAAGGGTGGAGGGTTCGATTCCAGGTCAAGGGCACGTACTTGGGTTGCATCTTCGATCCCTGGCCCTAATAGGTCATGTGTGGGAAGCAACCAATTGATGTGTCTCTCTCACATCTATGTTTCTCTTTCTCTCTCCTCCTCCTCCTCTCCCTCCCACTCTCTCTAACAATCAATGGGGAAAATATCCTAGGGTGAAGATTAACAACAACAAAAAAATCTGTTCAGAGGGTAGATTTCATATTATATGGTTTTTGCCACAAAGGGAGGAAGGAAGGGAGGGAGGGAGGGGAAAGAGGGACGCAAGGCAGGGAGATTGGGTCATATGGTCCCTGGAATGTGAAGATGTGACATCTCAAGACTCTTTAGCAGCTCCATCCTCTGAGTGACCAGGTTGGAACAGATCCAGAGCAGGCAGGTGAAGGGACCATGGCTGGATTTTATTATTTTGATTATGAAGCATTGGTATGACCATTGTTGAGAAACAGTGGGAACTCAATTGTGACTGATTATTTTGCTTATACATTTGCAAATACACATTCTCCTGGTCTGTTCTTATCCACACCCCTAGATGCTAGGAATCCTGGTGAAAAGATGGACATCTAGACTCCTGTAGTCTTCAAATGCATGACTAATGCTCAGGAGCATTCACCCATCAGAGTTCTGTGTGGGGCTCTCCTCTCTGACTACTGGGAAGACCAAGACAATGCCTGTACAATCTGAACCCCAGTCTCTCACCTCAGAAAACTCCATCCTCCTTGACATTTAACATGAACAGTGCTCTTTCTCTGCTCCACGCAGAGAAAGAGTACTGCTCATGAAAAGATGTGAAGATGTTTTTTCCAACATCTTAATATGAAAATTTCCAACATGAAGAAATATCCATATTCATTTGTATAATATTCAATTGTACAATGAATCTACCTTTATTACATACCTATTCACTTATCTAATCATCAAGTCCCCCATTTTGCAGTGCTTCTTAAAATAAACTTTTCATTTTGAGATAATTATAGATTTACACTTTGCTGTAAAAAATCACATAGAGAAATCTCATGTACCCTTTACTCATTGTCCCTCAGGAATAACATCTTGCAAAATAATAGTATATTATCACTATCGAGTTATTGACATAGATAGAGTCAAGATAGAAAACATTTCCATCACCACAAGGATCCCTCATGCTACCCTTTTAAAGCTATACCTACTATTCTCCTTTCCCTCCCCCTCCTTAACTGCTGGCAGCCACTAAATTACTCTCCATTTCCATAATTTTGTGTTTGAAAAATGTTATATAAACGGAATCATGTGGTTGTAGCCTTCTGGGATTCTTTTTTTCCACTCAGCATCATTCTTTACAGATTCAGGTTGTTGCATATTATCAACAGTTCATTCCCACTGTGCTTTCAAAGGCATTGTCACACCCTGGGGAAGCTCTTCATGAGCTGTGTCAATATCACCCTATAAAATCCCTAGCAATGTTACAGGAGGAAACATACACTGAATGGCCAGATTATTATGATCTCTGAATGCATAATAATCTGGCCACTCAGTGTATGTGTATATACATATACACATATATGTATATATATGTACATATATATGCATATATGTATATACATATATATATGCACACACACACACACACACATTATACAAGAGGTCTGGTACATGAATTCGACCATGGGTGGGGTCTGGTCAGCCTGGTGGGGGGGAGGGGGGAGGAGAGACACACATGGGCAGTTGGCCAGCCTGCCTGTTGGTCTAACTCCTGGTTGAGGAGACAATTTGCATATTAGCCAGATTAGTATGTGTTCAGAGATCATAATAATCTGGCCACTCAGTGTATTATTTAGAGTTTTACTTTAAAAAGTACACAATCAACTTATTAAGGTTTTGACACTCTGTGGTACTGGCCCCAAACATTTTGAAAAGTTTCTGGCGTGATTTTTGTGTGTGTGAACTGGAGAAGGAAATGATGTTAGTGACCATATTCATCTTGCACAAAATATTTGAACTTTGTGCTGCACTAAAACAATAAATTGTCTCCGTAATAAGACATGGATAATTAAACAAGCAGGAGAAACAATTCATGTAGCCTGAGCTGAACAGAAGCAGTGTAATTGGAGTAATGTAATCACACCCTAGGAGCCCGAGGAGGGGGTGTGTGCCCAGGAGAAGTGACTGGTTTATACTTCTTTATATACAATAATGTGTGAGAGAAGTGTAATTTAATTTGCAAACAGCAATCTTTAGAAATCAATTAGGAGTTTATTCCAAAGAGGGCAAACATCATTGAGATTTATAGACTTCTCTGAATGAGGAGGGAAGTTTAGCATTTGGACCTGAAGCCGGGACACCCATACATCTAACAGCAGTGACTCCCGGGGGGGAGGTATGTGGTGGGGTCACAGCAGAGGAGTCCTTGGTAGGTGGCTGCAGCAGAAAGCTCTGTGGGCGAGGGGGGATGGAGAAAAGGGGAGAGCTGTGAGCCTGGGTCAAAGGCTAGGAAGCTGCTGACCTGCATGGCTGGACTGATGAGCCCCTCGAAGTTGACACAAAATCCACACAGGCTGATCAACCTGGGATCGGGCCTTGAGGGCTGGCTGGCTCTTGCTAGTGGAGAGAGCCTTCCGCCCCATAGAACAGAGAAAGCCCCTAGCTGGGGCTATTTGATGGAGGCAAAGACCTAGTATTTCCACTAGGTCATTTCTAGCTCAGGATTTTCCTCCATGTGTTCCTCAGAACATAGATCCATGGCAGTCAATTTAATAGTAATTAGCAAGCAAAGACTTTGTGGTCATGTAAGTCCGGGAAACGCTGATCAATCAAAGTTAAGCAGGTATCTTCACTGCAGGACTGCTGGGACCTTTTGATAAGGGGAGTGGACGCAGGCCATCTACAGATTATTATAAGACTATATAGTTATAATTATGGATTGTATAATTATAATCAGGATTTTTAATAACTGATCTTACCAAGTACATTTTTAATAATTTATCTCAATGTCTTGTGAAGTTTCTCCCAGACTACATCTCTGGGCCCCTCTCTGTGGAAGGCTGACCGGCCTGGTTCCTGAGTGTGAGGCCTGTGGGCACAGGAACGTGAGGCCAGGAGCAGGTAAGCTCTCTGCTGCAGGCCCCAACTGTGTCCCTGATGCATCTCCACTGCCTGGCACAGTGTCTGGCTCTCAGTGAATGCTGGTTTAATTACTATTTCTTGAGTTTGAGGAGATGTGTTAAACCTTTTTTTTCTAGGTACTATCTCATCTAACTTTCAAAACAACTCTCAGAACCAGGCCCCATGGTTACTCCCTTCTTTAGAAGGGAAAACTGAGGTTTCACTATTTGCCCAAAGTCACACAGACAGAGGGGCAGGCTGGGGCTTGAGCCTGGATTATATGACTGCAAGTTCACCCTGGCAGCTGTTTCTCTACATAGTTCCCAGGAAGGAATGGATACACACACAACAAGGAATCTGAAATCCATCCACTCCCTGGACCTGAACTAGCCTAGGAGACCCCACCAATGTACCCCAGTTTCTAAAGCTGACTGATCCCTCCAGAATACTCTGGAACCCACAGTTCCAGAACCTCCGTGGCTGCAGAGGATGGCACAAACCCCTGTGGGAACGGCAGCATCACCAAGAACAAGGTTCACCTGAAGCACCTGATTTTCTTGTCCTTATGTCTGGCTCTTTGACAGTGTCCACAGTGAACAGTAGGCATTTGGGAAAAAAAAAAAAAACAGCCATAGGAGCAGGGGTCAGAGGCTGCGCAGATGGAGACCTGGGAGGCAATCAAACATCACTAACACTTCCTAACAGGAGATTAGGAGCCTTTATTTTAGCTCAGTGTATGGAGAGAGGGCGTGTTAGCCTCTCGGTGTCACCCGTGTGTCTATAAGACACTGCTCCCCAGCTCGGAGGCAGACAGGGAATAATGAACTCCCCTAGGAAACTGAGTGTAGATGTGGTAATAAGTCAGGTGCAGAAAGGCACCCTGAGGATGCCTCTTTGGAAAATGAAAGTGCACTCCTCTTTCAGAGAGTGCCCCTACACTCAAGAGTCCCCTTCAGCTCCTCGCTTCCCACCCCACCCCCGGCAAAGGCTGGCAGCAGGCTCCAGGCCCTCCAGGAGGCTGCTTTGAGGGGTCCTCTCAACCTGGCCTTAGGCATGGCCCTGACTTGAGGAAAAGCAGCCACTGCCAGTGTTCAGATGCCCAAACAGCACAAATGAATGAAAGTGTTGTTGTGATTAGGGATCATGCTAGAAGCACATTCTAATAGATAACTTCCGCTTCATCAGGTGAATAATTTCTCCACACATCTTGTGCTTGAGCCAAAGATGGAGACATGTTACTGGCTCTAAGAAACATGTCAGCTCTATCCCAGGAGATAAAAACATTTGGGTGAGCAAACTATTCCTTAATCAACATTTTCCCAACAAAGCATAGTTAAGAAGGCAGATTTTAAGCCAGATGGCCTGTGTTTGACTTTTAACTCTGCCACTTACTAAATGTGCCCCCTTTGAGCAAGTTATTATATTTCTCTGGCCTCAGCTTTCCTATCTCCTAGGCTAGGTAAAAATGATAGCACTATCTCTTAAGATAATGGTAAGGATTAAAAAATAGAATAGAAGTAAGGCCTGGGATATGAGTGTTAGCTGTTATTATTACTCTTTCTGGTCTATATTTTCTTACCCCAAATCTTTAAGGCCAGGTGGTTGCAGAATTCAGAATTTCTGGTATTCAGAAAGGTATTATGGAGCAAACCCGCAGGTGAAAGTCACAGTGATATAGCTAACAATGATGGAGTATCTGGATTACAGGCCAGGCCCTGTGCTCTGCAGTTTTCCTGATTGAAAGAACAATTCCAACCCCTCGCCTTGCACCCTGGACCCTGGAGGTGGCTGTCTGATCCTCTTCCTTAAGCCCTGGCAGTCTAGCTCTTAAAGACTGAGAAATCATTCCCATGTGATTCTTCATGCTCCATGAACGAGCATTTATCTTCAGTCCAGAAAAGCAGGTTCAGTTGCCACAGCAGCCCTAAAGTTAGCTGGGACGAAAGCAGTGGCTCACCTGTCAATCTCTGTCCTGGCCCATTTCCCCCCACCCAAACTATAAGAAAATGTCACCAAGATGTAATAATGTATGCAATGGAAGCCTGGAGGGACCAAGACCTGACCAGTCCAGGACCACCTCTTGGTCCTCCTGCCTAGGGGGGCCTCGGGTACTTGGATCACCATTTGTGATGAATAGAAGACAGGAGGAGAGGAGGCAGTGGGCAGGTGGGCTTCTCTTGGGGCCTTCTGTGGATTTGTATCTTCAGGTTAGCTCATTTTTTTCGTAAGAAAAGGTTTTAACCAGATTAGTGGATCTAGCTCAGGAAGCGTTTTATCATTAAACTTTTTGTCTTCATGATCTCAGTAGTATGTATGACCTTCAGCAATATGGGGCTCAGAGTTTAGGGGAGGCCTGGATCTTTGATAGGTATAGTGGGGAATGCCATTTGGTCTGACCCTGCCAAGGCTTTAGGGGTGAGTTAATTAAATCCACAGAAGGCCCCAAGAGAAGCCCACCTGCCCACCACCCAGCAATTTGCTAACCCCTCCTGAGGGTGGCTGTCCATCCACACATTCCCTGATTCTAACTCCTGAGGAGGGAGGAGGGGAATCCCACAGGGGACCTGAAAGCTGTCCCATGATCACAGGAACAGCCCCCTTCTGCAGCCCAGTACTGTGCTAGGCTTTCTCATCTGCCATGCTGTTCACCCTCCTCAGCGTTATACTACCGTTTCATATCACATATAGGAAAAAGGAGAAGCAGAGAGTGGAAGCAATGACTGGGCTATGACCTAGACCAGGGGTGGGAAACCTCGTTTCTGCCAAGGCCATTTGGATATTTTAACATTATTCGTGGGCCATGCAAAATTATCAACTTAAAAATTAGCCTGCTATATTTGGCCAAACATTTAATTAACTCACCCCTAAAGCCTTGGCAGGGTCAGACCAAATGGCATTCCCCACTAGACCTATCAAAGATCCAGGCCTCCCCTAAACTCTGAGCCCCATATTGCTGAAGATCATACATACTACTGAGATCATGAAGACAAAAAGTTTAATGATAAAACGTTTCCTGAGCTAGATCCACTAATCTGGTTAAAACCTTTACTTACGAAAAAAAATGAGCTAACCTGAAGATACAGCACTGGCCACTCAAGAAACAGCCAGCAGAGAGAGCGCCCCCTTTGACATTTCCTGTCTAACTCCTGTGAATGGTCAGCTGAGCAGGAATCAAAGCCTCTTGTCTCTCATTCCCCCTCTATAAAATAAAGTCAACACTAGTGCCCACTGGCCTGGTGTTGGAGTGACAGAGATGAGAAAATATGGCCAAAAGTTTCGGAACAGTGTGGAGCACAGAGAAAATTCTAAGTGGGCAACAGAGATGCGAGTGACAATGCTGTCTTTTGAAGAGACCCTTATATCCCACTAGCTGACAGAGCTCATCCCAACAAGGTGCTGACATCAGCCAAAAAGCTTGGAGAAAGCCAGGCTGCCACGAGGTGACCTCCAGAAGACTCACTTTAGCGTGGATGTGCGAGGCCCTGCTGCCGAGATGCCGGGGCTAACTCCCTGGGCAGTGAGGGCGGGCTGGCCGCTGGCCCTCCATCAGGCACCACCAGAGTCCTTCCCACTCTATTTGGCCTCTAGGATGCCAAGATGGGGTTTGCTCTAAACGAGGAGACAGTAGCATTCATAAAACATTAGCAAATACATCAAGAAATCTCAGAACTCTGGTAACAAGATCTCTCCTCGATAAAAAGACACCTTGTTTTCGTAAGGAGCTTTGAATTCTCTGAATTGGGGAACTGTGATTTGAAAGGTTACTGAGGGGAATCTGGAGCTTTTAAAGGCCCGCACTTTAATTAAAACTCACTCATGTGCAACTAATGTGTGAGCCCAGAGGTCCCTGAGTGCTTTCCTGGAAGGCGGGCCAGAGAAGGTCTTTGATGACAGGAGAAACTCCAAAGTCCTCAGCCTGCACTCCAGGTCCCGCTACTTGACCCTACTCTGTCTTTCGCACTCATCAGGAAAGGCTGCACACCCTACTTTTCAGACACGAATCCATCTGGGGCCCCCAAATGTCCATTATTTCTGCAAATTACACACGAGGCAGAGCGTGGTTGGAGTTGATGCAGTGGTATAAAAACAAATTCCCAAATTCCCAATTATGAAACATAATTTAAAAACCAGGTCCATATGCCACCCCACAACAATCCTGTGTGTGAACCAAACACTGACAGGGGGGTTGCCTGCTCCACCTCAATCCAGGCTGGGTCCCCTCCATTCCCACTCCAGCGCCTCTTCTCAATTGTTCACTGAGGTAGTTCAAACAGAGACATTTAATCCTGCCTCACATGACCATTTTTTTGAGACTGCTTCTATATTTTTCTCCCCATGGGGACTCCACCTAATCTGTTATTAGAAGCAAACTCAAATCATCATTTTCCTCAACAGAACCCGTTGCGAACACTATCTTTGCTCAACATCTGATGGGGCTTTAGTTATTTTATAAAGCGGCCTCCTGCCTGGAAAGGCCTCTGGGGAAAAGGTTCCTGTGGGCTAAATCTGGCCTAAAGACATGCTTGCTTTACCTACTTAGTGTTAAAAAATGCACACTAGTTGTTGATAAGTAAAATTCAGGAGGTTTTTATGTATTAATTCAGGTTCCTCTTGAAAATCAGAATATCTAGCAATATGGGCCAACGATCCAGCAAGACAACAATGAGTTTTTAGTGCATTAGATATTAAAAAGGGAGAAACCAAAGGGAATCAGACATTGTTGAGCCTATTGGGCTGGAAGCATGAGTTTCACCAGGAAGCTACAGCTTCACCCCCATGCCCAGGGTATTCCCAGCACCATCCCTCCATGGGTATTAACACCCATCCCTTCCCCATTCCGGTACTTGACCACAGAGGCCTGTCAGTCTAACCTGGGAAAGAATAGATTGGTCAAGGGGTAGATGCATCAGAAGCCCACAAAAGCTTGAGAAGTTGATTGGTTATTTTGTAAAAGCTCCTTGTCCCAAAGAAGTGCCCCCTCCATCCCCTGCATTCCTCCCTTTCACTCTTGCCTTCTCTTTCCTCAGTGACCATGTGGCCTTAAGCAACAGCATGGCCAATGGCCGTGGACTCTTAACCCAGACTCCAGATGGAACCCTGGATACAGCAGCACAGCAATGCATCGCAGCCAGGAATGCAAGCTAACCTAGCGGCATGGTGAGAGAGACTGAGCTGAAGTAGCCTTGGCATAACACAGGGTCTCTAGGCATTGTCCTATTTCTGGCCCTGATTTTCCATGGCAGGATGGACAGAGATGGGACATTGGGAACCCAGGAAGGGCATTCTTAATCATGTACTGAGCACCCAAATAAATCTTACTACAAACCTCATCCTCTCTCGTGGGTCCCTGAAAATGCGTTTTCTCACCACTCCACCAGAACTCCACTTCCACTGGCAACAGGTCCTGCTTTCAGGAGAGCAGCCCTCTCCAGCTCTCCTTGACCCCAGCATTCCTCAGTCTTACTCTGCTTGTCTTGCTCAATTTCACCTCCTACTTGGCCCCGGGATGGGTCTTTCCAACCCAATAAGTAAGAATAAAATAAGTGAGCACAGGCTTCTGAGTGCCTAGATTGTGCTGAGATCACCACCCCAGATGCTTAATGACTTTGCAACCAAGGGGATGTGATGGGTTGTATTATTTTGCATGAGGAGCATTAAGATTAGTCCAGACTAAACAGTGGCAAAGGTATGGACTATGCAGAGTCTTGTTCCCAAACACTGGAATCTCTCAGCTAATAGGGGTGGCCATGTTTCTGATGAAAACTAGGAAATTTCTGATGACAGGAACTTAATAACATAAAACATTGTTATAAAAATGATAACTGCTATGTATTCTTATCAATATTTTAGTTTTGCTTTTAATTCTTCAGTTACAGCCCATCAAGGAGGTCTTGGAAAATGCATTCAGGTCCTATTCCTGGTCATCCTTTGGCAGGGCAAATGGACAGTGGGTCAATCCATGTACGCTGAGTCATTGATGAAGGTTTGGTGGAGGGTCTGGTTCATTCTAGGACCACACAAGTTGCTACAGTGCTTCTGAGGTGAAGCAGAGCATGGTGTGGTTTCTTCCTGCTTTTCTGTTGTAAAGAACCTTAAAAATTTAAAGCCATCATTTCCGAGCTTTCTCTTCACTTGGCATATCTTAAATAGTCCCATTTTCTAGCCCAGTGGTTGGCAAACTGCGGCTCCTGTGCCACATGAGGCTCTTTGGCCCCTTGAGTTTGGCTTTTCCACAAAATACCACAGCCTGGGCGAATCTATTTTGAAGAAGTTCCTTTAGAAAAAGTTTAAGTTTAAAAAATTTGGCTCTCAAAAGAAATTCAATCGTATTGTTGATATTTGGCTCTCTTGACTAGTGAGTTTGCCGACCACTGGTCTTACCCAACAACAGAGCTCATTCTGAAGTGAATATGGCCCTGTCTGCACTAGAAGCAGCGACAAGAAGAAAAGCAGAGTGAGGGAAGGCTATGAGAAATGTCAAATACTACAAATCCTAGAGCCACCCCTTCTCTCAAGATACCAACCATTTCTGTTTCTCCCAGATCTTAAAAAAGTATGAAAAATATCATAATCAGATGATAAAGCAAGGATTTTTTTACATTTCTTATTTTTATCATTAACAAAACTTTTTAAATAGTGACTTTTGAATGACAATCTTTTTTTTTTTTCCTGGATCTCAGAAAACCATGGAGGAGGTACCAGCATGGGTTGAATGAGGATGAATTCTAACAAGAAAAACTAGTTCTTGGGGCAGGTTATATCTCTGTTGCCTGGACCACTGTCTTGGGCAAAGTTGCTTAGTTATTTTGACAACTTCTTCTTTAGAGAAAAACATATCCCCAACTGTGGTATCAGGAAGCAAGAAATAAGAACCCGTGCTTTTTAAAATAAACTTTGTTCTGAGCATATAAATACCAGACTGAAGGATGTGATAGACATTTTGGCTATAGCCAGAGCCAGCTCCCAGGGAACTGTGAGGTCAAATGACCATAGTCTATACTATCCCTTTTGTGAGTGTTAAGAATTTGTACCTTGGGATCAAATTATTGGGGTTCACATCCTGGTGTGTGATCTTGGGCAAGTTACTGAACTCCTCTGAACCATGCATTGTTCCTCATCGTGAAATGTATATAATGATAGTACCTCCTGCTCGGGTTTTTGTAAGGATTAAATGTGTTAGGACATGTAAAGCCTTTATAATAGAGCCCGGCATACAGTAAAGTTATGAATGGGTTGAATCATCTATAGAACATCCTTTAACTGCACTGTTGCTTGTTTCCTAGGTCTCTTTACCTGGTTTTGGATTCACTGTGTGGGCATATTGCTCCCACTTCATGCCCATTCCCTTCAAAATCTAATATCTGCATGGAACGCTGACATTTACAAAATGCTTTTACACTCTAAATCTCCCATAATCTTCCTACCAACCCTGGGTAGTATTTCCACTCTGCCTGATTGTTCTGGAGACTTAGCATCATTTTCTCTTCTCTATGTTTCCCCCCATCCTCTACCACAAGCCTGGAATCCTAGGAACTAGATTTCCTACAATTCTAACTAGCAGTTGGCAGGTTTTCTGTCTTTGTAAGAGTAACAGCAGAGAAGTACCCATGAGAGTTTGCAGGTAGAGGAGCCGAGCTCCTGTTGCTCCTGACGCAGAAGAGGGCAGCCATGTGGACTCCCACACAAGGCAGCCAGTGAAGAGTGATGCCAGTAGCATTGGGGCATCCACCTGCGAATCAGTCCTGTAATTCCTAACTTCCTAAATGCTAGTGGTGGCTTTCCCTTTCTTTCACCCCCTCAGCCTCACTGAAGACCTTGGGTCCTCTAGACCCCTTTATGAAATCCCTCCCTGTTGAAAAAACCTAGAGTGTTTTCCACTGTCCTCACCAAACTGAGACTGACATACCAACTTTACATCAGATAACATACATGGAGCGCGCACTAGACGCCAAGCACTGTCTTAAGCATTTTATATGAATTTAACTTACGGAATCCTTACAATGATGTGGTTTTAAAAGTGGTACTATTATCCTGATTCTTCTTTTAAAATATATTTTATTGATTTTTTACAGAGAGGAAGGGAGAGAGAGAGACAGTTAGAAACATCAATGAGAGAGACATCGATCAGCTGCCTCCTGCACACCTCCCACTGGGGATGTGCTCGCAACCAAGGTACGTGCCTTCAACCAGAATCGAACCCGGGACCCCTCAGTCCACAGGCCAACGCACTCTATCCACTGAGCCAAACTTGTTTGGGCTATCCTGATTCTTTAGATAAGGAAACTGGGCCACAGAGAGGTCATGTTACTTGTGTAAGATTATTACTAGGCTCTACCAACTCTTGATTTACTGAACATTTACTCTATGAGTGCCCTACATTGTGCTGTATGCTGAAATGAACAGTGAGTCTCAGGTTTTCCAAGGTATTTTTAAAGCCAAGCATGAATTGCCATCCTTCCTAATGTCACCCAATGTTCCTTACTCTCAAACCTCTGGTACATCTTGTACAGTGACAACCATCATGGTGATGAGGGCAGATAGACTATTGCAGTTAAAGCGTGTCTGGCTTAAGAACGAGTCATCTGCCTCCTGTTCTATGTGCTCCTCACATTTCACCAACAAAACCATTTTATTCCAAGTAGTGGGGTCTTGAGGCCCAGGGGTAGATTATTATTGCCATATAGACAAAAGTGGGGGGAGTGAGGAATGGGAAAATGAAGAGAGAAATAGGAGAAGATGAATGGTGCAAGAGGAGCAAAGGTAAGAGGTGGGAAAAAGGATAAGGTCAGAGGAAGAAGAGAGAGGAAGGAGAATGGCAAAGTAACAGACAGCTTTTCTGATCATCAAACCTCCCAGAAAAGAGAATCTTCCTGCCTCTGACTTCTACCAGGGGATCCTGATCTCTGTCACTGCAGGAACGAAGTGCAGTTGCTAAAATATTATCCTTCTGCCCTAGATTTACATCATAATGAACAATCTATAAGTGTTATTTTGGTGGCTTGATAAAAATTTGATATATTCTGATTAATGCACATAAAATAAATAGTCTAATTTGATTACATTGTATAGAGACTTCAAAACATATTTGGCATCTGTGCGTTTCCAAAGTGTAAGGAAACAGATAAGCCTGCAGACAGTCAAAGAAAGATTGCTTTCATTAAATTACGCTGTTATCAAATTTCTTCCCCTTTGCCGTACCCTCCCTATTCTCCAAGCTGTCTGCCACATGAGCAATTGCTTGGGATGGGAATTTTCCCTCTGTATCTGGAAGGGATCCTTGAAGATTCTATTTCAGTAATGAGGAGCTTCTTCACTGAAGGCCTGTGATCAGTGAGAACATGTTAGAAAGGAGTCACATGAGCTGGTAAGAGTGGGGCCAAGGTAATTTGGAGAGGATGCAAGCTCTCTCTCTAGTCCCCAGGACATCATGAAGCTGAAGAATACTGAGGATTACTTGTTCTGTGCTAGGCACTTTTAAAACCCTTTCAGTGGGTGGGCACATTCATTCATTGTTTTTTATTTTTTGTCTTCATGGATGAGAGAGCAAAAGCTTGGATAATTTTTCCTAATGCAGGGTTAGGATTGTTGTTTTGGGGATGCCTTACACTCACTCATTGATCTTTATTTTTAATTAATTATTTTTAATTGGAACCATACACCAAGCTACCATGCCAAGTGAACTTTTCAGGTCACTGAATCTTAAATGGACTGGCTCAAGGATAGGAATTAGTCCCTGATCTTCAAGCTCCTGTAGGGTCTGTGGCATCTGCACAGAGATGCTATCAGAGGGACTCGGGGCTCTAGAGGGGATCAAGTCATGTGACTCCTGAAGTCCCTCTCTCTCTTGAAGATTACAAGATTATTTTGCACTTAAATATTGATGCACAATAGGGGAGTAAGTAAATAAACTGGTCTGTCTATGTTCTGAAATCTCCACAGCCCCTAAAAAGAATGAATTAGAGCTAAGGATATTAACACAAGATCGAATTTACAACATGTTGTAAATGTGTGAAAGCAAGCTGCAAACAGACATTTCCATATACTAATACTATATGTTTTCTTTGCTGAAAATGTTGATACATTAATACAAATGTGTGTGTGCGCACGCGCACGCACACACATACACACACACACACAGAAAAAATTACACTAATTATAAGGGAGGAGCTTGGGACTGGAAATGACAGTAAGAAAAATGTAGCCTTATTTGCAGTGTTTCTTTTCTTTTCTCCTCTCCTTCTTCTTTCCCTTTTTTTCCTCCTCCTCTTTCTTCTTCTTCTTTAACAAGAATATATTGCTATATTGCTCATAGTATTAAAAATGAAAGAAAAAGTAATGATGGCCATGAAGCTATTTCACAGCTGGGGAATGTGGCATTTAATCATGATTGCTGATTGTGCCCTTCATTCATCAATAGCCATTGAGTGAACCCACATATACTCACCCACTGGGCAGGGTAGAAAAACAGACAGTTCTTCCCCACAAGAAGCTTATGGGAGATGAACCAGCAATTGTAATACAGTGTGAGGGGGCCTGTGAGGATTGCACAGCCCAGGCAGGAGGCATTGGCATTAGCTGCCCAGAGCCAGAGGGCTTAGGCCAATGGGTATGAGTATTCTAGGCATAAGGGACAATGGATGGCAAGGTCTAGAGTGAACAGAGGCATGACCTACTTGAAAAAATGATGTAAGCTTATTATAGGAGGAATAGTGAGAGACAGAGCTAAAGTTATAGGGAGAATATAGATGACATAGGGTTTCGTGGGGTCAGGTTAGAGAGTTTAGACTTTAGTCTAAAAGCAGTTGGGAGCTACTGAAAAATCCTAAGTGCATGAGAGGCTAATGGTAGGATTTTAGGCTAGCTAAAGGAGATTTCTGAGCCTGGTAGTCCTCAGAACACAGCATGTAAGCTTCCTACTTACATACACCACGATTTTAATTTCAAAGAAGTACAACCAAATGAACTTGTAATTATCTGTATGGAGATTAATTGCTCTATGGATTACCTGTGGCAAATGAAAAATGTTAACTCTAAACTGATTTCCCATTCTTGCATAGGACACTGATGACTGCCTTTCTGTCATCAGTCATCGGCTCCCCTAGGCCTACAAACTCATTTTAACAGGGGACCCAGCAAACCCAAATGCAGAAGGAAAATCCCTGCTAAAATGATTAACATAATGCATGAGAAAGCCAAGTGCAAATGACTGTTCATTCAGGGGAATGCCCACAACAAACACCCATCAGCCTCTGAGCAAGGCAAAGTCCATGCATTCAGTGTTTGATGGGAAGCGGAGACAGAGAAAGAGTTTGGTCACTGGTGAGACTGCATTGGAATCCTGGCTGTCACTAGATCCCTGATGTTTAGCAGGTTACCTGATCCCTGGGCATCGGACTGTTCACCTGCTAACTAATATGGATGATAAAGAGAAAAATCTATGTAGATATAGGGTCAAAAGTCAGCAGGCATGCTGAGATTTGAAAATCAAGCAGAGTTAAAATTGCACTTCAGAAATAAGACAACAGCCCTGGCCCTGTGGCTGGACTGGTTGGAGTGCAGTCCTATACACCAAAAGGTTACGGGTCCAATTCTCTGTCAGGGCACATACCTAGGTTGCAGATTCTGAAAGGAAATGAACTCCCCTCCATCTTGTCCTATAGGGCTGGGACCCCTGCCTAAAACCCCTCCCTTTTCTGGGAGTGGCCACAGGTGTGCCAGCAATGTCTTAACTTCCCCGACCCCCACCCAAATGGACCAATGAAGCTCCAGGGACACAGCTAAGGTCCTAATTAGGCTTAACCACAGAAAGACCCCAATTCAAGTGACCAATCTCTGTAACCCTCATCACTTTCCCAAGCCCCCTAATTATCCTACCCCATAAAACTCATTGTTCCCGCCCGGTCCCCTCTCTTGCCTCACTGCTGTGCCAGAAAGAGGCTGAGAGCCAAACCCGGGTTTGAATAAAGACTCTTTGCTTTTTGCATCGGAAAAGGCTCCTTAGTGGTGGATTATTGGGGATCCCGAACTCTGGGCACAACAATTCAATTACCCGTAGTTGCATGTATGGAAGGCAACTAATGGATGTTTCTCTCTCACATTGATATTCCTTTCTCTCTCCCATCCTTTCTATGATTTAAAAAATAATAAAATAAGACAAAAAAACAAACAAAAAACAAACCTCAAATCCTCTTTAAATTGTGAACTGCAGATGCCAGGCAGTTAAAAGCTTCCATTTATTGTTGTTGTTTTTTTCTTTTTCCTTTTTTCATATTTTCCTGCTTCACTGGAGGTTAAGGTTTAGTTTGAAAGGCTGAGGGAGGGATGGCAAATAGAGTGAGGGCTGGGATATAGAGATGCAATAAGTGAAGATTTCTCTCTCACTATCCATATTGAATTTCCCTCAAGTAAGTTAAATGTGTATTATGAATCAACTTCATTGTAGCACTGTAACTAGTACAATACCTAAAGCTTTTTACAGTGAGTATTAAATGAATATATATAAATTACCCAACATATATTTTGTGGTCTGGGGCCTTTTCCTTCTGTGTATTTGCTGTGGGTAATTGAGAACAGATTGCTCATCCCTGCAAACTAGTCACTCTAAAATGAATCTTAAGTAATAAGAGCTGGAAGTTTCTTTAAAATAATCTATACTGGACTACTCAATTTTTGTGAGTGAGTGGCAAAGCTGGACAGGGTCCCAACTCAACTGACAGCCAGTCCAGAGCTCCTCTGTTGTACCAGGCTGACCCTCCACAAGACCGTGGCTCTGTCTGCCCAAGGAATAAGACATCCCATCCAACCCTAAGTCTATAAAACCTCT
Organism: Lasiurus cinereus; assembly: GCA_011751065.1. NCBI lineage: Eukaryota > Metazoa > Chordata > Mammalia > Chiroptera > Vespertilionidae > Lasiurus > Lasiurus cinereus. The sequence continues at coordinate 9,694,103 of JAAGEH010000125.1, forward strand.
CTTAAAAATGATGCTCAATACTATATAGTGAGCAGAGTCTCTGGTTACTATTAATGAAATACTTGGGAGTTAGGGAGGAAGACCTTTATGAGTTTGGAGATTCAAAACTTTCTTGGAAGCTGAGAAATTCTGTGATCCTTAGCTTCATGGCTGTCTAAGTATTTGCTACAGCTCCTTTTCTGTCCCCAAATTCCACCTCAATAGTTATAAGTAAGTCCATTCTGCATGTTTCTGTAAGGACCTTCCTCCCTCAAACCCATTGCAGAGACAGGGCCCACCGAGACAAAACATTCCGGCGAGTAGCACCCTTCCATGGTAATGGTGCAAAGACAGGTCAGAACCCAGTGTGGCTTCACTGTGGTGAATATTCTAACCCAAAGAGAAGCACTTGATGTTCCTGTGAGCCTCTAGGACCTCTGCTCAAGCTCGTATGTGATTGCCCTGAGGATAAGGTCAAAATTGAAAGCTACTCTCAGACTTGGGGTCTGTACGCCAGGTGGGGAGGCCTCTTTCTTGCTGGGTATGTAGCATGTTGGCTGACTAGTCATGGAGGCAAACACCTGCCTAAAAATGTGTCATATTTCCAGATGTTTCTTAGCACCCAGATACACAGCATGCTCCAGTTACTCCTGCTTCTATCAAGTTGAACACTGAATCTCGGTTTTACCGTCACATCCTCACAAACATTGGTCATTCATGGGATGTGGGAATTGGTGGGTCTATAGAGAACGAGCAAAAGGCTTTCATCTCAAGCAGAGGGTCAAATCCCAATCCTCTGCTGGAACAACCAGCAAGTTCTTTATGTCCCAGGTCCTCATTTGTGAAATAGGAACAAAGGCAGCACCCTCCCACAGTCATTACACAGATGCAGTACAGCATGAAGGCCTCTAATAAATGGGGGTGACATGGTGGGTGTGCGATGGAGAGTAGGTGTTTTCCAGAACACACAGGGAAGACTCTGCCTTGTTCACCATTGTATGCCCAGCACTTAGTACATGACAGAGAGCTCAATAAATATGAGCAATGAAGTGAATAAATGAGCACCTGAATGGTCTCTGATTTGCAACTCTGTGGGTGCTTAGAGAAGTCCTTGAAATCTATGCTTGTATGGAGAATTCAATTAATTAAGGCTCCACGTAATACATAAAGATTTAGAACCACTGGAAAGCTGTACCACAGAAAAGCCTCCGTCTACCAGCACCTTCATTAAGAGTTCACTTCCTTCCAGCCTGCTGGCTTCTCATGCCACCTTCCCTCTCCAGCTTCTAGCCCACAGGATAGAGTGTGCAGGGGCTGTGTTATTATCTCAGCCACTAAATACCACAGGGCCAGGCCCTCAGCCTGGATTCAGACAGCAACACAGGCATCTCTGAAGCTCAATAGGGATCTACATTCTAGAAGAATCCCTGATTAGCAGCATCTGACACAATCTCCTTCAATACTCCTTGGAAGTATGTAAGAAGTCCTAGCAAGGACCACCATTCATAAAGCACCAAAATCTGGGCTAGGCAGCTACCCTACTGTCAGAATTGAGAGGAAAATGCTATTTCCGACCAATGATATGGAAATGAAAAGATCCATCAGTGGTCATCAAAACTATGTGGCTGAAAGAAAGTAAACCTGCTGACTTGAAATCATGAAGAATTATGTAGTCCATTCACTCCCCAATATACCCCTGACTCCGATATGCAAAGCCAATGCCCACCCAAATACTGAACCATCTTTTTTCAACTAAATAGATAGTGGTTTGATCAGCCAGAATGCTGTTTCCCACAAATCACCCCAAACTTTCCACCCCCACTCCTGCTGATGACCACCACAACATGCACATTATTATATTCATCATGGCTTTTTATTCTCTAGGTAGTTGGAGTCCCTGAGTTTCAAAAGTCTGAAAGCAAGAAATAGATTTGAAGTAGATATAATGATCATGACATATTTTTCCCAAATATATGGTCTCATAGGAAGATGCTATGATAGTGACAAAAAATATGAAGAAACTTGGGGGCATTTTAAAACTTGGAATTGTCATTTTTTTATCCACCATATGTTTTCAGAGTGTGAAATAACCAGAAAGTGGTAATGGGTATTAATTGTACTATGCAAGATTAATTGAGCCTTTTCTATGAACTAGGCATGGCTACAAGCATTTTAGAAGTATTGACTCATTTTATCATCGCAATTAACCTCTGAGAAGTAAAGAGAAGTTACATAGGCTACTCAAAGTTACTGAGTCTTAATATGCAGAACTGGGTTAAAAGAAACAAACAATGTGAAAATCCAATAGAATTAACTTAAAAAATGTAAGTGAAACAAAAAGAATTGCATCGGAAACCAAAGTTGTAGCATCAGAATGAAAGTTCACATTGGTAGCACATAAAAGCAAAGTGGGGAGCCCTGACAAATGAGTCAGTGATGCAAAAATGAAATAAAAAATGTCTAAGAAGGCATGAAAATGTCGAAGCAACAAACAACAATCTCAGAACAAACAATACACATAGAGGGCAGAGATTCGATCTGTATTATCTGTATTTGTTGAGAACAGAATCAGTAAACAAAGATATTATACATTTCCCTTGGCTAAAATAAAACAAAACAACAACAACAAAAAAGATTAGTCAGTAAGATTAAAAACTCTCATTGTAATCTATAAAAAAGAGAAAACAATTAGTGAAAATAAACCTTTTCCTAGATTTAACTAGGTAAATTTACTAAATTAAGAATAACATTGTTTTTAAGACAATTAATTGTCTTTACACATAATAAACTAAGAGCTTCACCTCCAATCCTATATAAAAACAAATTTCAAATAATTTAAAGAGTTAATTTAAAAATGAGACATGCATAAACCTTGGAAAAAATTATACTGGTATTGTTTGGGTTTTTGAATGAGGAACATTTTTCTTTTCACTTAGAACAAAAAGTAATGGGGAAAAATAAAAAAAGAAAACACCAATGGATTTGACTAATACCATTTAAAACTTATATCAAAAACAACATAATCATTATGCTAAGCGAAATAAGTCAGTCAGAGGAAGATAAATATCACATGATCTCACTCATTTGTGGAAATATAATGAACAGCATAAACTGATGAACAAAAACAGATCCAGAGACAGAGAAACATCGATCAGACTGTCAAACCTCAGAGGGAAGGTAGGGGAGGGCAGGAGTAAGGGGGGAAGATCAACCAAAGGACTTGTCTGCATGCATATACTAGTAAGCATAACCAATGGACACAGACACCAGGGGAGTGAGGGCATGAGTATGGAAGGGAGACAATGGAAGGATAAGGACACATATGTAATACCTTAATAAATAAAGAAAAATGAAAACAAAAACATTATCATAATTTAAAAGCACAAAAGGGTAATATTTCTTGCAAAAAAAAAGCAATGGCTTACTATTAACAAAAGAGAGATAGACATTTTGCATTTTAATAGAGAAACAATAATCACTTCTAGTACACATGAATATAAAACTTACAAAACAAAAAACACATACGCCCCATTACCATTTCAGAAATGTCCACATGCCCTAATAATCATCTAAATGCAAAATAAGACATGGCCATAATTTTGATTACTAAGTTGGCAAAACAAAGGATAGAGCAGTTCCTTTTTCACTGCTGGTTAGTTCCTCTTGGCAAGCCAGTTCTGCACTGGGTGCCAAGAATACTAGTATTCATCTGACCCACTCACTCATTTCCTAAGAATATATCCCATGCAACAATCAGAGAAGTACCTCAAGGTGTACGCAGGAGAACTTTCACCAAGCAAAGAACGCTCTAGCTACATGGTGCTATGCTATTTTAAAAACCACCAACAATGTCAGTCCTCACACGTGTTTTGACCTGCTGAAATTGTGGAGAATGTTCCCAAGTGTCATCTTCTTTAATTTTTAAACGGCTCCCCAAGAATAATGCTGCCTATTATTATCATTAACCCCACTGAAAGACATTGGAAGACAAAAAAGGTAGGTCTAGAGCAGTCTGAGGAAAAGGTCACAGAAAGTTTTCTCTGATGCAAGAAATCATGCGATTGAGACATGAAAAGATAATGCCAGAGTGGGAAGGTGGATTAGCTGGACTAACTCCTTCCTCTGATGAGTTAGACAAATAGTCATTTAGAGGGAAGTTTCCTGCTGGTGATGAACATGTTCTATTGCACTAACTCATTGGAAAGCACAGTTATTCCTGGGAAGGAGGACCTGCTCTCAAAGCTCTTCTCTTTGCGGTTTGTTGGCTCATGCGTTAACGTGCAGGCACCTCAGAAGTAGGAAATGGAACACATGACGGATCAGTTGTGGTAAGGAAATGAGAGGCTGAGGAAAGCCTGAAGAATGGTCTGGGAATCTCCCAACCTCCCACCCTCCCCCTGAAGGGCCCTGGGTACACACTGAGCACCAGAGTGGGTAAAGAAGAAGGTACACAGGAGAAAAAGGAAGCCAATACCAGCTGCCCAGTCTACCACTCAGGCCAGCGCAGACTCTGATCCCTCCAGAGACTAGGAGTTCCTGGCAGGCAGCTGCATTCTAGATCCCACATCTGCCATTTCAGGTCTATGGGTCTCTGAGCATGCTCTGCTAGCTAGCACCAGGGACAGTGCTTCTTTAGCGCTCCAGACTCTAGAGAGAAACCCCATCAGACCCTTCCTAAACAGAACTTCTAACAGAGCAAGTACAAATGTCTCCCTAGACAGTCTAGGGGCTGTACCAGGAGATTGAAAAACCTGGTCTCAGCTGCTCTCCTTGGATGCTCCAAATCCACCGGCAGCACATTTATCAGACACTTATTTAAAAGAAGAAACCTAATGGATAGAGGACACTTTCAAAAGGCCCGACCCTGGATAATTTCTTGAAACAAAAGTTTGTTGACATGAAACCACACTTAATGTTTTGGTTGACAATTCATTTTCAGAATCCAGCAGTGCCAGAGAAGGGCGCTAAATACCACGTGCCTGAGCTAATGATAACTAGGGAAGTTAGTATTACCTGTTGTTTAATATAATTTTTTAAATTACCTTGTTTTTTCTCTTCAACTTTACATAATTCCTCATAGCCCTTTGCTTTGAGGAATTTAGTGTCAGGTGGGGCTTTTCATAAATAAATGTATTATGTTTTATTGAAAGCAAAGAAGGAGCCTAGAGTGTTGGTTTGGGGAGCTAATTCAGGTCTGGAAGATAAGTCGTGTTTGGCTTTCATGCGTCGGGTATCCTCATATTTTAAAGACACTAGAATCCACCTGAAGTACTTCAAGCTCACTTCCTGCTGGCTGGGGCCACAATTCCTTGATCAGTTCCCTGGGCCACTTTGCCTATCCCTGTCCTGCCACTCATTCGTAGCCTCTCTCTGCCTTAGCTTCAGTCCCAAGCGGGGAGGCTGAACTGATAGGCTCTGTAGTCTCCTGAACTGAGGCAGCATGTCCTCCTTCCATGCCCCTGCCTCCTGCTGAGCCCAGGTGTACACTCCAGAGAAGGAAGGTCTCCTGTGGGTTCCCTCTCTGCCTCTCTCAAATCCCCAACTCCAACATGCCCTCCTGCCCGCATGCACAGATTCATCTGCAGTGGTTCATGGCTGTGGATCTCAGCAGCAGCATTTCTGCAGGCAGTAATTTATTCTGAATAAAAGTCAGTGTTCTGAAGTTTGTGAATGATTTCTTTTTGATGTTTTTAATAGGAATAGATTCAAGGTTATATCTATAATCAAATCCGTTGCTCCTGTGCATTGTGCAGTCTAGCACATTTGCTTCAGGGGCAGAAGACAGAGAGCTCCTCACTGCCAAGGGCATGCCCAGAGGAGGGGGCTGTTCCACCCATCCCGCATGGTAGCCTGGAGCTGACTGATGGGGACTGCTTGTTTGGAGCCTTAGGAGGCATGGCTGTGTGCATTGATCAGGGAGTGGGCACTCCTTAGGGCAGGAAGCTTGCCATATTGTCCTAGAGCTTCAGTCCCACATACTGTGCCTGCATCCAGGAGGGGGTGTTCTGACGGAAGAGCTCATTGAATAAACAAGACCTGCATCAGGAACATGCACAGACTTGGCTGTGTGGGATGAGGATGAGCAGCAACTTCACCCAGTTCTCTGTCTTCTCAGCCCTTCTCTCTGGCTTTCCTGACCCTATCTGCTCTCCAACCTCATTTACTATAGCTCCAATATTCTACCTTCTATGACCCAGGAAGTACATACCTAGAACTGCCTTTCTCTGAACCTTTATTTCACTGTTTGGGTACCTTGATCGCTGAACATTTCCCACATGCTCCAATATTCCGTGAGCATGTTCTGGCTCCTTGACTACACTGAGCACTACTCACGGCCGGCATCATGCCTCCTGCCTCTGTGAAGACATTCCTTCTTTCCAGTACTGAGGACTCAAGTTGAGCTCCATAAGTATTTGAACAAAGTTGAACCATGCATAGGTATAATGATAAAGAAATTTAAAAAACACACACTAGTGTTTGGGTGTCAGAGAAATCTGAATTCAGACCCTAGCTAATCCCTTTGGCTGCTGTGTAATGTTGGGCAAGCTAAATAACCTCTCTAAACTTTTAATTTCCTCAACCTAAAGATGCACATAATAATGTTTATCTTGTCATGGCGGGACAAAGGCCATATCTTATATATATTAAAAAAATGCCTGCCCTCTTCTCACATACCTTCTGATTCCCACAATCCCACCATATTTTGAGCCCTGAAGAATCCTTAGGAAGTTATTAATGCCAAAGTGCACCAATGCATTGTCAATAGGAATTGCCAGTGCCTTCCCAATTGCCTCATAGAGCCAGAATGAGAGACAGGCAGGCCTGACTAATCCCAGCACCGCTGCAGTCTGGCTGCCTGTGGGGCAGCACCTAGGGCAATAAGACCCTCAGCAACTGCAAGGACCTCCAGGTGGTCATGTTGCCCCTCAGCACACCTGGTTCCCCTGGATGACATTAGGGTATACCTGGGTGATAGGCTGAGCATCATACTGTTATCCTTGGTTACAAATCCTTCTCCCCAATCCCATGTTCTGACCACGTTACACATTATATCAGCCAACCAACCAACCGCCAACCAACCAGGGGATGTGCCTTCTCTCAAATTAACACAAAACAACACACACATATTCAAATTATCCTAATAGTAAATTCACCAAGAAGTTGTGGCCTACCAGACACCACAACTGAAGTGCTTTACACATCTTCATTCAGTCATACTCCCCTCAGATCTGTGAGGTAGGCATTGCGATTGCCTTCAGTGTATGGACAAGGAGGGGGAGGCACAGAGAAGGTAAGTGACTTGTGGAAGGTTGAAGACGAAGAACAGGAAGATTACCCATGAGGTCTGGCTTCTCCAGCCCACCACATCTTTGTGCGTGGTCGCAAATAACTACAGCCACCACGTGTGAGAACGCCTGCCATGTGCATACGTTATTTCAAATATTATGATCTCTATATTTCAAAAGGGGGGATTGGAGACTTGAAAAGTTAAGAGACTTAGTCAAGATCACACAGGCAGAATGTGAGGAAGCAGGAATTTTAAGACCAGACTTTCTAACAGGCCACACTGCATCCAATAGGCAGTTTTCCTTTAGAAAGTGGGGAGCAGAAGGAAAGAGGAGAGCTATGGAGATTAATTTATTACAAAAGGAAATGGTCCTAGCTCCCCTCTCCCAACCAAGACCCAGAAGAGACACGTTTCTCTCACTTCTCTGTGCTCTCCTCCAGCACCTGCCAATTAAACAGAGCCTTGGAGCTTATTTTCTCCCCAGGCCTCCATTCTGTTAAGTAAAACCTTTGCGGTATTTCCTTCTTCCTCCTCTTCCTCTCAGGCCTCAGAGCCTAATGCTGTTCATTACCATCCCTGGAACCTCTCCAAGACAAGCACTGCTGGGAGAGGCCATTGTCTTGTCAGAAAAGTCCATTAAGGCTGACAGGCTCCCTAACAAATCAATCAGACACCAGGAGGCCTTTCAAAATGATATCATTTGCTATTCAGGTGGAAACAAATAACTATCCCAGGTGAGTGCAGGCGAGGCAAGGGCCATGTGCCAAATTGCACTACGGTCTCAGGAAAAGAGCAGATATTTTCCAAACAAAAGTGTGTGCTTCCTTCTCCAATCTTAAAATAAAACAAAGCAACACAAACCTTTTTCTTGACCCCTCTCTCCCCATCAACTAGTTCTCCTTTACAAGCATGCTCCTCAGAAGAGAAAGGGTCTGAACACTGTTACTTATGTATTTCTTCCCATTTTGTCATTGCACCAATCAGACTTTCACCTTTCCCTTTCAAGGTCATCAATGACCTCTGGTTGCTTTGTTCAATAACCCTTTATCAGTCCTCATCTTCGCTCTTCGTCAGAGTACACTAATTTCTGTAACAACCAATCCCCAAATCTTAGTGGCTGAAATTATTTCTCAACCCTGACACCTTCCGACTTGTGTGTGTGGTGGGGCATGAGGGGGAGCTGCTCCATATAGTCACTAGATCAGTCCTCCCATCTAGAGGCTCTACTATCCTCTGGCACCATGGGACCCCCACTAAGAGTTCAGGAGATTCTATTGACCAGGCCTAGAGGTAGCATGCATTATTTTCACCCACATTTCCCTGATCAGAACTCAGTCAAATGGGTGAACTGGACTTCAAAGGAGGATGGGAAATGTGGTCCAGTTATGTGCGCAGGACAAAGAGGAACTGATTCGGGAGCATCTTACCATCTCAATATGTTCCATCTACACTGTCCTCACTTTATTTCCAGATACTTCACTCTCTTGGCTTCCTCCTAACACAATGACCATTTCTTCTTAGTCTCCTTGGCTCACTCTATCTCTTCTATTGAACATCTTACTATCCTACTCCTTAAAGACTAGCTGTATATCAACAATTCCTGATTTATTTCTCGTCAGACCTTCCTCTCAAACTCCAGACTTGATATCTAGTTGCTTACCTCACATCTCCATGTGGATGCTAAAAGACACAGCAAATGGAATATTCTAAAGTGAAGGTCCGTTCTCCTTCCCAAACCTACTACACCCAGAGCCTTTCCCAACTTGGGCCATGGCACCTCCATCCTTCCAATTGTTTAGGCCACCAAACTTGGAGTTATCTTAGACTTTTTTACATCACTCACACCTCAAATAGAATGCATCGAGAAATCTTGTCAGTTCTACCTACAAAACATACCCACCAAAAAAGTCCCACTGCCTCTCGCCTCTGATGGAAGCCACCAGCACTCCCTGCTGGCTCCCTGCAGTAGCCTTCTCGCTGGCCTTCCCGATGCTGCCCTGCCATCCTGTAATCTGCTCTCTATGCAGGAGCCACAGAAATCCTATCAGACTGCCAGAGCATGTCACTCTGCTCAAAACCCTGCAATGGCTTCCATTTCACTCAAAGAAAAAGCCAAAGTGCTCCCCGTGGCCCACAAGCCCTGCTTGATCTTCTTCACCCCATTACCTCTCTGACCTCCAGCCTTTCCCTGGCCAGAAAAAAGCAGAGTTTTGCATGTATTGAGAACTCAATAAATAGTTTAAATGAATAACTAGTATTCTGCATTACCAAAAGTTACAGAGTATTTATTGCTAATTTTCAAAATAGCCAAGAAATGCCACATGGATTTCCCAGGCTTCTGATCAGGGCTGCCATGCAAAAGCCTTTCTGGTCCTGGTCTCAGGACAAGCTCTCAGGCTACCAGAGAACTCACTCCACCTTTTGTCCCATTGCCCCTTGCTCACTGTGGCTCTCACTTGCCTCCCACACAAGGCCTGTGCACTAGGCATAGGGGCAGAAGGATGCTACCTTGTCATGGCCACAGCTTTCCCCCGCGTCTCTGCTCCTGGCTTTCCTTCTCCTTTGAATGAAGCCCCTGGGCTCCATCATCTTCCCAACACCACTTCAAGAACTATCCCCACATCAACGCCTCCTCTGATGTCCCCAACTGCACCTGGACCATACCAGTGTTTAAATGGCAGGTGGTTTTATGTGTATCTCTCAGATCTACTTTATCCTCTGAGTAAATTCCTCAAAGGCCAAAAGAAGTAGGTACTGAGAAGAAGAGGCAGGGAGGGGAGGCATCCTAGAGTAGACACCAGTGAGGGACTTAATAATACAGAGGTGGGCAAAAGGTGGGTTTATAGTTGTGAGTACACAGAGTTTATTTTTGTATTATTTTCCAAGATGAACAACTATAAAAACTGTAAATCTACTTTTTGCCCACCCCTGTATTTGCTAAATTCAACTTGATCACTGAGAAATGTCTTCGATGCTCTTTTAAACTTTTTATTATATATACACCATACGTTAATGAGATTGAGAGAAAAATTTCACACCTTAGAACAAGAAAACTAAAAAAAAAAAAAAACCATACCTAATAGCAGGATATTGCATGTCAAAAATAACCTTTCTAATGCTTCCAGATACTTTCACATCCATGATATATTTTGCTATTTTCACAACTTTAGATATAAGGAACATAATATTAGCACTCCCATTTCCCAGATTTAGACATAAATTGAAAATTTGGTGTGGTTTGTTGGCTACTGACAAGCAAGCTAACTCTATTTTATTTTTTAAAATATTTTTTATTGGTTTCAGAGAGAAGGAAGAGAGAGATAGAAACATCAATGATGAGAGAAAATCAATGATCAGCTGCCTCCTGCATGCCTCCTACTGGGAAATGAGCCCACTACCTGGGCATGGGCTCTGATTGGGAATCAAACCATGACCTCCTAGTTCATACATTGATGCTCAACCACGGAACAACTCAGGCTAGGCAAGCTAACTCTATTTTAAACACTAGCCTTCTCTCTTCCCCTCTTAAGACTCTCTGCTATGTTTGGAGGTCATTACCATTCAGGATGGAGTAGTTTAGTGGTTCTTGAATTCTCTAAGCCCTTCTCAGGGTATTAAGTTCTGTATCTTTCATTAGATCTCACAGAAACTGTGATTTTTAAAATGTGTACAGACCACTACACCATACAACAACCAAGTCCTTTTGAAGGAGCAAATAAATCGTGGCTTTTATGATGACCTTGACCAAGACAAAGTTGAGACTGATTGATACAGCTTCTGCCTAGAATGAAGCTTCCAAGGGAAGAAACATGAAGCTACATGCAGAATACAGACTCCTCTGGGCTGACCTGCCTTTGTACATGCACCAAAGGTCTCCTAGGAAACACCTGGAACCAGCCACCAGCTGCTCCAATCCTAACATAAATAATGCACCCCAGCAGGAATCTGCACTCTATTTGTGCAAAGTGTTGGGGTTCAGTGCCACTAGATCTAAAAGACCTTTGCAGTTTCTAACACCCACTGTCTGATTTGGATTAAATGTCATTAAAGTCTAATGAAATGGTTGCTAGAAGTGAACTCTATTGAGTCCAGGTGATGGCCAGGTACACTCATTTAGCTTGCTCATCCAAGTGGGCCCCAGACTTTAGAAAGCATCAGAGTTGCCTGTGGTGCTTCTTCCTCACCTAGCTATCCAAAACTCACCCCAGAGCCACCGACCCAATCTCTGAGGTCAGCTGCATGCAAGTGTGTGCACTCTGAGGAGGAAGAAGACAGAGAAAAGAAGTCCACTGTGTCCCAACCATACCCGATGACAAGAACTACCTGGGCCACAGCCTGGAGGTTCCAATTAGAAAAGCAGTCCAGCTAACTGGAAACACAGATCTGCTTAGGGGCTTCCGAATCTGGCTCTGCATCAGAACTGCCTAGACAATCTCAAAACAATTTCATTCCCAGGTCTACTCCAGACTTAATGAATTGAATTCTAGGGATGAAGCCCACAAATGTGCTACTTAGCAGCTACTTAGGTGATTCTGATGTTCAGGCACGGAAATGGATGATTAGCTAAAAGGATCACTCTGACAGGGTATGCTTCGACATCCACAAAAGCCTTTCTCTCATTTCTTCCCAAGGAAAGTTCTCATCACCACCACCTCCCCCACTGGCCAGTGGCCAAGGGGCCAGAACAAGTCTGAAGTATTGCTCCACCAACTTCAGGGGTGAGGAAACTGAGGCTGCACACTGTCTGCAGCCACACAACTTGCCTGTGGTAGACTGTTTTTCTACCTGCTGGCTCTGTCACCCTGGTGGGGGCTTCAGGGAGTGGGAGGGATTAGCACCTAGGTGGGAGATGAGCAGATGTCCATTGTGGTCAGGTCTTGAGGCCTGGGAATTAGCATCAGACCGAACTGGGCGCTGAGAGTCACCCAAGGTTATTCCAGGTCATTAGAAGCAAATAACCTGAAAGCCCTGTGCCTCATATATTCATCTTGAAGGTGGGAGTAGTATTAAATTTTAGTAATGGGATTGTTCCAGCAGGGAGGCAGAAAATAGCTACAATAGGCTGAATTTAGCCAGCGTGTTTTTTACAGCCTGCAGACTGAGTGATTTCTATAAAATCTGTGAATGGTTACATTTTAAATGGTTATATTAAATACCAACTAATGGCTTTGTAGTTCCCTCTTAACCTACAAAGCATAACATATTCACTATCAGATGCTTTAAGAAAAAGTTTGCTGACCCCTGTTTAGAGGGCTAAATGAAATAATCTATGTGAAGTGCCTGGCACATATGACGAGCTATTTTCTTTACAAGAGCCTTTAGGAGCTGAGAACATCCTATGGCTTGCAGCCAGCAAGAAAAGGACTTCAGTCCTACAGCCACAAGCAGCCGAATCCCACCAACAGCTGGAAGAGGACCTTGCCTTCAGAGGTAGACACTGCCCCACAGACACAGTAGATTCAGGCCTGCGTGAGACTATGAGCAGAGGACCTAGCCACTCTGCACCCAGTCTCCTGACACATACCCACATCAACTGTGAGATTATAAATAGCTATTAAGTCATTAAACGTGTAGTACTTTTTTATGCACAAGTGGAAATTCAATATAGGCCTTCAGACATATGAAAAGCTAACCCTTCTCACCAGGATAAGGCGCTCTGACTTTGCCCTCACACATCTCCCCTACATTTCTCTGCCTCATGTTTCAAGTTTCTTGCCAAGGGATTTTCCAGTCCTTGGAATACAGGGCACTTGGTAATGTCACTCAGTTGTGCATGGATTCCTTCCTTCCTCAGGGTCTCCCAAAGCCAGATGCAGAGAATATTGAGAAGAACAAGTCAGAATTCCTGCCTACACAGAGCTCCCAGCCCGGGCACATAGTAACACTTTCAGTGCACCCTAAGCACAATTCTGAGACAGAACTGTGGGCCTGTCAGTATTCTCTGAGGCCTCTATGTGTCTGAGCTCTGCTCGTCCTGATGATGCAGAAGTCTATTCAGCCTGCAAAAAGCTCACCCAGCCTTGTGACTCTGGCCCAGCCTCAGAGCAACTAAGGTTACTGCAGTATCATCTGTCTCCAACCCAGCTCTAAATGCTTCCTCACTGAGAGGTTGCCAGGCCTTCAGAGCGGAACTGAATCAGGCCCACACCTGCATTCTATCACATGGCTCATAGAAAGTAGATAATTGAATTGACCAATTCTCAAATGCCCCCCTCTCTAAAATTCAAGCAAATCCCTGCCTGCTTTTCTTCCATGAGTCTTCGCAAAAACATTAGCAATGAATCTTTAATGCACCAAAGGTCTGGCATACCAGGACTGGTTTATGTTTGTGGTATTGGGGGGAAATATTTGTGTTGTGAGTGTGGGGGAAATGGAGGTGGGGGTTATTTTCTAATTATTTTGTACATTTGGAACACTGACAATAAATAAGCCCCCCTTTAAAAAAAACACTAAATACAGTTAAATTCTCATAAAACAAACATAAATGAAATGGCTGAAAGATTTAATCTATGACAATATGTGGGTTAATCTATATGCTTGTGGGATTGTGTGTGTGCTTGCATGTGTGTGTGCATGCGAATGTGTGATTTATCAGCAAAAGAATTATTTTTGGCCTTTGAGTAATTGTTTTCCTTAGACCCCCTGGTTAACAGGGCCGACCTGGCAGAATGAAGCCTTGCTAAGGCTTATGCGGTCTTCCTATGATGAGGGTTCAGGTGCTCTGATTGCCAGAACCTGTGTATCCATATACAAACACAAGTATCTTAGTCCCAATGTTCGCTGGTCTGCTTTCCCATAGGTAGCAAAACACTGTGAAATACCCACTGGTCCAGCCATGGAGACACAATTGCTGGTTGGCTCAGAATGGGAAACTTAAGCCAAATGTTAGTAAGACCATCAACTAAGACCACATAGCACAGATCCAATATAAAGTAAAGACATTCTTTCTATTGCAGAATGCTCAAAGTGCCCACAGGTATCCTTATTCTATAATGTATTGATGCCTTCCAAAACTCTCCATATTTTTGCTGAAAGCTTCAGTATAATCCATAGGCACTTCCGAGACCACTTCAATACCTACAGATACAATCCTGAAATTTCCCAGGACACATAAGGTATTAAAGGTGAAAATGCTTTAGAGATAATGCAGTCTAATACTCTAGCCCCTTGACTTGCCCATGAGAAAACTGAGCTTCAAGAGAGAAAGTAATTTTCCCAAAGTGACATTCTCAGCTAGTACAGAACAGAAACTAAAACTAAGGCCTTTTAGACCAGGGCTTCTCACTCTCAACATTATTGACATTTTGAGTCAGAAATTCTTTGGTGTGGTGAGCTGACATGTATATGATAGGATATGTTGCAGTATCCCAGGTCTCTAACCACTAGATTCCACTCTATTAAGAAAACCAAAAAATATCTCCCAACCTTGTTGAGTGTCTTCTGAAGAGAAAAAAAATCACCCCCAATTGAGAACCAATTATCTGAATGCATGATGCTGGTCTATGTGAATTCTGGCTCTAACATTTACCTGGCATGTGATCTCAGCAAGTCACTTAGCTTTCTGAGCCTGAGTTTTCTTGCCTATAAAGTAAAAATAGTGTCAACTTTCAAGCCCATGTAACCAGTGAAAGTAAATGAAGTTATGCATGTTACTAGTAAGTCCCTAAATAAAGTACCAGGCACACAGTAGGCTAGCAGCAGCCATTATTTTTTATTATTTTTATGACATGTGGTAGTCTGACACCATTCTCTTTCCAGCAAGCTCATTCACTCTCTGCAATTTGCTGTAAATGCCACCGAACAGTCATTTCATAGCTGGGACAGCTACCTTGGCAGCCATGAGCTGAGACAGAGGCCTTCCTCACTTTGGAGGAAAGGCAGGATTGTATAGGCTGTGCAGGAAAACAAACTGCGTGCTATTTGTTTGTTTTTGTCATGTCTCTAAGCTTCCTTATCTCCAGCTGCAGGATTCTGCAAAATAAAATTCAATTAGTATTTATCATCTTGGTCCTAGCTGAGTAAGTCAACTTCTTTTATAGCCAAACTCATAAAAATGTGGAATTGCCAAAGACCTCTGAAGATTTCAAGGTTTTGAGATGGGAAAGGCCTGAGAGTAAAAGGAGAGAAGTAATTTTTTCATAACAAAATACTCATGCTGCTGTTGTGATCACAGATAATGGTCCAATATGAGTGTAAACAGAAAGTTCAATTCTGGGGTTTTCAAACTTTGGATTTAGTGTGAAATCTGTGTGCAGAAACCCAATATTGTACAATACATGAGAGGGAACATCCCTTGCATTCAGGCTGTCTCTCTCTATGTACACCCCTCTATGGGGGTCCAGGTTGGTTGGAATTCCAGGGGACCTGAAGACACCATATGCATCTTTAGAGGTAGGACTGATCTTTTCATACCCATCTTAATGCCCAAAAAGACTCAAAGGAATTTGTGTTGGTGACTTTTTGGGCCTATCCCTGTCTCCTTTTCCCCTGAAAATGCCAAGTGTTACTCACTCCATTCCAAACCCTGGTTTGACTAGGCAAATACATGCTAAGACAGCTGCTGCGCGTGACCTTCACTCCTAACTCACATGCAAACCCTACATCCAGGTATCAGCCCTCCAATTTCCTTGACTTTCATTACTGGGACTCTGTATTTTTATCCCTGCTTTCCCCTACCATGAGGTTTGGGAAAATCTCTGCTATCTTAGACAATGGTCAGCTGCCAGGTCAGGGTGCTCAGATGAAGCTAGGAGGAACCTAGTATTCTCTCTTCCAGCGTCATTAGAGCTAACAGAGCTTCCCCCAGGCATTCTTCTTAGATAACAAGAAAGATGACTGCAGATTCTGGAGGAAATCTGCTGGGATTAACCATCAGAAAGATAGTTTACCTACAGAACTTCCCATAGAGTTGCATCTGCTTCTGAAAACTTCTCCATCATGAGGCCCACTTCAGAAGGGCATATTCATTAAAGCTCCATCGTGAGAAGCGCTTGTCTGTCTCATTCACCATTGTACTTCACACCAGTAGACACTCAATAATGTCTTATGAATGAATGCATAAACAAATGTGGGGTAGGGCAAAAGCCCCTCTTTGTCAATGTGCAAATCTTCATCCCTCATTGCCCGAATAGCTTAAACGAGAGGTCCAAACTAGTGAGCTGGGGCCAAATTCAATCAGCAGTTATTTTAATCTGTGGATTGTCTGTCTTACATAGCACTTTATAGATAAAATTAATTACTTTTTTTAAAAGAATGGAAATTTCACATACAACTCTGAATTGCTGGCTTCTTATGAAAATGGCAAGACTTAATGGCTTTGGACTTACATTTATAAATAAAAACTTAAACTTTCACTTATTCTTCTCACTAAGTACAGCTAAAAATCCTAGACAAGATATATAAGACAAACATAATAAGACTTAAAGTTGGAGAGAAGGTAAACTGGTAAGGGAACTAGGGACCTGAGAAACAACATGGCGGTGAGTTTCCTGTGGTGTGTGTGTGTGTGTGTGTGTGTGTGTGTGTGTGTGTGTGTTTGCTTAATATATTCTAAACTTGGAGCTGAAGAAGACAGCAACTCATAAATGTCAACAGGTTCAGACAAAACCAAAAAAGCTCCAAAGAAAAGGTTGTTCTCTCTAACCAAAGAAAAGGTGTAGCAGAAGAAGACAGATAACTTTCAGGCAACAGCTACTCTACTCAAATGAATAATGCATTAACAATTGTAGCCTCACTCCTGTATAGCCAAAGAAGGCTCAGTAGGGAGCCTAGACCTACACCTTCATAAGGCTATCTAATAAGGTACTCCAAAACCATAGCTGAGGTGATGTTACAGAAGATCAAGTGGGGAGCTAAGATTTTCATCCCCAATGTCCAAAAATGAGGACCCTCTCACAGGGTCAGTGGAGACCACACGGGGAGCCTATATGTCCACCCTTACCTAGCAGTAATGAGGAACTCTCTGTCCTGCTCACTACAGGTGTCAGAATTATCTTAGTAGAAAGTCAGAATGCTCACCATTGCCCAGTTAGAACAAGGCCATCTCCCCGCTAGCAATAATGGGAGGGGCCCCTCAGGTATCAATGGAAGCCAGTAGAACATCTGGAGTTTTACCTCCAGTTGGCAGTAAGGAGGTGGTACCTACCCACTGCCTTGATGAAGCAATGTCAGAAAAGCCAAATACTCATGATTAAAAGTGCTTGAATTGTCCATTATGAGCATAGATGAGTACCCCTCCCCCGCAAAAAAAAATAGAAAGCATAAGCAAGGAATTAGAAAAAATCCCAGTAAAGAAACAAAAAGTAAAAACAAAAAAAGGAAATTTCAGAGCTGAAAAACATAACTTAAGTAAAAGGCTCAGTGGATGGACTATTCAGCAGAAAGAAGGAAAGAACACATGAACTAGAAGAGAAAAAAAACAGAAATGCCCAATCAAAACCAGTGAGGAAAAATAAATTAAAAGCAAACAAACAAAATAACTTCAGGGATCTGTGGCACTATAAGAAAAGATCTCATATTCATGTCATTGGAGTCCTGGAAGGAGAAAAAAAAAAAGAGAGCAGTGCTGAAAAAATGCTCAAAGAAATAATAGCTGAAAAGTCCCCATTATTTGACAAGAGACACAAACCTGAAGAATCTAGAAATCAAGTGAATAGCAAACAGGATAAATTTTAAAAAGTCCATGGCAAGGTTTATACACTTTTAAACTTCGAAAAATGAAAAACACAGAAACATATGGAAAGCAACCAGAATGACAGTGGATTTTTAACAGGAAAATCAAGGAAGCCAAAGGGAAGGGCACAATATTTTTTCAAGCACTGAAAAAAAAAAATGTCAACTCAGAATCCTATATCCAGAAAAAATTCTACTTTAGGGATGAAGGGGAAATCAAGACATTCTCAGATAAAGGACAACTAAGAGAATTTTTCACCAGATGAGCTATTTTGGGGAAAAAAGTGACTAAAGAAAAATTTTAAAACAGAAAAAAAGTGTAAAAGAAGAAACCTTGAAACACCAGGAAAGAACACAAGCAAAAATGTGGGTAAATATAATGAACAACAAACTTAAAAATATAGCATCATTTACAGTAATGAAAAGAAGAACTATTTGCGTATAAATCTAACAAAATTTGTGCAAGATTTATATGGCTAAAAACTCCACAACACTAATTTGGGAAATCAAATAAAATTGAAATAAATGAAGAGATAAACTATTTATGGATTGGAAGACTCAACTAACGATGTCAATTATCCCCAAATTGATGAACAAATTTAACTCAATCCCTGTCAAAATATTAGCAGGAGTTTTTGTAGCTATAGAGAAAATTATTCTAAAATTTATATGGAAAATTAACAGAACAAGAATAGTTTAAACAATTTTGAAAAAAATAAATATAATTCCTTTAACCAATTTTAAAACTCATTATATACCTACAGTAAACATGAATGTGTAGTTTTGATGGGGTAGTAGAAATATAGATTGATGGAACAGAAAAGAGAACCCAGAAATGGATCCAAACAACCAGGTTCAAGTGCTTTTAGAGAAGGTGCAAGACAATTCAATGGAGGAAAAATAAACTTCTTAATAAATGGTGTGGAAGCAATTAAACCTCCATTGGCAAAACAACACACACACACACACACACACACACACACACCACTCTCAACTTGTCTCATTTTTTACAAAA
Source organism: Lasiurus cinereus (assembly GCA_011751065.1). Lineage (NCBI taxonomy): Eukaryota > Metazoa > Chordata > Mammalia > Chiroptera > Vespertilionidae > Lasiurus > Lasiurus cinereus. The sequence goes on from JAAGEH010000125.1 coordinate 9,713,056, forward strand.
ATTAACTAAAAATGGATTATGCACTAAAATATAACACAGTCTATAGAAAGATAATTAGACTTCATCAAAATTTAAAATTTTTGCTCTGAGAAAAACCCTGGTAAAAGGATAAAAAGACAAACTAATTAATGGGAGAAAATATTTATAAACCAGATATCTGGCAAAGGACTAGTATTTAGAATATGTGTAGACCTCTCAAAACTCAACAATAAATCCCCTAAACAACCCAAGTAGACAATGGACAAAAGACATAAAAGGCAGTTCATGCAAGAGGATATACACATGGCAAACAAGCACATGAAAAGGTATTCAACATCACTAGCCATTAGAAAAATGCAAATTAAACCCATACTGAGAGAACACTTCTTATCTCTCTGAGTGACTATAATAAAAAAATAGTAACTCATCAAATGCCAGTGAGGTTGCCAAGAAACTGGATCTCTCATACATTCTGGTGGGAAAGGAAAATGGTACAGTCGCTCTGGCAAACAGCTTAGCCATTTATTTAAAAAACTAAGCATGCAACTGCCATTTCATTCAGCATTTGGACTTCTTGACGTTTATCCCAGAGGACTGAAGATTAAGTGCACACAAAAACAAATATAATATTTGTATACAAATATTTATAGCAACTTTATTCATAATAACCAAAAACGGGAAACAACCCAGATATCCTGCAGTGGATGAGTGGCTAAAGAAAACTGTGGTACAGCCCTGGCCCCTGTGGCTCCATTGGTTGAGCATCATCCTGTGCATCGGAAGATTGCCCTGGTCAGGGCACATGCCTGGCTTGTGAGCTTCATCCCCTACTCTCCTATGGATGTTTCTTTCTTTCCCTCTCCTTCCTTCTCTCTCCAAAATAAATAGAAAATAGCATTAAGAGAAAGAAACTACCGAACATTTAATATGGAATATTACTCAGGGACGAAAAGAACAGATTATTGATTGATACAGGCAATGACTCTCAGGGGGAAAAAAGCACCAATGTCTACCATATGATTCAATTTATATAACATAGCTTGAAATGACAAAATCATTACAATGGTAACAGGTTAGTGGTTGCCAGGAGTTAAGAAGGAAGTGGGAACAACTGATGCCCATCAGTGGATAAACAGGTAAAGAAGATGTGGTATATACATACAATGGAATATTATTCAGCCACAAAAAAATAATAAAACTTCACCATTTGTGGTAACAGGTATGAAGGCATTGGCAAGTGAAATAAGTCAGACAGAAAAAGATAAATTCCATAGGATATCACTTATACATGGGATCTAAAAAATAAAATAGATAAAACAAAACCAAGCTCCTGTATAGAGAGAACAGACTGGTGGTTGTCTGAGGTAGAGGGTGGGTGAAGTAGGCGAATAAAGTCAAAAGGCACTAACGCCCAGTTATAAAATGAGTAAGTCATAGGTATACTATGTACAGCTTGGTGATTGTAGTTAATAATATGGTATTGCATATTTAAAAGTGGCTATGAGAGTGGATCTTGAAAGTTCTTTTCAAAGTTCTCATCACAAGAAAAAAAATTAAGCATATGTGGTGATGAATATTAACTGGGCTTACATTTTGCAATATTTGGGGTCAGGGTCCTGGCCTCGCTCCTGGCCTCTTAGCTTCATTCATCTTCATAATGAAGTCATTATGTTATAACCTGAAACTAACATGATGTTATGTGAACTATATCTCATATCAATTAATTTTTTTAAAGGAGGTAGTGGCCCTGGCTGGTTTGGCTCAGTGGATAGAGTGCCGCCGCCCTATGGAATGAAGAGTCCCAACGGGTTTGATTCCTGTCAAGCACATAGGCAAGGATTTCGGGCTCAATCCTTGGTAGGGGGCATGCAGAGGCAGCCAATCAATGGTTCTCTCTCATCTCTCTCTCTTTCTCTCTCTCTCTCCCTCTTCCTTACTCTCTGAAATCAATAAAAAATATTTTAAAAATAAAAATAAAGGAGGTAGTGGGTGGGAAGAAAGTAGTGCCCTATAAAAGGTTTATAGGAAATATCCTATAGTTATAGAAATGTTTTGTATCTTGATTAACAATGTCAATATCCTGGTTGTAATATTGTACTATAGCTTTCCATGATATTATCACTGGGAAACTGGGTCAGGAGTACACAGAATCTCACTATGTTATTTCCTTTCCTTTCCTTTTTTTTTTGTAAGGGATTATAAATTTATTAAGTTATCTGGATACCAGATGGGCTGAGCCCCCAAATGGTGCCAGCCTCTCTGTGTTATATCTTATCTTTACCTCAAAATAATTAAATTTAAAAATATCAACCTTCTTAAAAGGAATTTGCCAGCACTGAGTAGCAGCTGCTTCTTCTTCAGTCCAATTACTGAGGAGTCTATTCCACTTGTCAGCGTGGGAGTCCTATGGGGGAGAGGGTAGGACTCTGATGTGGGGCCATGTCATTCCGTGTGTCTCACCACTTGCCTGCTATCTGGCTGCACACACTGGGTTGCTTGGGCTCAGGACCCCCATGGTAAATGGTGTTCAGATGTTTAGAGGCATGTCTGATGGATTGGATATGGACATGAGCGCTGGGATGGGTAGAGAGGCCTCGTGGGAATGGGGTAGCAGGCAGGGGTATCTGAGCTTGTGAGAGAAAAGTAAAAATCCACAAATGAGAAAAAAAACCTCAGATGGCAGAGTCAGCAGCAGAGACTTGAGCAGGAGGTTTTAGGTACAGCTGGGGCCGACCTGTAAAGCCATCCTGCATACCTAGAGCTTGGGAGTACCCACCCATCTCCAGAAAGGGCGGACTTTGTGGTATGACAGGAAACTGTAGCACCAGCAGTCCAAACAACGTTTCAGTGGGCATCCCTGAACAAATGTGGGCCAGAAGAGAGGAAGGCCATTTCCTCCTGGGCTGGCAGAGAGACAATGAAGAGGGTCAGTGCCCTACCACCAGGGCTGACCCAGGGGCTGTCAGCATCTGGATGGCCCACTGAGGACAGCATCAGAGTAACGAGCATCGGAGGCAGGCAGGGATGGAGCAGCAAGTGGCAGAGGTTGACACAGAAATACACTTCAGATGGTATGGCCAGCCCACACATGGGAGGCTGGAGTGGAGAAGGCTGTGAGGGCCCAGGGCCCACACCAAAGGCAACAGGGAACAATGCCAGGAGGGATGGATCACTGGGTGGCCCAGGTGGCCCAGGTGGCGAATGTTATATTTGTCATTGTACCTTCTTAGGATTGATTCTAAGAGACATATACAAAAAAGGGCAAGGGCCAAGGAGTGTTCTTTGTGCATTAGACTTACAGGTAAACAGTGCAAAATTTCTACCTCTGAAGTCCACACACAGCCTGGTAAGCCAAGAGAGGGGCTTTTGCTAATGTACCCTCACTTTGCAAATTTTTTTTGCTTCCTTGTCCTTGAAAATTTGCTATTAGTATCATTAATATTGCAGAAAACAGTCAGATTACACTGGGATTTACCTTTCCAAAAAATATTATATTTTAATGAAGTCCATGACCGCTCAAGTTAACTATTGCAAGGAATGTCATTGACCATGACACTCAACTGGAACTTCGATAAATAATAATAATTTTTAAGTTTGTGGGTTATCCTGAACTTGGCTTAATAGGCCCTCTCTCCAAATCTCTGAAAGGATGGCTCATAAAAAAGTAATTAGTTTATATAGACTGTCAAGGTTCATGGGGGACAGCTGGCCTTTGATGCCTCATCTGTGATTACAGGCAGCTACAAGATAATAAAATTGAGCTCTGAATTCATGCCAAGGTACTCGCTGATCTCACGCTGGACCTGGTGCCAAGCAGAATAAACTATAATTGCTTGCCTGTATTCCTGTTCTTTGATTTGGAATCTCAAACGTGTCTAAGACATTTTGGACTTGCCTTCATAGGCCCCAAATTCCTATTAAAGTAAAACCATTGACCTTACAAATGCATGTTCATAATTAATATTTGTGATGAGGTCTGATTCCAGGCGCACTCAATATGGCCACTGTCATACGTCCTGAAAAAGCTTCGGGAGAGGGGATTTGAGTCGGCATTAACGTGTCAAAGCTTGGCTATTAAATGATCTAATTACTGACGACTGGAGCTGGTTTTCAATCACCATTGATCACTCTGATGATCTCCAGTTACAGCTTTGTAAGAGGATTCCCCTGATGCTTTCAGATTCCCAGTTCATTCTTTTCTATGCTGCTCCCTTATCTGAAATTCTTTGTGATTTTTTTTTCTCCCTGAGCTCAAACAATGCCCCATGCCTTCAATATTGAAAACCATATTAACAGGTGATTTTCATTTGGTCTCTTTGGTTTCCAAGGATAGTGACATACCCAGCCCTCTCAGGAGAGAGAGTGAATATAAAAGCGCAGCCATGAGGATAATTTTGTGCAAATCCAAAATGACCAGGACACCAGGACTGCTTAGGAAAGGAGGCCACCGTCAGGGACCTCTCACTCTATTCCCTCAGGGCACATCTGCTTCTCTCTGGGACAGGTGCCACCCTCAGTCTGCTGACTAAGCATAACTTTGATTTGTACATGTCACAGAAGCTTCATCAGCATGCCTCAACCTCCATCATGGCCCCTCAGCACACAAACAGAAAGCCAATGGGCCTACATTGTTCTTTTCTATCCAGGGAGCAAGTCCCCAGCTTATAGCTAGCCACTTCTTTGGCCACCTTGAGTCAGGTACCCATCTCAGGTCCAGTCCCATTTGGGCAGGGGAGCTCAGACATGTGACCTGAAATTTGACCACCAGGGCCAGTGAGTGGGAAAGTATCATAAACATGTTTGTATCACAGCTGTCAATAAGGCCATAAATGTGGAATCCCTGAGACCCTGGGATGCCCTCAAGCTTGGAGCCTGATGGGTGTCTGTGTCTTCTGTTTTATCTCCAATAGTGGAAAAAGGGGGGGGGGCTGCTTTTGGCTTTTTTCTTAATTTTTGTTTTTCCTGATGCACTGCATATGGAGCCCAGACTCTGGAGTTCTAAGTCTGACCCCTTTGTCTTCTTGCTGATGCTGCAGAGTCAGGGACACTGACAGGAAGATGAATGAAGCTAAGAGTGTCCCCATGGAGCGAGGCCAGGACCCTGACCTCAGGAGCACTGTGCCCCCTCCTGCCAAGTCCAGCAGCTGTGGGATGGAGCAGAACCAGATGATGGCAAAAGAGAACAGTGGTAACTAGGGAACAGTAGAGAACAGTGGATTGGGAAACCACTCCTAGGGAACAGAATCACCCTCACAATGGGGAACCACTTTGAAGGCAATTAACTCAGAATCCTAGAAGACTGGAAATTCCTACATTCAAGGGTTTCTCTCAAGCTTTCTCTTAGTGCCAGCACTCAAGCTTTCTAACATGGAACTCCAGGTGCCTCCTATTGGGGTGACCAGCTCCCACTGGTAACCAGGACCTTTTTGGTTGATCACATCCCAAGGAACTTTTAGTCAAAGGTGAACCATGCTGGTTCACCTTCCTGAATGTCTCTGACTCTTCAGCCTAATTGAAGGAGAAAGGCCCTCAAGTCAACACTAAATATTTGTTTGAACTGAAGCAGGACCTCAACAGAGTCTTCTCGTTGAGAAGGCCAGGGTCACCGGTGAATAGCCTCCGACCCCCATTCAGACCCTGGAGCCCAGTCCCTGCTATGGGTATTTACCTAGGACCCTCACCCTCTTTTTCTCTTTGCCTGGTCATCTCTTGCTTCTGCCCTCCTTCCTCTGTGCTCTTAGTCTCTCCTCCAGCCATCCCATAGGGTGCATCCCCTTAGCATCTGGCCACTGAGCACAGAAGCAGCTTGCCTGACCATACTTGAAGAGATTATAGCTGCTGCCAAAGAACACTGTCAACCAGACTCCCACGGGGAGCTTGGGACACAGGATTAAGCCTGATCATGATGGAGGAGAGGCAAACAGTAGAATCTTTCAGATGAGATGGGCCATCCTACACTGACCAAGGCTAAGCTGCCTTGCAGCAAAAATACACATGACCTTCAACATAGAGAAATTAAAATCAACAACAACAAAAGGCCAATGCAGACAGACAGTTTCAGGAATACTGAGAGCTAGGAGAGAGGATAATTTCTGAGGAGAAAGATTTGGAAGGATTTGTTACAGTTGTGAGAAAAAACTCAAGGCAAAGACCAAAAACCTGGGAAGCTCCCTATTCTCCTTCCAGTAGTGTAGCTCCACCCTAATGCTAGAAAGTGGCCACCTACCATCTCCAGGGCTGGAGAAAGGCTTTGTTCTCTTCTCAGCAAGGCAGGGGTTTTGTGTCCCAGGCGCCTGGAGCCCAGAATTTATGTGAATGACCCCTCTCCACCTAAACAAGGCTGAGATCTGCCTCCTGATCTGCCTGGCCATCAGCACATAGAGGAAGAAGTACACAATAGGAAAGAGAAACAGTGGAGTGAATGCAATGCCCATGGTGGGGTAACCAAGGAAGGGCCCCAAACCATATCATTCACTGTTGTGGCTGGCAGCTGCCAACCTGGCAGAAGACAACCAAGGAATTAAGCCAAACTAATACTCTAATTCCAGAGTTATGGATATGTCAGGTCTTTCTTTCTCCAAGTCTGTCTGGCAGGCCCTGCAGCACCAACAGAATCAGGACCATACTTGTGATCCACAAAGACTTGTTGATCCTAGAGACTAAAACTGGAAACTTTCCTTGTCACCCTCCCCAAAGATGACAAGTATCAACTTGACCAGGTCTTCTGACTTATTTACTGGTTGCTGTGCCTTACCCCTCAACATTTTTTAGCTTTTTTTTTTTTTTAATCCTCACCTGATGATACTTTTCCATCAATTTTTAGAAAGAGTGAAAGGGAGGGGAAGAAATAGAGAAAGAGAAATATTGATATGAGAGAAACACACAGATTAGTTGCTTCGCACCCATGTACCAACCAGCCTGCATCTCAGGTACATGCCCTTGACCAGAATCAAATCTGAGACCTTTCAGTCTGTGGGACAGACACTCTACCCATTGAGTCAAACTGGTTAAGGCAGTGGTCAGCAAACTGCAGCCCTCAGCCACATGTGGCTTTTGAGCTGCTGTTTTGCCACCCTGTTGACTAATGAGTTTGACAACCATTGGGATAGGGGCTTAATCACAAGGAACAACAACAGCCTGTAATTATTGGAATCAAGAGTCTAGTACAGCGGTCGGCAAACTCTTTAGTCAACAGAGTCAAATATCAACAGTATAACAATTGAAATTTCATTTGAGAGCCGAAAACCGACTTCTGTGCATAGGCCACGAAGTTTCAACCTGCACGTGGTATTTTGTGAAAGAGCCATACTCAAGGGGCCAAAGAGCCTCATGTGGCTCGCCAGCCGCAGTCTGCCGACCACCAGTCTAGGTCAGTAGTCAGCAGATTCCTTAGTCAACAGAGAGGCAAACCATGGCTTGCAAGCCACATGCATGCGGCTCTTCGGCCCCTTGAGTGTGGCTCTTTCACAAAATACCACATGCAGGCAAGCACATACAGTGCGATTGAAACTTCGTGGCCCATGCACAGAAATCGGTTTTCGGCTCTCAAAAGAAATTACAATTGTATTGTTGATATTTGGCTCTGTTGATTAATGAGTTTGCGGACCACTGGGCTAGGGCAATATTATTCAGCTTTAAAGCATCTTCTGTATTACTTTGATGTATCTTGCCTACAGCTGGAAACCCTTAGGTCACAGTCACTATCTGTGATGGGGAGAATTCATCATAGGGCTGGAGGCCTGAATCCTACAGAGATGGGACTGGGGGCTCCACCACGGGCTATAAACAGGTGTGGGCGCTGAGTCTACTTCTCATTTCCCTGTCTAATCTGAACCCCACCATCTGCTCAAAAATTGGGCAATCACAGATCATAGCAACAAAAACATTTGACAACACAATCTAATTTGTCACTGGAAAACAGAACACATTTGTTTACTCACTATCTTTGAATTAAATCATAAACATAAAATACTGACTTCCATATTTGTATAAGAAAGATATCTCAAAGTTGCCTGTGGCAGTATGTTTTCTAAAAGTGGAAAAATATTGTAAACAATCTAAATATACAAAAATAGTGAAATGGTTAAATAAACTGTGATACAACTATATGATGTATAATTATGCCTACACTTTAGTAATAATTTTGAGTATGTTCTAGTCAGCTTGGAAGATATCTGTGGAAGACTGAACCATATATATTATGATCCAAACTAATAAGAACTATGATCTTTATATGAACAGAAAAAACATCTAGCAGGGTCTTAGGAGTGAGGGTTGATTTTGTTTTATTCTGTATTTTTCTTAGTAATTTTCACATGTATATGAATGAAAAGACACTCGCCCATGTCTTCCTGCTTCCTATTTAGTCTTGATTTAAAAAAAAAAAAAAAGCTCCAAAATGTTGAGGGGTCGGAAGTCCAAGACAGTGCCCAGACTGCAGATTCCAGAAAGGTCTGAAGCTGATTCTCCGCAGGCCCTGCTATGGCGTGGCCTCTGAGGCCCAGTGAATGCTCAGAGAGCAGCGAGGGATACCAGGGAGCACCCTGCTTCTGGTCCTCAGAATGATCCTCAACACAAAGCAAGACACATTTGCTGTGAGGCTGATAGAGATGGCTCCTCGCTGCAGGATTGGGACTCAGAGAGCCACAGGGCAGGCCAGACAAAAGAAGGCTGGGTCCAGTACAGTGGTCCTGAGATTACTGGAAGGGGGCGTGAGGGCCAGTTGTGGTTATTCTATTGTCTCCCACATGGAACTCATCACGGACCTCTTTTATGGTTTTTGCCACTGCTGTAAACTACCTAAACACTTATTCCCTTAATTTTTTTTTCTCAGTGGGGGTTTAAGAAAATCTCAAATGACTTTATTTAAAGGAGAAACTATTGAAATGCCATCAGTACTTGCCTCAAGTAGAAAGTAACCTAAATAAAATACAGCAGAATATTAAAATTCTAGCCTCACACTGTATGGAATGTTATGAGATTGAGCTTGCTTTTTTTGTCAATAAGAGAGATTAGCAAGTGTTTGAGAGGTGTTGAAGACCATCCCACACGGCACCTTTCTCCTTGACATAATTAGAAAGATTGGAAAAGAAATTAAAAGGGGACTTAAAATGGGATTCACCCTTCTTTGACTCTATGTCCAGGTACTATATAAATTTTCTAATGCCAACGAGCTATGTCTCACACACACTGGGCAACCAGCAAGGGAGAAAGAAGGCAGGATTTGGAGATGGAGGGTCTGGAACTGAGGGACAGAGATGATCCAGTATCAGCTAGAAAATCTTGAACAGTCACTTAATTTCTCTCTAAGTCTCAAGGTTCTCATTTGGAAAACAGAATCACAATAGCTGCCCTGCCTGTTTCACAGGATTGGTGTGAGACTCGGATACAATATTGTGTGTGCAGCAGCTGGCACACATATGTGTGTCTCTATGTGTATGTGTGTACGTGTGTGTGTTCGTTAATAAAAGGGCATATGGTTTGCAGTAATCTAAAAGTATATCTTGCAACTAACAGATTATTCCACAGGGAAAACTATAGGTAGAATATAAGGAAATTTCTTTCCAAATAATATTTACAGAGTTCTGCACTATTCACAAACTAGTTTCCCCTACTTTACTTAACTGATTGTCACCACATTGTCACACAACCCAGCAACCTAGGCAACAGAGCTGCATGGTGACTATATCAAGCCAGCGGTTGACTGTATCAAGCCTTTAGACCAAACTCCAAAGTTACTTTTCTCCTTTCCTTAATGTCATTATTGCAGATTATAATCACATCACTATAATCAATTTGAAATGAATAAAACACATGTGGCTTGTTGCTGATAATAAGAACTATGATTCCTCTGATTATCCCATTATCATTGTGAAGATTATCAGAATTATGATATAGTGACTAGCTACTGGCTCCCAGAAAGTGCTTTTGGCACTTTGCATTCATATCTTACTTAACCTACATATTAACCTGGGAGGAAGCACTGTGTTGACTCCCCATTTAAATATAAGGAAACTAACTGCATAGGAGTTCAGTAACATATCTGGGATCATATAGATGTCAATGGTAGAGCCTAAATATAAATCCATGGGCACCTATCTGGTCAACCAGCTGTTCACAACCAGTATCCCCTTCTCACCACGAGAAACCATAGCGTTGCAAGCCCTCAGGGATGGTCTATGCCCATGGTCAGCAAACTGCAGCTCATGAGCCACATGCGGCTCTTTGGCCCCCTGAGTGTGGCTCTTCCACAAAATACCATGGCCTCAGCAAGTCTATATTGAAGAAGTAGCATTAGAATAAATTTAAGTTTAAAAAAGTTGGCTCTCAAAAGAAATTTCAGTCGTTGTACTGTTGATATTTGGCTCTGTTGACTAATGAGTTTGCCCCTGGGTGGGGGGCATGGCCTATGCCATCAGGCACCTGTGGGGCCCAAAGCACAAACAAGGGCCCTGGGCAGGTCCCACGATAGGGGCAGAAAAATGTGCAGAACAAGGACAGATGGAGTTAATCACCTCTTGCTGCAACCAGCCAATCAAACCAGGCCACAGCATGTCCCAGGCAATTTCCTGGGCAGTCTTTGGAGAGGCACCTAGCCCAAAAAGCCAGCCAATGATGCATTTCATTCTCTGCAGCCCTGTCCTTACAAAAGACAAGTCCAGACCGACCCAATGTGGACAGATGGATAGTTCTATTTTCTCTGAACAGCAGTCTAATTTCCTTCCAATTTTAAAGTCTCCACAATTTCCTTCCAGGCCTCTGTGGGGCTCATGTAGAAATTAATAAATCCAAAATGTAACCAATTTGCTTTCATTATCATTTTTTTTTGGCCATGCAGTGGATAGACTTTTCATTATTACTCAAGGATTTTTCTGTATCTGATTCTTTTAGAAGGTCATGTCCCCTGGGCTCAGATACTGGGTTGAAAATTGAATGAGGTCTAATGGACTTAACCGAGGTCTGAGGGAAGTATCACTGATGAAGAGTTGGTGCCTCTACTATTCAGATGGGAAGGTACAAAAGGTAATATATGTTAATACAAAAAAGGGACTCGGAGCAGGTGGAGAGGTGCAGCCCCACAGCTAGCCGGCTCTTGGATACTGAGCAAGTGTCAGGATCTCTAGCCGAAACCGGTTTGGCTCAGTGGATAGAGCATCGGCCTGTGGACTGACGGGTCCCCAGTTCTATTCTGATCAGGGGTATGTATCTTGTTGCAGGCCCCAGTAGGGGGAGTGCAGGAGGCATCTGATAGATGTTTCTCTCTCATCGATGTTGATGTTTCTAACTCTCTGTCCCTCTCCCTTCCTTTCTGTAAAAAAAATCAATAAAATATATATATTTTTTAAAAGTGCCAGGATCTCTCTGTGAGTCATATGTCTTATCTATGAGACAGGCAGAAAGAAGGATCTGGAAAGAAAGCTAAACTTTATTAAACTTCTACATCTTGAATCACTACAACATGCATCAAAAACAGTCTTTAAATTTAATCAAGACAGCAACCCTGGAAAGCTTATATTATTTTATAGATGAAGACAGTGAGACTCCTGTAATTGGTGATTCCATTATATTGTCACTAAATCACTTGCTTGTGTACCATTAATGGGAATGTAAACTGCACAGCCACTAAAGAAAATAGTATGGGGGTTTCTAAAAAAATTAAAGACAGAACTACCATAGGATCCAGAAATCCCACTTCTGGGCATATAAAATCAGGATGGCAAACAGATATCTTTACTCCCATGTTCCCTGCAGCATTATTCCCAATAGCCAAGATATGAAAACAGTCTAAGTGCCTGCCAACAGATGGAAGAATAAAGGCATATACAATGGTACCTCGAGATACGAGTTTAATTCATTCCGTAACCTTGAGGCGTGGGAAACTATGAGATGCTCGAGTCGGGGTAAACTGGTAGGTTGTGTGCAGCCAGCAGATCCGCATGCAATTACTCCTATCTCAAATGTTGCTCGTATTTCAAAGCAAAAATTGCTCACTCGACGGCTCGTATCTCAAAAGTCTCGTTTGTTAGGGCACTCATATCTCGAGGTACCACTGTATGTGGATGCAATGGGATTCTATTCAGGCATGAGAAAGAAGAAAATCCTGCCATTTGCTACAATATAGATGGACCACATTGAGGATATCATGTTCAGTGAAATAAGCCACACAGAAATAGACAAATACTGCATGGTGTCACTCTTTGTGTCTGATCGATCAGCCGCCTCCTGCACTCCCTCTACTGGGGCCTGCAACCAAGATACATGTAGGTTCTTGTATACGGCATCACTTATATGTGATATCACTATTAGGTGGAATCATTTATATCACATTCATGTTATCACTTGTATCTGGATTCACTTACAAGTGGAATAAGCTTTGAGAGCCAAACTCACAGACACAGAGTAAAATAGTGGTAACCAGGAGGGCAGGGGACAGAGGGCGTTGTTGACCAAAGAGGAAAGCTTTCAGTTATAAGACGACTACGTTTGGGGAATCTAATGCATAGCATGATTACTTCAATTAACAACACTGAATTAGATGCTTGAAAATTGCTGAGAGAGGAGATCTTAAATGTTCTCCCGACACAAACACATACACATAGTGGTAGTTATGTGATGTGATGGATGTGTTAGGTAAGGCTATGGTTTAATCATTTTACAAGAACGCATACTTTTCAAACCAATACATTGTATACTTTAAACTTACACAATATTATATGTTGATTATATCTCAAGTTGGAGAAAAGAATTTTAAACTATAGAATATTAATTGAATAGGAAGGCATTTATCCACTTCATCATTTGCAGAACAGTATTTAATAAAATGGTGTATTTTCGTTTTGTTTTAGTTTTTTTAACTGGGAAAAATAAGTTATAATATTGACTATACGTTAGAAGAAAAGTAGAAAAATGAGTGGAAGGGAATACACTAAAATGTTAACAGAGGCTCTGGGGATAAGAAAACATTTTTCATACTTTCCTTGGTATTTTGCTATATTTTTCACTTTTCCTACAATAAACACTTATTATTGTGAAAATCAGGAGCTACACAATAAGTATTATTTTAAATCCCTGCATTTATATACAAAATGGAATCATGCTTTTTTTATTTAAACAAATGACATTTTACATAGAAGATTTTCTTTAAAAATTTTTTAAGGGAGAAGTGGAAATCACAAGAAAAACAAACAAACAAAAATAATACAAATGGAACCATCACCCCCAAAGCTTCTAGCTTACTTCACAGGCTAAATTGGAAATCCAGACCAGTGGGAAAGGGGTGGAAAGGGACAGAATACAAGAGCAGTTGATAAGGGGGGGACTAGAGGCTACAGTTGACTTCAAGGAGTGATGGAGCTGGTAGATATGAATTTTTCAATTTTATGAGAATGATAGGGATCTGAAATAAATCTGTATTTTCTTTTTAAGATAAATGTTTTAAAATAAATGCTTGCAGCATAGATGGATGGCTAGTGCCTATGTTCTGCCTGAGAGCTAATCATAAATAACATGGAGAAAAATAGCTTTGACCATTTTAAAAAGCATCTTTATTTTTTGCTCTTAAGAGCTTGGAAGATTTTATTTTGATGCATTAAGCAAGAACTTTTTTTTTTTTTTTACTAAGCGGCAACTATCAGGGGTAATATAGAAATTGCCTTCAGATGAAAATAATGAGACAGGGCTGGGTTTAGAAGTAAACCTTCATTTCAAGATGTGCCTGAAAACCCATGGGCACATACAATGGTCAGAATACCAATTCAAGTTTAATGGCATTTGGTAGGTTTATGATTTAAGGAAAGCCTTTGGTGATGCTTCAGGTAAAATGGATAATTGTCTTTGAGGCCTACCTCCAAAGAAGGTAAGTGATCTTTTGTAAATCTAAACTTTCAAAAATCAGATTTGCTTGAAATGGTTCTCCTCCCCCTCCTACTCCCCCCCACTCCGCCCTCCATTTTAGTCTGTACATTGGAAAGCTTATCATCGAACTGCAGAACAGTTTTTCAACCACTTTTGTCTCCTAGCTCACTAAATGATGAAACAGGGCTACATAACAAGCAAACACCCCCCTCACCCCTTAAAGAGCGAGCCTCACTACAGGAACAGCATCCACTGGCTCACCATTTAAAGTGTCACTGGTTTTCTCTGCTAGGTTTTAAACCGGGATCACACAATAGGATGGGAAGGTGACAGAGAGGGCCTGCTGGGTGCAAGAGCTCTGCACATGGGCTGTGGGGTAGCAGAGGCGGAGGGAAGCCAGAGCACGTGGCGTGCCTGGAGAGGGAAACCGCAACTCGGCTCTGCATTCTGACCTGATGCATCAACATAAAACCAGAATCCTCCTTATTTTTTTATGCTCAATCTTCCAATCGCTAAAGGTCATGTCTGATTTTTTAAACACACAGTGTATGCCGAACCCAACATGCTCATAACCCAAACGTTTTTGCTAGTGTTTGTTTTTATAATCTCATTTCCGGGGATTGGTAAGAATTGGTGGTTAACCCCAATACCGTTTAGTTCTGTCCAAGAAAGAGATGAGTTGGAACATCCCCAGGCTGGCAAAGGGGGCGGGAAGACACCTGGTCTTTTGTGGAAAAGATAGCGTGGGATTTATACTTCCCAGTGGAATCTGGTTGAGCTGAGACTCTGAGGATGGCGGGAGGATGTATGGAAATGTCCCAACTCCACACACCATGGAAGTCACAGTCAGGTGGCCGCGGTGGTTATCATTCAACATAAAATCAAGATAAAGCCTTCTTCTGAGAGCCCAGAGCATCTCCCCCATGCTCTGCAAGAATGCCTATAGGTTTCTCTTCACATAAGGCTGAGTTTGCCCCATTTAACCCACGCCTCGCTCCTCACTTTATAATATTCTGTAATGAAAAAAGGCCCTTCACAAAGCTTATCTCTTCAAAGTGCAAAAGAACTAATTTTTTTTTCTGCCCAAGGAGCTCATAATGTATCAGACAAACTGTCAGAAAAAATAGACTTCATCATGGTGAAAACCTCAGCCCGGCACCCATCTATCATAAAGCAATCTTCCAGAAATCTTGAAAACCTTCATTAAATTTCCTGTCTGTCTCTTGACAGTTATAAAATGTTAACAATATTACTCATGATGCAGGCATCTTTAGGAATTCTTTGTTCAGTCTCTCCACCCCCTGCCATCACCCATCCCCTTCTCTTTGCCAAAAATCTATGGAAACATGAGACATGGCCGTACTCTTCACACACCCCACCTGGGACCTGAGCTTTGCAGGCTAGAGAGGAAGTAGTCATAGTCTTGAAGACACTGAGAAGGCTCTCTATCCACAAGCTGCACACTGTGAAATGGCACTGCCTTTGGGTTCCTCCTCCATATGCAACACCCACTTTGAAGCTCAAGGGCACATCTCTGTCCTACCTTTAGCAAGTATTTCCTGGCCTTTTTTCTTTCCCTTTCCTCTTGCCAATCTACCAAGCCACAAGTTTTCACCTGTCTAGGATATGTGGGTAGTGGGGACAGTGCTCACATACTTTCTTGTGTCTGTAGGTCATCTTTCGAGAGATGATTCCCCTACGGAACTTACTGGCCCAACTTTTCTAACTTCCAGGGACCACTTCAGCAATATACCACCTCTCAGAAGAAGAAGCAATAAGCATCTTGCATGGGAAGTGACACCAAGGACCAAAACCATGTGGAGATACAGAATCCACTCCAGAGATCAGAAGAGGCGGACAGCTTGGGAATCACACAACATAGTGACAACAGCTATAAAGCTGGAGCCTGGGCTTTGTAAGGTTCCCAGCTCGTCTCCACAGCGAGCCCAGCCCAGCCATGCTAGGCCATCACCTTACCTGCGAAAGGAACTGGTGCGTCTTTGTCCAGGGCGACCAGTGGTGGGTCCAAAATGACTGTATCATTGTTCTCAGTAATGACTCCATGATACGATGTCTCAATCCATGGCTTGTGCTTGTTGACTATAGGGCGGGAAAAAGATTGACATTTAAGATCATCATTTGAATAACTAATTCATAATAATAATATTAATGTTGTATATGTATCCAGTCCTAGGCTCTCATGATACCACCATAGAGCATGTTAAGTCTCATTTTATAGCCAAGGATGCTCCAGAGAAGTAAAGAGAGAGGTGCAACAGTTTGCTCCAGGCACACAGAAAGTGAGGCCAGCGCCGAGACGCAAACACAGTTTGTGGCTATAAAAGGTCATGGACCTTTTACCTTACCACCACCCCATCATTTCTATTTCTGGGTGCCCAGTATAGATATTGTCAAAAATGGATTAAAAGTTTTCATTCTCAAAAAACTACCATCTATCAATAGATGTTTCAGAGTTTAAATCCATGATCAATCAACAGACTAGCAGATTATGGCTGTGTGCTAGGATTTCTAACCTTATTTCTGACTTCAGCCTAATGTGACCCACAATTAGAAACTGGTATTGCATTTCATATACATACATGTATGTATAAGTACCAACATATCTGTAAAGATACAACAAACATTTGAATATTTCCTGATCATTTAAAGACCGTGTTATCTAAATGGTCTAAATTATCCAACAATTCAAGTTTCTCTTCAATAATTTGATTAGATAAATGATATATTACCTAATGAACAATTAACACATTTAAAATATGTATCAAATATACATTACTGGTTGAACTGTGTCCACAAAAACATAGGTTGGGGTCCTAACCTCCAGGACCTTGAACTATAACTTACTTGGAAATAGGGTCTTTATGGAGGTAATCAAGTTACAATGAGGTCATTAGAGTGGAGCCTAATCTAAAATGACTGGTGTTCTTATAAACAGAGAAAATTTCAACACAGAGGCAGACATGGGCAGGGAGAGAGCGCCATGGGAAGACTGGAATTGTGCTGTCACAAGTCAAGAAACCACCAGCAGCCAGGAGAGAGTGTTCCCAGCAAGTATGGCTCTGCTGACAACCTGGTATGAGACTTCTGGCCTCTAGAACTGTGAGACAGTACATTTCCATTTTTCTTAGCCACCTAGTCTGTGGGAGGCAGCCCTAGAAAATGAATACAAGATATTTACTATCAACAGTGACTAATGAAGGGTCCAGAATTACAATGAGATATGCCCTTATTGGTGTAATATTCCTGTGTAATATTCCATTTTTGTCAATTCCATCACCTTGATTTGGTCCTGGCCCCACTGTCTCTTATCCAGATAGCAGCCATGACTGGTCTTCCAGTAAGAAGTCTTACTCCACCCTAATTCACCTTCCACACTGGCAAGCTGGGTGACCTTTCTAAAATATTAATCTGTTTATTCAACTGTGAGTGCCTTGGTTTGACCTTTGATTCCCCACATAACCTCAGGTGCAGAGTAGGGGCTTTAGAAACAAAATAACAGGTAAGAGGGAGCTCTAGAATAACCAACAGACAGGATCCTGATGCCAAGCCGCACCCCCTGCTTTACAGTTTAAAAGTGTCATCAGCCCTAGCTGGTTTGGCTCAGTGGATAGAGCATCCGCCTGCAGACTGAAAGGTCCCATGTTTGACTCAGGTCAAGGACATGTACCTCACTTGCAGGCACATCCCCAGTGGGGGTTGTGCAGGAGGCAGCTGATCGATATTTCTCTCTCATTGATGTTTCTAACTTTCTATCCCTCTCATTTCCTCTCTGTTAAAAAATCAATAAAATATATTTTTAAAAAATAAATAAAAGTGTCATCACACACATAATGCTCCACACGACAACCTGAGAAGCAGATGTGATTATTATAAAGCAACGAAGACACTACTTCCACAGGTGTGACTTTCCCAGATGACCACAGCATTCATAACTAATAGTTGAGAAAACCAAAAACTCTTTCATACTCCATATCCAAAAACTCTTTCATTCTCTATATCTAAAAAGCATGCGCGCGCGCACACACACACACACACACATATTATATGTTATACACATTTTAATATTTAACATCCATTATAACACATATATTCCTTTTAATACACATCTTTCAGTAAACATGGCAAAGCAAGAGCTTCTAGATTTGAGAACAGCCTCACTGCAGTGGCTCCTGTGCCTCAAACTGAGCCACCTTTTTGCTCCCTCTCACCTTTTCACAGCATTTATGAACTAACACAGAGGGAGTTTAGTGAGGCAGGGACCTATGCCTTGCTATTCTCAGGTCTTGTCCCCTGGTGTCCATTTCTGCTGATTGAATCATTCCCAGGGCAGAGAGCAGCTATCTACAGCAGGTCTGAAAGGGGCCACATACTCATCCATGCTCACTTGTTGATATTTAATCCAGTGCTTCGTTATGAACTCAAAATAATTATAGCACCTGGGCTGTCCCCGTACTCATTTGCTCTTTTATTAGCCATGGCTACAAATGCAATGTAAATAATTTGCAGCTGTTGAGAGAAATAATTTTTCCCCTTTCATTAAAGCTACGGGTCTATTCATTAGAAATATGGCCAGAGAATATGCCAGGTGCTCACCCAACATTTCAGATTCATTGTGCCACTTGGCTCAGTGGTAGACCACAGAATCCGGTCACAGTTGCTGGGTTTCAGCCATGACTTAGCCACTTCAGGGCTGGTCCTTTGCAAACCAGTTGGCCACAAAGACTTTTTACTCTCTCACCTGTAAAATGGAGAACATAACTCCACTCACAGGATTGTCATGCCACTCAGATGGGCTGGGCATACTCTCTGATGTTCCATTACTTAGACCCATCAACCTGCTACTCTCTGGGCAGTGACAGTGTCTGCAGGGGAGGTGATTATACACCTTAAAGTTGAGGTTCTGCTCCCTCTTAGTGGGAATGGGTTTCTTTCCTTCTATCTACAGGTCTGTCTCTCTTTTCTCCTATCACTACTACAGCTATTTGAATACCTATCACATATTACACATTTTACATACATTCATTAATCCTCACAGTTTTATTAGTAGTATCTCATTTTATACATAGGAACTGAGGCTCAGAAGGGTTTAAATGTTTCCATTTTGGAAAATATGAATGTTAACACCCCTAAAATGTGCTCATTTCTTTCTTATTATATATATATATATATATATATATATATATATATATATATATAAAAAATCTTCATCTATGGACATATACTTCTTTTTATCCTCACTGAGGATATATTTTTATTAATTTTAAAGAGAGACAAAGGAAATGGGGGAGGAGGAGAAAAGTATCGATTGGCTGCCTTCTGTACATGCCCTGACTAGGGATGGAACCTGCAATCTAGGTATTCCCTGACTGGGAATAAAACCCATACAATAACCTTTTGGTGTATGGGATGACGCTCCAACCAATTAAGCAATTCGGCCAGGGCTCTTTCCCACTTTATAACTTCCTTCAGATCTATTTCAACTTTTGCTTTGTCAAGGTTGATAAACATTTGCATTGTGACATGTAACAAAAATTAAATCATTTTTTGGTTTCTCTATAAATCAAATCATCAGGATTGCAAAACCAATACTTACATTTACATTATTTTGACTATGAGATATCATAGATGGCTGAGCTAATTACTTTTCCTTCTTCCTGGTCCATCAGTTGTTTCAAGGACACTACTTGAAGAGCAAAGTTGGAGGTCTTACACTAACTAAATTTAAGAGTTATTATAATGACTAGAGGCCTGGTGCACAAAATTCATGCACTGGGTGTGCCTCAGCCCAGCCTGCACCCTCTCCAATCTGGGACTCCTTGGGGGATGTCCAATTAATTTCTGACAAAGTTCCAAGATAATTCAATGGAAGGAAAGGATGGTCTTGCTATTACATGCTGCTGAAAAAATTAGAACCAAATCCAAAATTACTTTTTTCAGTCCTACTGCACAATCATATACAGAAATCTCTCTACATGTTTTGGTCCTAAACACAGGAGTTAAAATGATAAAAGAAAGCATAGGAAAAAATATTAATACCTTGGGTTAGGCAAAGATTTAAAGAGGCAAAATAAGCATGAACCACAAAAGATAAAATTGATCCATAAAAATTATAAATATCTAATTTTTGAAAAACATACTTAGAAAATAGTTTTAAAACCACAAACTGGAAGAAAATATTTGCAAAACATAACTCATAAAGGGTTTTTACTCATACATATAAAGAACTCTTGCAGCTTAATAAGAGAAATAATCTGTTAAAAATGGCCAAAAAAAAAAAAGAGCAGACCTGTCACCAAAGTAAATATATGAACAGCAAATAAGAACATGAATAGATGTTCAACATTAATTTTCTTCAAGGATATGCAAACCCACAGTGAGATACTAGCACCCCTCCACTGAATGGCTAAAATAAGACTGAAAATCCCAAGTTCTGATGCGGATGTGAAGCAACTGGTCCCTTTGTAAGAATGTAAAAGAAGACATTTTGGAAAATGTCTTAGAACTTTGGAAAATAGTTTAGCAATTTCTTGAAAAATGACTCAGCAATTCCATTCCTAGAATCTATCCAAGAGAACGGAAAACATGAATTACACAACAAGACTTGTATGTAAATGTTTGTAAAATCTTTATTCAAAATACTACCAAGCTGGGAACTAAATGGCCATCAACTCGTGAAAGGATAAACAAATTTCAGTATGTCCCTATAATGGACATACATTCAGCAATCAAAATAAATCAACTATTGATTCATACAACAAAGTGGATGAATACCCAAAGCATTTTGCTGGTGAAATGAAGTAAAAGAAGTCAGATACAAAAGACTACATGCTGTTTGATGACATTCTAAAAAATGCTAAAGGATAAGGACAGATAATGGATCAATGATCCTAGGGTCTGGGGGTAGGGTATGCTTGTAAATGGGGCATAAGGGAACTTTCTAAGATGCTGCAGATAATGGATCAGTGGTTGCTAGGATCTGGGAGTGAGGTATTCTTGTAAATAGGGCATAAGGGCACTTTCTAAGATGCTGGAACTGTCCTGTATCTTTCTGTTGTTTTTGTCCTGCATCTTGATTGTAGTGATGGGTACACTTGTCTACCTTTGTCAAATTTATCAATCTGACATTTCAAAATTTTATTATGTGTGAATTATGCCTCAATTAATATGGGGCAAGAATAAAGTCCTCATTCTCAAGGGACTCTCAGACTAGAGAAGGATCCATGATAAGGAAATCATATAATGATAACCTATGATAGGAGGCCAGTAAGAAGAGGAAAAGCAGAGTACTATGGGAAAAACAAAAAAGAGGAAAAGCACCAACCCAGATGGTAATTCAGAATTACTTCCTGGAAAAAATAGATTCTAAGTCATGAGCAATAGGAATTAATCCCGGATAAACAATGTGGAGAATCCCAGACAGAGGAACATGCATAGGCACAGGCCCAATAGGAAAAGTACCTGGTTCACCATGGAGGAAAATGTGAACAGATCCATTTGGCTGGAGAACAAAGTTTGAGAGGCAAAGCCAGCCAAGAGGCTGGATAGATAGCATCTACAGTACCCAGGGTTCACGGGCAAACACAGAATTATCCAGAGACGCTTCCAAACCCTGGCTTCATAGAATACTCGAGAACCATCTCCTTTCCAGAGAGAAGCAGTAAGTGTTGATCCTGTAGCTTAGCTGTTATTTCTTATTTCATCAGTTCCCTCCCCTGACAAAAGTTTTCCTTTTCTGTTCTAAGAGATTGAAGCCAATCAGTTCATGCTTTGCTCCATTTAAATATAACTTCAGAATTGACTTCTTCCATTCTTCACAAGATAATATCCCTCTTTGCTACAATTCTTCTTGAGCCTGAGCTCTAGCATATCATGCCCCCTTAACATTGCTTTTTGACTCTGTCTTATCTTTTTCTCTGTGATGTTTCAGTATCTAGAAAATGCCTGTGCTCACACAGAAGAAACACTTCTGCTCCACTTATGGAGAAATTACTAGTAGATCTCCCATCCAACGTGCCTTTAACATAGATGCCTAAAGCATAGATGCATTCTTGGGAGCACACATGGGCTCTCTTCTCTTTGTTCCCACCTTTAAAAGGGTGCATTAATACTCAATGTAAGCATCAGAGCCAAGTGGCTGATAGTCTACCATTTGAATCTTTCTACTTTCATCCTGGAGTTGACCCTCTGGCCATTGCTAGCTCCTTGATCCACAGAACTCCAATATTTCTCACTGGGTAAACTGTGAGTAAAAAACATGCTGTACTGACTGCAAAATGCTCTAGTAAGGTTAACTACACCCTACTGAACAGACCATTCTAGACATTAGGATGGTCTGTACCCTGTCATGCCCAACTCTCCCATCTAATCTGATCCTCTGGTAGAGATATGTAGACCAGTGTAGTCATCTAACTCATGAAGAAACTGATGGGTAGAGTAGGCTAGGCCAGTTGATTAGATATTTAAATTTTCATTTAAGAGACCCAGAAATTATAATTTGCTTGGTGAGGGCACATGAGAAAAAAAAGTTCAGAAGGAGTTGTGACTGGCATTCATACAATTATCAGTCAAGGTTTAGGGGAAGTTGTGAAGCCATGAAAATCAGAGGAAGCTAATCTCTCTGAGAGCCAAACATGCAGAGAGAAGAGAAGCACCCCAGGAGAACTGAAGACTCCCACTTCTGCTTTCTAATCCAGGTCTGCTCACCCTGCAGGGACATGTCAGCCTGCCATGGGTGTCTGAAGGTGCCAAGGGAAGCATTTCACTAGCTCTTCTCACAACCACCAGTTACAAAAGTGTGTACTAGTTTGAATGGGTGTCTGTTCTTGCTATAAAGTGATTCCTAACTACAATAATTATAATAGCACTTTTTAAAAGTTACTCAATTCCCTACTTCAGAATGGGAGTGAGAGTGGCCTGTGTAGGTGAGTGGTAAGCCTGCTAAATGCAAAGCTGATCCTACACTCCAATGCCTGGGATCAATCAGCAACTCTCTGTCCTCGACCACAAGATTAGGTGAAGCCACCAAAAGACTTCAACTCCCTCATTTACTCATGCCTTTGCCTTCATGGTAACATCTATTCTTCTCCTCTAATTCCTTCCAGAGTCATCTCCAGCCCAACCTTCTCCACTTGTGCTCCTCTGCACCCCCATGTGACCCTGTACTGCCTGCTCTCATTGCTATTAGCTGTTTCCCGATCCCTCTCTCCCATGGAATTGTGAGCCCTCTTGAGGGAAAGGCAGCATCCTAGGTGTGATGATGTCCACAGGTTCCAATACAATGACCAGCACATTGATACATGAGCTGAGCACACCTTTGCCTTGCTGGCACCTGTAATGCCTGGAGCAATTAGCAGCACTTTGATTCCAATGAGCAGGTATTCTTACATTACCCAAATAGAAAAAGGGCATGCCTCCCAAATCATAGGGTGACATTTGCCATCACTTAATTAGAGATAATATATATCTCTTGCTAAAGGTACCAATTAGAGAGTTTTAAATACAAATTCCATGTGTGTGACTCACATATGCAAAGATTCACAGAAAATGAGGGTTATATTGTACTGTTTTAATTGGGTGGAAATGCTCTTGAGGAAAAGATGACTGAGTCATTAATCCTAGACTGCTCGGTAGGTGCTTTCACTGAGGGTGGAGCATTGCTTTCCTTCCCTTCCTCCCTCCTTTTCCTCCACCCATTTATCCATCACTCCTACTTTTTCTTTCTTTCCTCCTGTCCCTTTCTATTCATAAATACTCACTTGTGGGAAGCCTGGGATGAACCGTGTGCCATTATCATTGGGTGCTGACATCTGGGCCAGGAGCAGAACTAGGAAGAAATGAGCACTGGGTTTGTGCAATCTTACAAAAGTGATATTTTCAGTTATCTCTACAGAAGCCATCTGGATAAAGCCAATCGCCTAAAGCTTGCTCTAAGACAGACCCTGAAGTTGGGTGCGGGGCATACTTGCTCAGTGGCATAGTGCTGTCACTAGGTAAGCAACTGTGTAAACAGTGTGTCCTAGATGAGTCTTCCAATCTTTCCCAGACTTCTGTTCTCTCTCCTCTATAAAATGGAGGTAATACCATCCCTCAGGATTGTTGGGGCAGCGGGGAGGAGGGGGTAGAGATAAAATGAGACCCTGAGTCAGAGCTGACTCTGTGGTGACTGGCACCTCATATGTCCTCAGCAAAGGCAATTTGATTCTGAACCTCCACACTCACAGACTGGGGTAAGAACCCACATGGGACTTAGAGTGCCCAGATAGGCAATGCCAAAGTCATCTAATATATGTGTTGGTAGGCTGAAGATCTAACAGAGACCTGGGCTTCATATCCAGAGTCTGGGAAGATTATATTAAATCTGTGAAGATTAGGAGCCATCCAGTAAAAGATCATTTAGAATATAAAAGGGGGAGAGGGAACTGTGATGGTTTAATATTCTCATTTAGTTGCAAGAACCAGCCCATTTTTCCACACAAAATGTCTTACCTATTGAACAACGTTATTGGAATGAAGTGTGCACTAAATTGTTATATCTGTAATTCCTCAAGATTGTTATTACTTCAATATCTCATACTTCATTGCATTTTAAACATCTTAACCCCTGAAACCAGCCCTAACTTACTTTATAATGTATGCTACTAAATGTAATTGTCTAAAACTCTTTCTGTAATTGCATTGTTCAACCACTACATAATGAATCAGGTACAGCCACTCCTGAGGGCCTACTCTGTGCCAGGCTTTAGAGTTGTGATCTCATTAAATCCTCACAACTACCCTCGTGAGAGGGCAGCATGGGCTCATTCTCATGGATGAGGTTATGGGGGCTCAGGGAACTTAAAGAAACCATATCATGTCATGGAATAAATGGAAAAACTGAGATCCCATCCCACTTGGTAATTCTTGCCCCTAAGCAGAGGCCAGTGCAACAGCACATACTTGTTTCCATCTCCTATGGTCAAGCCTTGGAGCAAGTGCTCTGAGGGGACACAAGGAGACAAAACAGCCATGACTGAGACCAACTGGAGAACAGGGTTTCCAGAGAAACAGAATCAATAGGAGGAAGATAGAGACGGAGACAGAGATAGGGATAAAGTGAAAGAAACATAGATAGAGATAGAGATAGACCAACTTTCATTCACATATGAATATACATGTGTGTTACTTATAAAGGAATTGGCTCACCCCCTAGCAATGGGCAAGGAGACATCTGTTTGGTGCTATTGGTCTGATATCAATCAGGGGCAAAGCAGATGTACAGTCCTTAGTTTTCCAACCTTGAACTCTCTGGACTCATTCTCTGGCACACATGATCTCACTCATTTGTGGAATATAATGAACAACATAAACTGATGGAAAAAAAAAACAGATCTAGAAACAGAGAAACATTGATCAGACCGTCAAACCTTAGCGGGAAGGTAGGTGAGGGTGGGGGGAAAGGGGAGAGATCAACCAAAGGACTTGTATGCATGCATATAAGTCTCACCAATGGACACAGACAACAGGGGGTAAGAGTATGAGTGGGGGTTGGGGGTGGGAGGGTAATGGGAAGATAAGAACTCATAATCA
Organism: Lasiurus cinereus; assembly: GCA_011751065.1. NCBI lineage: Eukaryota > Metazoa > Chordata > Mammalia > Chiroptera > Vespertilionidae > Lasiurus > Lasiurus cinereus. The sequence continues at coordinate 9,738,475 of JAAGEH010000125.1, forward strand.
ATAAAAAAATTAAAAATAAAGAAAGAAAGGAATTGGCTCACACAATCATGCGGGGCTGGCAAATCTGAATCTGTGGGGCAGCTCAGGCAGGAGTTGATGCTACAGTTGAGGCAGAATTTCTTCTTTCCTAAGAAAACTCAGTTTTTGCTCTTGAAACCTTTCAACTGATTAGAGGAGGCCTCCTGCGCACGTTACTGAGTGTAATCTCTTTTATGTAAAATCAATTGAGTGTAGATATTAACCAGATCTCCAGAATACCTTCACAGCAACACCAGATTAGTGAATAACTAGGTACTATAACCTAGCCAAATTGGCAAATAAAACTAACCATCACTCCCATCCAAGAATATTTTAAAATGTTGTATTCAAAATGGGTAAGAAGATTTAATGTGACAGTATAAATTCCTTTTAACCTCAGATAGAAACACCATATTTTTGTTTCTCTCCTGGTAAACTAATAAATAAAGCCTTTGTGGTATGTGCTATCAGCTTTGTTCTAGAGAGGGTAGAAAATGTGTGATACATTTTTATTGTAAATTCCATTTCATGCCTTAGATCCCAAGATGTTCAGAATGACGAATGGCAATTATCTGGTTTACAGTATATTCACTGCAAAATGTTCACCTGCTTCTCAATGCTTCAGGAAGAAAGCACTGGCAGGCCAATTTCACTTCTTATTTATGTGAACTCTTATCTGCATGTCTCCAGCCCTGGCTCCTTCCTGGGAAGCTGTGGAATATCAGAGGGATAAGATGGGCAAAAAAAGCCTTCCCTCCACCAAAAATTACACAATCATAATAAAGCTGCAAGCCATCCTCACAATCAGCCCTGAGCATCTGGCTAGCAGACAAGATGGTTCTATTTACATTCAATGTCTGCACCCCCACCTGCTCAGCTGAGTTCAGGCACCACTGACTTAGGGAAGCATTTTCTGAGCCTCCCCCTCATCTCTACCTCGAAACAAATACCCCAGACTGAATCAGGTCTCTCTTCTTATCCTCCCATAGCCCCCCTGCCTATCCTTAGCACAATAAGGTCTACATTGGGCTGGAAATACACTTCTGTGTCTTTCCTCTATTTTTTTCATATCTGTACCTCTAAACCTTGTACAACAGTTCTCAAAGTAAATTCTTGGGGATTTCTTGAGACTTAGTAGTTTTATTTTCATAAAAGTACTAAGATAATACCTGCTTTCTTTGTTCTCATTCTCTTTGGGGTTTTCCAGAGGCTATCCTATCTAATAAAAGAGTAATATGCAAATTAATCATCACTCCACTATACCCACAAGTAATCAGGAGTGAGTATGCAAATTAATCCCACACCAGCCAATTGGGAGTGAGTATGTAAATTAACCCCAACCAAGATGGCTGTGGCCACAGAGCAAGCAGGAAGGAGGCTTGGGTTTCCCCAATGATGGAGGAAGCCCAGCTTTCCACACACCCTGGCAGGCCCAGGCCTCCACTCCAGTCTACAAAGTTTCAATTATAGAAGATAAATAAATCCCAAATACCAGGGCCTCCACTTAGGTCATTTGGGGGGGGGGGTGTAGCCAGCCTGCAAACCACCACAGGCCCCTCACCCAGGCCACCCCATGCCCCAAGGGAATACCCCCTGATCTGGGACACTCTTCAGGGCAACCAGCTTCCCCCCATCCATTCACCAGGCCTCTATCCTATCTAATTAAAGAGTAATATGCAGATTGACCATCATTCAAACACACAAGATGGCTACCCCCATGGGATCAAAGATCCTGCCCCCATGTGGACACAAGATGACCACCACAAGATGGTCAACAGGGGAGGACAGTTATGGATGACCAGGCTGGCAGAGAAGGGAAGTTGGGGGTGACCGGGCCTGCAGGGGAGGGCAGATAGGGGCAAACAGGTGGGCAGGGGAGCAGTTAGGCATCAATCAGGCTGGCAGGGGAGTGGTTAGGGGGTGATCAGGCTGGCAGGCAGAAGCAGTTAGGGGAAATCATGAAGGCAGGCAGACGAGCAGGTGGGAGCCAGCAGACCTGGATTGTGAGAGGGATGTTCCAGATTGGAGAGGGTGCAGGCTGGGCTGAGGGACAACCTCCTCTCCCTGCCCCCCTGCATGAATTTCGTGCACCAGACTTCTAATAGAACATGATACCACAACAGAATGAATGCAGAAGCAGATACAAAAATATCACTGACTTATACTAAGGTAAACATTTGCAGAAAATGTAAAATAATGGCATTCTCCTCACTATATTTTAATTTCAATAATATAGCTATTTTTAACAAAAGTATATTAATTTTGTCAATATGCAATGGATTTATTACAATTTTAATCAAATTAATAAATATATATTTTAAATATTTTATTAGCTTTAATTAATACAATACATAGCAATAGGTATAATCCACACCAAAAACAAACAAACAAAAATACACTCTGGCATTTCTGCTTCGAACATCTCTAGCTGCCCATGACACTTAGAATCAATTTTAAACTTCTTCCCATTGTCTATGAGACTTACTCCCAACTCATCCCCCACCACATTTCCTCTTTAATGTTCTGATGTTTAAGGGCATTAAGGAGTTCTGAGATAAAAAAAAAAAGTTTGCTATCTGATGTAGCAAAAGACGTACAAGGTAGTACATACTACTAATGTAGGTAGAAGGAGAAGAAGCGTGCGTGGAGAGAACAAAGAGAGAGATGGGAGGGAGGGAAAGAAAGGATATCTAAAGCTGCCAAGGCTAGACTCACAGTCACTTCTTAGAACCAGCTCAGTTGGGGGAAAGTCAATCAATGCGGTAGCAATATCAGTCCTTTCTCTGGTTCTGGTTGTGAAAGAAAAGCAACTGGTTGACTGAATGGCTTGCACACCGATTACTGAGATATCATGTAGGTAAAAGAGCCTCTGATTCTTTTGTAAAAAGAAAGAAGATCATCTTCTCTTGCTGTGTGAACCTGAGCGCATTCTATCAAGAGAATAATTGTCTGAAATCACAGTTCTTATATCTCTTGCAACCTGGTTGGAGAAACCGCCATAAAAAGAAATAAACTTCATAAATCATTCCTGCAAAAGGCATCAAAGGTTAAAAGCATCATGATGAATTTCTGAAATAAATCTGTGCTCTGAATTTTCAGAGTGTTTGGGAGGCAACCAGGGTGTCTCAAAAGAGAAATCATGATCTTAGCGATTTTAAAGGGTAACACCATTGTTTAAGGTGTCAATTTCTGCTAGAGTTAAACAGAATAGGTATTTGCCAGCTGGGAGATACTCAGTGCTTAAGGCTTCCTTCCCAAAAGAGATGCATGAGACCTGATCTCTGACCTCACCAGTTCTAGGTGTGGGGCCTGGCTCATGATAGGTGCTCAACAAATGTGTGTTAAAAGGTCAATGAATGAATGTGCTCTTACTGCCTGTGCCAATTATCTGTGTAAATACCCATGTACACCGATTCTTCCCCAAATATAAATTCTTTTCACTTTGGTTTCTGGCTTGAACACTTCTGATGGGCATTTCACTTTCGATGAATCAAGAAAATTTTGTTTACAATGTACACCAATACTATTTCTAGAAATAATTAAATGAGGAATAAACAAGCAAAACAAAGAGGATGGATGGACAGAGTCCATGAAGGACACCGGCCCAAGCTAAGCACTGGCCTGGAACCATGTAGCATGTAACGAAAAGAATTCCATGGAACTGAGAAGGTCCCAGGAGGAAAGGTAACTCCTGATTCATGAAATCAGATTGTCACAGGACATTTGGATGGGGACAAGACATGCTTATTATCAACAACAAAGCACACAAATATATTAGCAATTAGCTGATTTAGGAGAGTCTAAGAGATTCTTAGGAATACAGAAAGATACATGAAATTAATTATGCAGAGCTCGTTATAATGAATTTAAGATGAGTATCATATTACTGATAGTGTATTATTTAGTGTGCCATATATTAATGAAAATTTGATATTTACAAAAATATCTGTATGTTAATTCTCAACATCATTTTCTCCTTTAAAACAAACAAACAAACAAACTAGGATTGAATTTCTCCAGTGATGCCTTCTCCCATTAGACATTTTTCCAGGAACTCACTCTATTTCCCAAAGGACATGGTAAGGCTTTTGGAGGCAGGGGAGGAGGAAGGGGGAGGAGGGTAGAAAAGGGTTAGGAAGGGGAAGGGAAGAGAGGGAAATAGTGAAGGGAGTAGGGGAGGGGAGAGGAGAGAAAGCATGAATAGATATAATGTTTCTTACTGTTATATCTTGGGCCTGAAAAGCTTGGAAATGGTTTTTGAGATAGATTGTAATCATAGTGCAGCAAACCTTCATGACTCTGTCCTGGAATTCTGGAATCCCTTGACTTCCTAGATTATTCCAGGACTGTGGGGATCAGTGATGGTGGGCATTCATCAAGTGTGTAATGAATTTCATTGACAGCATATTTTCATGGTGGTCACTTCACTATCATCCTCTAGCGTTTTCCAGTGCAGCAGGCAAACAGAATTCTTGGGCATACTCAAGTAGCCCTTGACCTGTGGTTGGAAAAACCATGGCTCATGAGCCATATGAGGCTCTTTGGCCCCTTGAGTGTGGCTCTTCCACAAAATACCACGACCTGGGCGAGTCTATTTTGAAGAAGTTGCATTAGAAAAAGTTTAAAAAATTTGGCTCTCAAAAGAAATTTCAATTGTTATACTGTTGATATTTGGCTCTGCTGACTAATGAGTTTGCCAATCACTGCCCTAGACGCAGTCCTTGGCTTTGTAAGAAAGAAAGGGCAAGGATATTCAGTTTTTGAATACAAGAGAGTTACCTGCTCTTGTCTTAAAGATGAGTCCCCTCAGGTATCATTTATCATTTCCATTCAAATGTCCAGGAATCCCTCACCTCTGGCTGCCATTTGAAAAGAGAAAGTAACTTTTTATTTCCTTCCCAGGCCTATTCCTCACCTAATGTCACCATCTCAGAAAATGGCACCATTGTTGCTATTCAAAAAAACCCCCCAGAGGCGCCTTGATTCCTGCCTTTCCCTAACTAACAGTCTCTCCACATCCACCATAATCCATCAGCAGGTTCTGTCATTTCTATATCAACCTAACAGAACATGGACCTTCTCTTCCTCTCATCTGCTAACATTCATCCCAAGCCAACACCACCCCTTGCCTGAAACTCCGTAAGAACCTTTCAATTTGCCTCCATGGTTCCGCTCATCTCCTACAATCCCCTTTCCATAAAGCTTCTAGAGTGATGGTTTCGAGAAAAACACTCTGATCATAAAGCAGGCCATAGCCATTTCTGCTTCGACCATCTTCAGCTGCCCATCACACTTATAATCAATTTTAAATTTCTTCCCATTATCTAGGAGACTCACTCCCAACTCATCCCCCACCACATTTCCTCGCCTGCTATGGTCTAACACACTAGTTTCTGTTTTACTAAGCAAATTCACCAAGCTCAGTCTTACCCTGGGGTGTCTTTTCCTCTATCTGGAATTCTCATCCCCCCACTCCCAACCTCAATCCTATGACTAGTTCCTTCTCATCATTCAGCCCTCACCTCAGACTCCAAAGAACCTCTTCTTGAAGACCTCATCTGAAGTATCTTCTCCTTACCCCATCTGCTATTACACCTGCATTCTTTTCATTACAATGATCACACCTATAATTACCTTTTGCAAGTCTTGACTTTATTAGCTGTCTAGCCCAGGAGTTCTTAACCTTTCTAATGCCAAGACTCTTTAACCACTCTACAGCAGTGGTTCTTAACCAGTGGGTCCCAACCCACAGGTTGAGAACCACTAGCAGGGTCACCTAAGATCATCAGAAAACACAGATATTTACATTATGATTCATTCATAGTAGCAAAATTACAGTTATAAAGTAGCAACAAAAATAATTTTATGGTTGGGGGCCACCACTACATGAGGAACTGTATTAAAGGGTCATGGCATTAGAAAGGTTGAGAACCACTGGTCTAGCCCCTTTGGAATGGAGGCCCAGAGAATAGGGGCCTTATCTGTCTTACCCATCTCTGTTTCTCCAGAGCTAAGACAGTGCTTGGCCCATGGTATGGTCGATAAATACATGCTGAGTCATTGAATGAACTAGCACACATCATGATTATCGGTGATATCAGAAAAGAGTCTTTCTGACACTAGCCCTCTTCTTATGGAGCCTTTTCCTGAGTCAGCTCAGCTCCCTCTGGAAGCCCCATTCCCACCACAATGTTATCTCTCATCTCCCAGGCTGTCATCACAACCCTCTCTTCCGCCTCCTCATTATCCCCAAGACACCAATGATGAAACATACTTAGACATTCTCCATTTTAAGGTCCTCATTTTCATTCAAAGGGAATCTGAGAACTGCAAGGAATGAAATGGATGAGGCTCTCAAAGAAGGAATTCAGAGCATAGTAACGATTGTGAGAATGGCCTCTTTGATTCACCTGGTCCTTGATTTTTTAACCTCAAACCTCCCAATACATAGAGGTGCAACCCAGCCCTTAGCTCTTTCCACAGTGCCTGCTGCCTGAGCTGGTAACCGGTTAGCAGGGCCTGCCTAGCACTGAAGTGGGCAGGCCAGCTCTGCAGGCTACTGGGTAGAATGTCAAAGCTCCAAGCCAGAGCTCTCACCAAATTCCCGCCTTAGGTAAGTGGCTCCAATCCTGAGGAGTGACACAGTCAAGTCCCATGCTTTTCTGTAGAGTGATTTGTTTTTGTTAACTGCCTGGCAGCCCCTTGTATTCCCTGCACCAATGGATACATCTGTTCCTCCATCCATCTTTGTAAAGCATCTTCTGCCTATAGTCTGAGCAAAAAGGCCCAGAAATGGAGCTTAGAGGAGCCATATAGGAGAGAGTGCCAGGACCCCTCTCTCAACAGTGAAAGCTGAAATCTCATCTCCCTCTCTACAGGAATTTAATAAGTGCCACACAATGCACTGGCATACAATTCTGGAATCTCCATAAACCAAGCTCTCTGAGACACCACATAAATCAGGCAGTCACCCAAGCTCCACAGCCAATGTGGCCCCAGGAACCGGTAGATCAGGTGTCTTTTGCGAATGTGTGAGTAAAATTAGTGCATGTGGAGACAAACCTTGGACCTAGGGCCTGTCCCCAGGGTTTGCACTTAGCAGGCTCTCTTTCAGTAGCTCTTGGATTCATGGAGCACTTTTGTCTGAGATATGTAGGGCAACTTCAACTGCACTGAACATGGATTAGGAGAATATGGGATTTTCTACAGCACAAGGGATGAGAACTGGCTGTAAAGCAGATCTTCATGATATGGATGCTTAACTCTCGGGGTTGAGGGGGAAGCAACTCCATTGCATGGCAAGTAACTTTCAAAATGGTTCCCACCCACAAATAAGACCAGGAATGTGAACACTGATTGCCCATGTACACAGTGCAGACCATGGGTAACAATTCATTCAACAAGTATTTATTTAATGAGTAACCATTGTATGTGGGAGGGGGTATGCTAAGTATTGGAGATATAGCACTAAGTAATTACACCAGTAATTAAATTGGGATAAGGATTAAGAAAGATAAGTACAGTATCCTATTAGGATATATGTTGGAGGAAATTACCTATTTGAGATTGTTGGAGGAACTCTCTTTCAAAAGTGACAACTAAAAAGGATAGAAGATGTTCTGAGAAGAAAGAAGTGCATTGGAAAGAGTCTGATTGAAGAACTATAAGAGACAATCTAGTAGGTTTGATGAAGAGGATAAAGCATGGCTTTTGCTTGGAGAATCTCCCTGTAACATAAGAAACTGAGAACAGGATTCGGAATTCTATACAATTGGGGAGCTCAGGTGTAATGCTGTAGGAACTTCGGAGGAAGGGGCGGTCATAATAAATTAATCTTTGTAGGCTTCCATGAGGTGAAGGCTGGACCTCAGGTGGGTCTTGCTTGATTAGCTGGGTAGGCAGAGAGGCAAAGGAAGGTCAAAAATCTGGATATACATCTCTACTCCTCCCTTCACTCTCATCTGTTAACTCATCCATTTCAGTGACTATATGTCACCGCTCCTAAAAATGTCTCTTTGGTGCCTGCTTTCCATCCTCACTGCCTAGGCCACGCCCCTGTCATTGTCCTTGGAGTGCTACAACTGCCCCAGTTGTCTCTCCTGAGCAGAGAGGCCTCTAAATGCAGATCAAACCAACACACCTCCCTACTTCCTCCCTTTCACTAGCTCTCATCAGCCTGCATGTAAAGATCACACTCCTTAGTCTGGCTCACTTTCCTCTGACTCCCACTTATTGCCTAATGTCTCTTAATACCTTAAGCTACTTCCAGTACCTGAGTGTGCCCTGCTCTCTCTCCAGCCCTGCCTTAAGCCCAGATCTTTTTTCCTACCGTTTCCTACAGGGAAGGGTTCACCATTCTTTTTATATGGGTATCGCCAAACCCCTCACTTTCTTGCTGCAACCACTCATCTCTCTCTTCTGTACATGCTTACCAGAAAACTCCCCTGAAGCTGTTTACATTTGTAAATGACTTTTCCAAAACAAGTTTATTGCTCCATCTGATTTTCAGAGGCCTCATGCTAAATGTTGCCTAAGCATATATAGAGAGCACCTGCTGTAAACACAGTCACTGAGAGAGGTACAGAGACAGGCACAGGTCACAATCTAATGTCAGTGACATCACCACAAGAAGAAAGTCCTTTCTAAGAAGGTGCAGGAGATGCCATGTGAAACTAGATCAATGCGTGTTTGACTCCATAGTTGCCATGTTGTTGTTGCTGTCATTCATGGTTTCTATTGGTGCAGCACCTACACTATGTGCCGGGAAGTGTACCATGCCGTTGCAGGTTCAGTTCCCTGGGAAGCAGACTCTAGAGTTTAGTGCGCAGGATGTTTTGTCGGGAATATTTTTGGGGTCACAGCTGTGGAAGGGAAGGAAAGGAAGCAGGAAGGACAGAGGGCAAAGAGGAGCTGGGAAGCAGGCTCAGCGAACCCCAGCTATGCTGTAGAGCTTGAATGGCTCTTTCTGAGTGGTCCTGGACTGGCCTAAGATGAATGAGCCTTACCGCTCTTGTATTCATCAGTCACTGAATGGGGGCCACCCTGGAAGGGGTTTATCTATGGGCAAGATGCCTCTCCAAAGAGGAGCAATTCCTGAAAGCGGTTGACAGCTGAGAGCTATCTCTGCCAAACATTCTTTCAGTAGCAGGGACAAGTAGTTACTTTACTGACGTGGTGTCTCAGTGGAACACTGTAGGGTTCATCATATAGGTGCTTTCCATAGATCACTTTGAAAATTCACAATAATCCAAAATGCAGATATCACCTCCATTTTATAGATGAGAACCTGAGGCATGGAGAGAGTATATTTCGACCAAAGTTCTACAACTGGATTTGAACTCAGTTCTGATGTCACAGCTTTAGGCTTGTGTCACTGAGCAATATTCATTCCTTCCATGCAAATGGGTAGTGGCTCAAACTGTTCCCCCTCACAGCCTGGGCACATGATGGACCTACCTTTTCTTGGAGTACCCAGGAGGACAAGAGGCAGAAGCAGTATGTTTGAGTCAGTCTGAGTGTGAATGTAACACCAAGTGTACTCACCTGCAGCTTTGTTGTTGGGTGGTGCCTCATCTTAGGTCACATTTAAAATCCCAGGACATGGTAAAAATAAAAATACAGTGGTACCTCAGATACGAGTGCCCTGACATACGAGATTTTTGAGATATGAGCCGTCGAGCGAGCAATTTTTGCTTTGAAATACAAGCAACATTTGAGATAGGAGTAATTGCGTGGATTGGCTGGCTGCACACGACCCACCAGTTTACCGCAACTCGAGCATCTCATAGTTTCCCATGCCTCAAGGTTACGGAACGAATTAAACTCGTATCTCGAGGTACCACTCACTGTACAGGACACCCAGTTAAATCTGAATTTCAGATGGACAACAAATGCCTTAGTATAAATATGCCCATGCAATATTTGAGAGATGCTACCACTAAAAAGTCATTTTGTGTGTGTGTGTGTGTGTGTGTATCTGACATTCAAATTAACCGGTGCCTGGTATTTTATCTGGCAACTGTACTCAAGGGTAAAGTGGAAAACATCCACTCATATCTGCAAAATAATTTCACTGACATGAAAGTTTCCTCAAACCAAACTCTTTCCCAGCCCTGATGTCTGAAATCCATTTGCCAGCAACCAAAGCTCTTCCTTGCACAGTTAAACCCAATGCTTAGTGTGTCCACACCCTGAGAGCGGGCCATGAACTATACTTATTCACCCTCAAGATATTACTGAAAGCAGGTTTTGGGGAATATACCCAAGAGAGCACAGATGATAGGAGGGATGGCCAGGAGTGAACATTACTAAGGGAATGAAGGGCTCAGGATGAGAAGAAAACATTGATGGTGTGCAAGGTAGCCTTGAGAGCTTCTCCATTTTTCTCCATCAGGCTCCATTAGATGCAGGTTTCAGTCTTAAGATTGCTCAACAGGCTCATGGCCTCTCTTTCTGATTGGAGGGTAACATGCTAACCCCTTCCCCAAAATAAACCCCTGCCTACCAGCAACCAGCTGTACCCATGGCCTGCTTATGGGCCACCAAGAAACTTGGTGTCCCAGTGGCACCTGGACAGACCCAGGTATTGCAAACCCCATCTTCCCACTCAGAATCTCCGTGTCCTGTCATTGGCCAAGTTGAAGCTTCTTACCAGCTCTGTGATAAGGAAATAGTGTGTAGACAATAAAAAAAAAAAAGGCTACCACAAGTGACCTAGACTTCTTCCTTTCTCCCAACTTTCCAGATGAGCCATTCTCTTTTATTAACCAGAGATTCATAAAAATGTATAAGTGAATGCAACAGCTTAAACAATTTTATTTTAGAAGTTTGGCACTAAATACATTAAATGAAGTCCCTCAGCCCTTGGACAAGAAGCCATTAGACATGGACTGTTACTTGCATTACCATTACATTAGTGGGTCATAATGAAAAATAAAAGTTCTAATCAGCATGAACATTTTTAAAGTGCCATGATAGAGAATATGCGAGCCTGGCCTACCTCAAATATCCAAACTATCCTAACTGCAATGAGTAATGACTTTGAACAAAAAGGTTGAACACAAAGAATCAGTGTAACAAATCTCACTCAAAGTCATTAGCAATTAAAGGTTTTATGAAGAAAGAGGAGATCCACCCCTACCTCCAGCTAAGTGAGTGTTCTGAACTTTCCACGGCGCTCTATGACAACACTCACAGTCTTTACCTTCTTCACCCAGCCGCCACCTGGAAGAAGACCATTTATGGTCCTCACAAGGTTCCAGGCAGCCCTGGGGGGCCTCAGAGGTAGCTCAGGGGCCACAGAGGATAGAGAGGAGCAGCTACATGGTGGACCCTTCACCCTTCTTTAACCCTGTCTTTGTCCACTCATCCATTTGTTTTACTGTGATCCTCTTCATGGGTCAATCACATGGGCCAATACTGAGGTAGGTCCCGGGACAAAGATCCGGTGGGACAGTTAACCTGGAGTGGCCAGAAACAGACTGAATCATCAGGCAAGGGCAAATGGCACAGGCAATGGGGCCAAGGGTCCAGCAGAAAAACTGAGCCATCCCCGTGAGCAAGGGTTCCATGAAGGGTGGGCCTGAATTTTGGGCCACAGGCAAGGAACAAGGCAACCATCAAGCTTTTGAAGGCTTGGTCTCAGGATTCCTCCATCCTCCTCTGAGATGCTCTCCCTGACTTTCCAGGTGGAGAAGCCCATTCCCCAGGGCACCCTCTGGGTCTTGCACAGACTCCTACCTGAGTAGCCTTGTTGCACTTACTTATTGCCGTCCATTAGACTGTGGCCTCTCCTAGATTAGGGCAGTATCCAAATAGACTTACTCATTCACCCATTCATTCATTTAATCATTAATTCCCTCAACAGATTGAGAGTCAATATGTTCCTTTCACATTGCCAGGTGCTTATCTTGTCTGTATATATCCAGCATCTAGAACAGAGCTTGGCACCCAGTAAGTACTAAATAAATGTAGTTTTATGATTTGATTGATCTCAGAAAGGAACAGAGAGAGAGAGAGAGAGAGAGATAGAAACATCAATGATGAGAGAGAATCATCAGTCGACTGGCCCCCTGCAAATCCCCTGCTGGGAATCAAGCCCACAACCTGAGCATGTGCTCCAACCAGAAATTGGACCATAACCTCCTGGTTCAAGGGTCCACACTCAACCACTCAGCCACACTGGCTGGATAGTACTAAATAAATCTTGATGAATAAATGAACATGTGACCTAGGACTTGTTTTACAAAAGGGACTATATTCCCAGGTGGCCGTGAGAAGAAGGAAAGGATGATGTCATTGTGGTTAAAGTCTCAAGAGTCTAGACTGACATAAATATTCCCACTGACCAGCAATGTCTCCCTCGCTGCTCCATCCCAATTCATGAAAACTCTTATATTCCCAGGACCATTTCTCTTTCAGATTAAGACATTTTCTTTTGTGTGTTGCCAGTAAAATGTTTGCTAGATGACTTTTGCCACCTTTTACGGGCAAACACAATTTCAAGTTTTCCTTTCCCCCAATTGAACTTCCTCTGAATTACCTACCTGCTTTACTTAGCAAAACCTCAAGGAGCCTTTGAGGATAATGGCTCCCCATTTATCTCTGTGGTACTGCCTACTCTACAAAACCCTTTCATTCCACTTCCCTGGATGCTGGGACTCACTTTGTCATCCAGCCTTCCTGCTTTCAGCAACATCCTAATGCTTTGCTGACCTTTTGCTATTTCTATAATATGCTTTTTCTAATAAAACAACCTGCAGTGCACTCTGCATTTTAACTACAGTTATCACCCCCACCAAACACATCCTGTGTTCAGCAACTTTAAGGTGTCCTAGCTATTGTAAGTTATTATATGCTTAGTTGAACTTATTAAATCCCACTTGTCACCAGCTTGTTTATTTTCATTTCTGTAATAGATTCTGTGCCCTCTGTCTGTATTTTTAAGAGGCTGTCTATACCAGAAGAGACAACAGGGAATGATATCTGACCAGGGAGTGACAGGTGGGTTCAGGGGATCTAGGGAAAGTTCCCCCAGCATGTGCACTGGGACTCCAAGCATTTTGTCACCCCGTATCCAAGTCTCTCTAACCGACTCCCAGAAACAGAGCATTTTGAAATGGCAGCCATCACAGATGAAGCTGGGCCATTCACTCCGGGCAATGGCTTCAGTAAGCACAATGTCCTGCAATGCCACTTCCCCCACATGAGGGGGAGGTGTTAGAAAGATCATTCTGCCAGCTCCAGGAATTAAATTAAAAAAAAATTATTATACTGTGCTTTTATTGATTTCAGAGAGGAAGGGAGGGGGATAGAGAGATAAAAATATCAATGATGAAAGATAATCATTGATCGGCTTTTTCCCCGCACACCCCACACTGGGGATTGAGCCACAACCCAGGCATGTGCCCTGGCCAGGAATCAAAACATGGCCTCCTGGTCCATAGGTCAACACTCAACCACTGAGCTGTGCTGGCGGGCAGGAATGATATTCTTTGAACCCAAGAAATTCTCCTGTGCCTGGGAGAGGCACTGGAATCCTGCCTGGAATTGTTAAGCTGCAGGAGATTGGGCAGAAAGTGTTAGCATTTGCCACCAGGACCATCGGGCTGAGGGCTGGGAGCCCTGGTGCTGTCAGAGCCTGAGCCTCAGCTGAAGGAAAGCAGAACTGCGTCCCCCATCGCACACCAGCCTTTGCTGAGACAGTGGAGGGAGATTTCATTTAAGTGGCCCCTTGGGAGTGTATGTACTTATCCTATGAATCCGCCTTGCTGGAACCATTTGGAGAGTTTCTCTCTGAGAACCACCTTGAGAAGCTTTGATCTTTCCAGCAACCGGTTGACAGGGCCCCTATGTGCTGTGCAGACACCTGACCCACGCCATTTATTTCTTCCAGAAACCCTATGTCCTTGGGAATCATTTTCTCCCTTATACAAATCAGGAGACATTAGGCTCACATATCGAGGATATCTCCAAGGCTCTCTCATGTCACAGCCTGATTTCTTTCTATCCACCCATGCTTCCTATCTCTAGCTATCTATCCACTGTCTCAAAATAAACATCTACTGAGGTGACACCACGTGCCAGATGCTGAGCCACAAGCCACTCATACAGGGGTCTCTATAAAGATGTGTCCTCTGATCTAAAAGAAGTCAGAGCATGGGGAGCAATCCCATGACTCATCTCTGCCGAGACCGGAAAACTGCCAAGGAGTGGACCAGAGCAGCAGGGGGCAGGGACAGGAAATGGTCTTCTTGGAGGAAAGTTGAAGGTATGGACTCTTTCATAGAAGACAGGAGGAAGAATATCTCTTCAAAGATAAGAAGGAGTTATCAAGTCCCAAAAGAGAGGGAAGTTATTTCATGTCGAAGAAGAGCTATAAACGCTCAGAGGCAAGAAAATGTGCACTCTGCAGGGCAAATAAAAATGGCTTGGTAAGACCTGATTTTCAGACACAGGGACACATGGAACTGTGAATGTCAAGTTCAGCCCAGTACATTTAGTAGTATTTATCATATCTTCTTTATCCATTATTCTTCAGCCTTAAAAGGAAAGGAAATCCTGCCATTCTTGATACCATGAGCATATTATGCTAAGTGAAATAAGCCACTTACAGACAGACAAATAGTGCATGATTCCACATATATAAAATATCTAAATTAGTCGTACTCCCAGGGTTCAAGAATAGAATAGTGGTTGGCAGGGGCTAAAGAAGAGGAGAAATGGGGATTATTTTTCAAAGGATATGAAGTTTCTCTTATGTATACTAAATAAGTTCTAAAGAGCTGCTGTATAACATAGGGTCTGTAGCTAACAATATGGTACTGTGCATTTTAAAATATCTCAAGGATAGATCTCATGTTAAGTTTTTAACTCACACACACACGGAAATTTTTGGAGGTGCTAGATTGCTAGATATGTTTAGTATGTTGATGGTGGCTATGGTATCATGTTGTATCGCATATGTCCAAGCTCATTAGATATTTATATTAAATGTATGCAATTTTTTGTATATCAATTATACCCCAATAAAGCTAAAAGAAAAAAGGAGGAGTCCAACACCACATGCTTCCAGAAGAAGTATCACTTTGAGCCTAATTTCACCAACCTCTTTTTGGTGTTATGGGTTCTGAAAGTGATCTTTTTTTATTAAAAAAAAAAAAAAAAACCAAGGGGTGGGGACACTCTTAAGTACTTTCAATGTAATCAGAATACAAGTGCCACCTCCAAAAGGGACTACTTTTAACATCAACCCTCATTTGGAGGCCTGCTCACATTAAGAGTTATTTTTGTCTCCACCCCTCATACTCGTTACTTGTCATCAGAAATAGCTGTGGAAATATCCATTCTCTATCGAGCAAGCCAACCAGCAGCCTGTTGATAAACATCCAACCCCTTCATTTTCCATTGGACTGAGTTCAGTGTCTTTCATGTGAGCAGACAGGCACTTGTTAGCACATCAGCCCGCAGAAGATGGTCTTGAAGGCTTCTGTTAATTTTATCTGGCTGAGGCACGTTCAGCTCAAAAAGACATCTATTAAGTTGTCAGTCACGATATCATTTGCCTTCGCAGTGTTTAGCATCTACGGAGCAGAAGCTGACAGACAGCACAAAGGCTTGCTGTAAGGGAGAGAGCATGCTAATTAGCACAGCACCCTCGCGTGCCCACACTGCTTAGGAACGCTGGAGTCATAATATGTCTTTCTGCATGTTTCCCTTGAAGATGTCAGGCAAAGAAGTGATGGGAAGTTTGCTATCAGAGCAGCCTAAATTCCTACACAAACGATCAGGTTTCTTTACTGGGGCCCATCCTGCAAGCAAAAACGTCCTTCCCAAATGACAGAATGGGGTGACATGCAGATGACTGAGCAGCAGGCTTGAGGAAATGCTCTTCCTCCAGGCCCCAGGAGAGCTAGCAAGGCTGGCTCGAGGGTTAAACAGAGGTACTGGGAACTGCTGTAGTGAAACAGATGGGAAGGAAATTCCATGAAAGAACCGGGTCTGTTTGGCAGAAATATCTATATTCACATATATACCTATCATAATCAGCCTGATGATTTTAATCATAACAGCAGCTGCTGGTACAGCTTTATATTCTATATACCTGGCACTGTGTTAAATGCTATATTTATATTGATTCATCACAGCCCAACAGTTCTGTTGTGAAAAGGATATTATTATCCCCATCAGACAGATGAGAAAATGGGGTCTGAGAGCTCACTGGTCACTGGTAACAAAATGTAGAGATACTTCCAAATACAGGTTGATCTGCTACTTCTTATTCCTATAGAGCAGTGGTTCTCAACCTTCCTAATGCTGCGACCCTTTAAGACAGCTCCTCATGTGGTGGTGACCCCCAACCATAAAATTATTTCTGTTGCTACTTCATAACTGTAATTTTGCTACTGTTATGAATTGTATGCAAATATCTGATATGCAGGATGTATTTTCATTGTTACAAATTGAACATAATTAAAGCATAGTGATTAATCACAAAAACAATATGTAATTATATATTGTGAAATATTTATTTCTAATTACAAATAAATGAAATGTTGTCTTGAATCGTGGTGTAGCATGGGTAACAGTCTTCATATAACAACAGTAAACTACATTGCTACACTTTGCTACACTGAAGGAGCAGTTTGTTGTTCCTAAGACCATGGGAAATATGTGTTTTCTGATGGTCTTAGGCGACCCCTGTGAAAGGGTCATTCGACCCCCAAAGGGGTCGCGACCCACAGGTTGAGAACTGCTGCTATGGAGTTTAAAATTGCCAGCCACATCCCAATGTTCTTCAAATGGGTCGCCACCTCTGACTCTCCATGAGTGAATTGAAGAGGTACCGTTATTCCCATTTTATAACTTGGGAAATTGAGGCCCAAAGGGACAAGGTGCTGAAATCACAAAGTAGGCCAGGATAGAGATGCCACCTCCTGCCTCTCAGAACTTCTCTCCAGGTCACACAAGGACTCAACAGCATTAGACAGTCATCCAAAGTGTCCACAGACAAAGAAAGAAGTATAATTCTCAACACAAGAAAGGGAATTTTAAAAATAAGAAAACTATCACAGAAATTTAGACTTTTTAATTTGGTCCCTCAAGACACTTCCTATAATTTATGGAGATGGAACCTGCGAAATCTCTGGCACCTGGTGTAGATCTGGCTAGGTGGTCCCAGCTCTGTTTCTCTCCTTGGCATTCACCAAGGACCTCCCGCTCCCGCACACACGGGGGGTGGAGCCTGCCCACGGAGAGCTCACCCAGCCTGGGCAGTCTGAATGGTGCCATGGCATCCAAGTCTCACCTCAGGCTGGGATCCTCTGTGAGCAGGCTTCGTGGGCTCAGGGGCTCCTTCCCTTGGGTGTCCCTTGTCCCCAGCAATCACCACCATTAGTTTTGACAACATTAACAATGAAACCATGAACTTCATCCTCAGTGTCCACAAACAGGAAGTATCAGGCGCACATACCTAGAGATGCCAAGATTTACTGGAGAAGGTGCACCCACTTCCTATCGATCACCCATGCAAATCACCGGTGATTCTATCAATCAGACAAATGAAGCAACTGAGTCCAAGAAGAATGAAGTGTCCAAAATGTCAGTGCTTTTAAGTGGGTTTTAGAACCTGGGATCCTGTCTTGTTTTATCCTAATGGAACAGCCCTTCTGTTTGTTTGTGTGTTGTTGTTTTTTTTTTGGGGGGGGGGGGGGGGAAGGGGGGTTTCATTAATCAGGGGAGATAAGATTGGAAATGCCTCAGGACAAGACTCCTTCATGGGGTGCACATGGGACTTGAAGCAATGGGACTCACAGGGTGTCGAGAACAGGTGCTTTGTGACAGCAGAGCCAGATGGGACCCAGACATTGGCTCCTCATCCTCTCAGGTGGTGAGGACAAGGCAAGACCATGGCCAGGTCCCAGCAGCTGCACAGAGGGAGCTGTGCGAGGGGACTTGCCGTGCCCCGGGCAGGACTACAGGCTGGGTGTTCAGGCAGCAGAAACTGCTGGGAACTGGGTCAACTTCTGAGAATGTACATGCACTCTAACCTGGTAATCACTTTCAGGAGGTCGGGTGGGGCCGGGGGGAGGGGGAATTCTGTGAACAGCTATTTCCTAAACTGGCTAGGCCAGGGGGTTCTCTCCCTTATTGCTATTGCTATTATTCTCCTGAGAAAGGCAACTCTCCTATTCCCCAAACTCAACCATAGTAACTTCTAGAATACACAACCACAGCCATGCTTCCCTAAAACAGCCCCTGTAATGCGCCTCTCCCTGCCACTCCTTTCCCAGTGTGGTCTCTGGCGCCTTTCAGTTATGCTGATAGGAAACAGGTCCACCTGGTCAAAGCAAAGGGCAGAGAAAGACTGCACCAGGCTGGGAGGGAACCCCCAGAATCAGGAGTCTACCCAGGAGCATGAGGTAGGATTTGAGGTGCAGTCCAGGTCCAGGGACCAGGAATAAAACTGGAGCAGGGACCCCAACTCCTCTTAGGCTCATGCTGTGACAAAAGCCACAACTGACACAGGAACAGAATCTATAGCACCATGTCCCTCAAGGCCCACTTTACCTCCTCCTCTTCCTCCAAGAGGCTGGCCTGGACTCTGTAGCCGCTCCCCACTGGCTGAGCCCGCAGGAGGTGCTCTATGGAAAGGGGCCTTGGGCCTGGCTCACTGGCAGTCTCCTACTGCTGCTGCTTTGGCACCAGAACTGGAGCAGCTTTCTGAGTTTCCTGCCTTGATGGAGACACAGAGTAGGTTTGAAGTGAGTTAGAGAGGAGTCTCTTGTGACTTTTGGCTGAGATTATTGCAGAACCCCAATGATGGCCTGTCAGGAGGCAGAGCAGTCCTTGGAGAGGGGCAGATAGGAGAGTTAGTAACTGGTTCAAATCCTGATCCTACCACTTAAAAGGTGTGCCCTTTAACAAATTACTTAACAATCTGAACTCTCTGAAATGAGGGTGGAAGTTAGAGATAAGTAATAAAAGGGTTCTCAAAGTGTAGACCCTGGACCACCACCATCAGCGGCAGCATTAGGGGGCCCTACCTTAGACTACTGAATCAAGAACCTTGGGCTTATGCCTAGTAACCTGTGTTTTAACAAGTTCTCTGGGTTATTTTGATGCACAAAAGGTTTAAGGACCTTTGTAAGCACTCAGGAAACCTGGTCTGGCACCAACCAGGGATGAAGGAGTGACCTTTATCTGTGCTGGCATTCAGATACAGAATGAAGTGAGGTGGTGAGTGGCCACAGCAGGCATGACATAGACATGATCATTTGGGACAAGTCATTGGGTGAAGGGGGAGAGTGTGGTTTCATGGACTTAAACATGAACTACAAGTTATTTCCAGCCCAGCCAGTGGGGCTCAGTAGTTGAGCATCAACCTATGAACCAGGAAGACACAGTTCAATTCCTGGTTGGGGCACATGCCTAGGTTGTGGGCTCGATCTCATGTGGGGCATGTAGGAAGCAGCTGATCAATGATTCTCATCACTGATGTTTCTGTCTCTCTCCCTCTTCCTTTCTCTCTGAAATCAATAAAAATATTCTTAAAATAAATAATAAAATATATATTTCCTTTTTAAAAAAAATTTAATTCTAGCTATCTGATAAGAATTTGAGTGGGTGCTACTATATAGAGCAGTGGTTGGCAAACCACAGCTTGCGAGCCACATGCGGCTCTTTGGCCCCTTGAGTATGGCTCTTTCACAAAATACCACATGCGGGTACGCATGTACAGTGTGACTAAAACTTCATGGCCCATGTGCAGATGATGGTTTTCGGCTCTCAAAAGAAATTTCAATTGTTGTACTGTTGATATTTGGCTCTGTTGACTAATGAGTTTGCCAACCACTGATATAGAGTAATCAACTCACCTTAAAAGCTGGCACTCAGCACATGCTGATAGAGTTGGAGCCAGTTAAATATGACACTTATATTTCTTTAGATCTTTCTACAAAAATAGTGATTTTCAACCTTGGCTGCACATTAGAATCAACTTGTGAGTTTTTAAAAATCCAGATACCCTTACTGTACCCCAATCACATCAGCATTTCTGGGAGAAGGTGAAACCAGGCATGAGTACTTTTTAAAGTCCCCTCTCCCCCCATCATGGTAATTCTAACATGCAGCACAGGGCTGCAAACCCCTAATCCCAGTGGTTCATTCTGTGATGCTGCTGACCCACTGGCATGCAGAAGCAGATGCTAGCCCTCATCTTCTTCATCCCCATCCCTCTCTCCTCTGGGTCCCCACCCTCAGGTCACAGACTCAGGCATTTTCATTGTAGAAGCAGAAAGCCAGCTCATGAGTTGGAAGTCACTTGGAATTCACAAAAATCTTTGGAAAAAGGAAGGGCCAATATTTTTTCAATTTTGTGGGAAAAAAAAAAGGAACAGTGCCCTTGTGAGATTCTGAGATGTGTCCAGTATCTTGCCTGAGCTGTAAGGTGGTCAGAACTGGCTGTGTCTTCTCCTAAACAAGAGTTCACTCTAAGGTACGTGCTCTCACCCCCTTCTGCCTACAAAGCTGCCATATGTTGAGCACCTACTATGTGGCAGGAACTTAATATCATCCCTAATCCTCAGCAACCACACCACCGGAGAGCTATGATTTATTCACATTCTGCTAAGAGAAAACTCAAATTCAGAAAGGTGATTCACTTGCCCAATACCATACTGATAGTAAATGATGGAGCTGGATTTGGACCTGGATCTTTTTGGTTCTAAATATAGTGCTCTTTTCCACTATACCATACTGGCTTCTGAGAGAGAAGATAGGAGAAAATGTCAGCATAGCCTCTTAAAATAGACTCTGATTTGAAGCCATCATAACAACAAAACTCAGTACCAGAAAGAGGTGCATCTAATTTTGAACATCCCTCTATCTTTTTACACAAGGCCTGGCTGGACCAGGCAGAGAAAGATGACCTCAGATGGCCATACTGACCTTGGTGAGAGCAGTGGGTAGTCCAAGAATATGAAATGGCTCAAAGAGAAAGCCATTCAGAGAAATGTCCATATGCATTCGGGTGTTGACACCTCTTTCAATGTCCTTAGTGAATTTGTCCTTCAGATTTGAGGTTCGGACTGATGTTCTCATGTCTACCTGGCTTCACTCAGCCTTAATCTCAGCCTTCTCTCCAGCCATACTGCTTCAGGACAACTGGAAGTGTACCTACCTCAGGTGACTGACCCAAATAGGATGCTCCATCTTAAGCAATGGCCCAGTGGGTGCATGGGGTCCTTGCCTTGCTGGACCAGAGCCAGACAGATGAATTAACACAGCAAAGAACCCTGTGGCAAGCAGCACTGTGGAGCCAGCAAAGCTTGTTTCCTACCTGTGTCTGCCCCTTATAACAAGTTACAAGATACTTTGTCTTTCCTTCAAGCATGTGGGTCTCAGGAGAAATCGACTATCTGCCATTTGGGTATTTGCAGTATTCTCAACCCAAGCCCTATTGCATTATGTTAGACTTTTGTCCCCAGTAAAACATGTCAGTCTCAGGGAACTAGGCAAAGGTAAGTAATTTAGGGGAAGGAGAGTTCCAGAGTAAGGGCCTCCTTTCAGAAGAGCACCTCACCTGCTGAGCTGGCCACTAGATTTTGTGTGTGTGTATATGCATATATCATATGTTGTGTGTGCCCCTCCCTTAGGACTTCTGTTCAGCAAGACACTTACCAAATTACTGTAATAGAAAAAGCAACAGAATTTGGAATCGCACAGATCTGGATCTAAATTCCAATCCTGACACAGCACAGCCCACACAATCAGTCCTTCACTGACCCTCATCTGCAGGACAGGGAAGAGGATGGGGAGAGAGGGGCGATACGGGCAGAGCCCACTCTATTGCCACTGTCCCTCATGAGGCTGAGGAGAAATAAGTGAGGAAAGGCTGAGGGAGAGATCTGTAAACTGCAAAGCTTTATGTAAATATTAGCATAGAAATAACAGCAGCTATGATTATTATGCCTCATTATGATTTGCAAGTATGCTATGACACATGTAATCAAATCACATCATTATACCCCTAACACATTGCAATCCCGGAGCTAGACACAGTATCTGCGATCAATAACTTACAACCCAGGAGGACATTCCCAACCAGAGGAACCTGAGTGGGGGGTGCTGAGGTGGAGGGAAGGAAGCATGGGGAAGGAATGCAGGTTTCAGAGGAAGGACACCTAACATAGACTGCGGTCCAAGAAGGCTTCATGGAGGAGGTTACCCTCGAGAATGATGCAGGTTGGGAAACTAGGGATGCAGAGAAATAACACACATAGTGAACAGAGAAAAGAATAAATATAGTATGTTTGAGACAAATATGTGATGATGGTGGATGATTTGACATTGGGTGGTGGGCATACAATGTAATATACATACAGGCCAGGTATCACAGAAATATACACTTGAAACACACATGATATAATTAACCAAGGTCATCCCAATATATTTAATAGAAAGTAAATATATACTATGTTTAGAACTCTGGTTATTCTATATCTGCAGTGGTCTTCAGCTCCTTGCCTACGTAATTTCCTATCTTTGGGATCCTGAGCCCTGCAGGGCCTGGGACAGGAGGCAATAGGACTTTTCTTTGCTTCTGATTACAGAGCTAACCTTCATCAATGATTTCCTCTCCAAAAATAATCAATGCATCCCCAGGACCTACCCCAAACCCTGGCACATGGTTGGTTCTCAATAAATATTTGTTGAATAAATGCATCTTCAACCCCCAATAAAATCTAGAGGTAGCAGGCTAGGATGATGATAAAAATAACCATGGAGTATCGTAGCAAGTAGTCCTGCATTTTAGTATCGTAGCAAGTAGCCATTTCACTTACAAACTGACTTCAGCTATCTCTTCAGCAATACCCTGGCTCTATCCACAACGCCCACTCCTGAAACTCCAGAGTAAGAATAGCAGCCATGCACCGACCATCTGCTCCTTGCCTGGACTGTGCTCAGGGAGTTCCTTAAGTTTTCCCAACCAGTTCTTCAGAGAGCCCTGCAGGGCGGTTGCGTGTCACCATGTTTTACAGATGGAGAAGTTAAAGCTCAGAGAGGCAAAGTAATTTCCCCAAACTCACACAGCTGATTAAAAAACACAGAGTAACGATTTGATTCAAATTCAAATTCCTTTGCCCCCCAAGCCTGGGTACTTGTCTACATATGTGGTCTTGCTTTCACATAGGTTAAAGTCAGGGGACATGGCCACAGACCAAATAATAGTAACAGGCGCAACAAACAGAACTAGATGCTGAGTGTCAAACCTCTCGCTGACAAAGCAAGGTACTACCTATCATCTTAATCCATACAATTCCTAGAAGATAGATACCACTGTCTCCATTTTACAGACATGGATCTGAAGTTCATAAAAGTCAAGTTACTTTCTCTAAGGCACAGCTATCAGATTGTGGACTTAAGTCTGCCTAATTCCAAAGCCTAATTGCTCTTCACCACAATATCACTTTAGTGCTAACTACAAATCCAGCAAGAATACAGGTGAAGATTTGCCTGTTTCCAACAGGAATCCAAGACCCTACTGGGGCTTGATGAGGAGGAGTAATATATTTTTTTAATTACTAGAGCAGTTATCCATCCAAATCATTTCAGGGAGCTGTGGCTGACAGGCATAATCAGCCTCTTCCTATTTAATAAGCTCAGAAGGAACTGCTCATTAAGAATGACAGTGACCCTCACTCTGATCTTCCTGGATCTAAAACCTTCAAATCTTCTTAAGGCCTAGATAAATAATGACTTACTTATATTAATGCTCCAAGATAGAGACCTAAATCTCCTAAGCATATGTCTTCACTCACCATTGCTCTCAAAGTAAATATCAGAAATATAACCTAGCTTGGGGTTATAGAATTTTAGGGATTAGAGTTTCAGCCAAATTCATAAAACTAGGAGGGGGAAGGAGGAGGGAGAGTGGAGGTAGGTAAGGCAGATAAGAAGAGACTCACACAACACAGGGAATTTCTTTTATAAACTAACTTCAACTATCAAAAAAACTTAAAAGTATACACTCAACCTCAGTATCATAAAATGCTCCCACCAGAGTATCGTCTCCATTTGTCAAAAAGCCAAATGTCATTGTTCCACGTGTGTGCATCTGTGTTCTGCTAGGTTCTGCTAGGAGCTGTGCACATGGCCCTGTAACATCTGCTCTCATTTCCCCTTCAGATGCTTTTCTTTGACATTCCTAGACATTAAGGCGCTCATTGATGTCTCTTATTTAGAGGATGTGAGACTAGAGACACAGGAAGGACACTTGGGGTCAACCTCATTCAACCTTTGGCTCCAGATCCCACTTATGAGGATGGTCAGAGTCTAGTGAAGAAAATGTGATGGAAACTCTTCAGGGTTTCCCAAGTGTGAGCCACAAAAGGGGGATGGGGTAAGATTCAGGACATCAAAAAGGTTCCAGAATCATTAAGTCTGGGAAACACTGAAGAATGTTTAAGCAGTTATGTTTATGACAGATCTCAGAGTCTTTTATATACAAATGGGTATCGCATCACTCCAAAGGATGACTATGAAACCCAGGATTCACCTGTATATTCGACTATTTTAAAAGGCCTCACCTTGGACAGTTGTTATTATGAGAAACACCCTCTTGGAAATGCTATCTGAACCTTTCTTGAACCTATTTTTATTTGCAAAGTGGGCACATCCTGGGGCAAGAAATCCCATATGTTCTCCAATCTAAAATGTTCCTACTATGCATCTTTCAACCTTCTTTCTACAACTCAGCTTGGGACATTCTTCACATCTAGGGGTTTGCTGCATGTGTTTTAGAGCTTTTGATGAGTATATTCCTTGATGGATTAGTGAAGTGATAGAGCAAGCATCTCAAGTGTTAAGTGACAGCTGCTTCCTTTCCCTCCCTGCCCTGATCCAACCCAGCTCTGCTGGTCTCCTGATGATCAGCACTGCACATTGCACGGTGTATTGTCTGGGAGGGGGGGGGGGGCGGGCGCCTGTGCTGCACTGGGAGAAATCTGTAATGACAATGCTCAGCAAGTGTCAAACTATCCTCCTAAACCAATGCCCAACTGATAACTTCCTCTGCTCAAAGAGGCCCGATGAAACAAGTTTTCTTAGCTTTAGCATAGGCCAAGTTTCCATGGAAACGTTGTTTTAAGAGGCATATCTTAATTTAGCTTTCCAGGCCGTTTGGATGGCCTTCAGATCTCTGTACATGGTTGCTCTTTCCAAGGAGTCAGTTGGCTGAGGGGGTGGGGAGCAGGGGAGGCGGGGCTGTCCAGACTCCAATCTGAGAGCAAAGAGCCATCTCAGCAGGAGACACACAGACTTGGGCTGCGGAGAGCGTTGCAACTCCAGTGGAAAGACTTTCATGTCCAAGTGGGGAATAAGGACATATATGTAATACCTGAATCAATAAAGAAATTTAAAAAACAAAAAAACTTCCATGCCAGAAGGGAAACACCCAGCTCAGAGTACAAGCATATAAGAGAGGAAAATAAAGGCCTATTCAATGCTTACCACTAAGTGATAAATTGAGAAAACAGATTTAGAGGAGGCAAAGTTCTATATCCTGGAGGCCCCACAAGTAAATGATGGAGATGGGCCACAATGCCAGGTGAGAGTTAGCTTTAATTTCAAGTCAGGTGCTCATTCCACTCTTAACAATAATCAGTTACCCAAGGACCATGAGTAGGGGATATCCCATCAAAGCTCTGAGTTCCTGAGGTCCAAATGATAGCCAGACGTGTCCTGTTGCCTCCACAGTGGGCTATGGCTAGTCTAGTCTAGTCTCTCATTTCCAGGGAGAATTCCCAGGTTTTCTGTGCTGCATTAAATGCCTACATGGAGTACTGGTACTCCTACCCTGCAAGCTTTTCCAGGACCATGAAATATGGTTGGCCTCCCAGCAACATCATCAATGAATGTTCTCAGACCTGGCAATGACAGCAGGCTCCTTTTTGCCCCACTCGCCATTCTCCAGGAGTCAAACTTCAGAGATGGGAATGGCTTGGACCTTTCCAAAACCTGGGGTGTCCTTCAACCTCAGCACCGGTTATTGATTTCCCAAATGTCAGCTGCTTCCATGTTTCTCTGCAGACAGTGAGTATGTAAACCCTAAGAAAAAAGACACCTAATAAGAAGGGCTCCTGGTAGTTAATTGGGCTAAAAAAAAAAAAAAGCAGAGCCTAGCACCCATTTCTGCACAGGGGCCTCTCCCACTTTAAGGAGAAGCCTGTGCTAAGCCTGCCTCTATCTGCACTGTGTTTCTATCAGATGAGCCCATCCTTATAAAAGTTCTTAGAATCCTGTTTTAACCAATAGTACTGAGGCTTTCCCCATTCAATTGGAGCTGTGCAGCTACAACCAATCCTGGCTCTATTCTGACCAATCAGGATGGTGCCTTTTGGACCAAACAAACTTTGAAGATTTGGAGTCCTCATTTGCATGAGGATACACCAATCAGGGACCAGGGGTGCGGACTTCTGTCCATATAAACCAGTTCCCTTCTGGCTGGGGAGTGCACTTTCTCTTCCACTGAAGACTGTGTCTCCCTGGCTGAACTGAAACATGAAGATGTGTCACCAGAGCAGAGTGGAGCAAACCAGCACAGCACAGCTCACAGCAGACCAGCACAGAGAAGAGCAGACCATCAAACAGAGCAGAGCGGTCCAGCCAGAGAGGGGCCTGACCCCAGGGCTGCCTCATAGCTGAGCTGTATCACAATTGAGCTGTTTTGCACTAAATAAAGTTCCCTTCTCCAGCTCAATCCAATTTGGGGATTCTTGTTGGTGTAGAATTGGAGCCAATGAGCATCAGTTGACAGGTATAAGCACAAGTAGCCTGGGCAAGGATCAGGACTTGGTGATTCCACTGAAGAACCAGGCCTCTGTGTGGTTTCCAAGTCAGTAGAGCGGTGCTTGCTCTATTGAATGAAATTAAACTAATGACAAAATATATACTTTTCCAAATACACTGAAAACACCTTTTAATACAATACCTTCAATATGGGGAATCCCTGAGTGGCCTGGGGTAGGCTGTTTTTTGTTTTTTGGGTGTTTTTGTTTTATCTTCCGCAGGGACACATGCCACAACGGACTGAGCACTTTCTAGCTGTGGGTATTAGTTGAGTTGCTCTTGCAAGAACTGTTCTGGATGCTCTTTGCTACTAATAATGTATCTCAATTTCAAGAAATATAAAAATGTTTAAACAGAACTCACTTCTCTGTACCCATTTTGCACTACATTTTCACAAGTCATCTCATTTAATCCTCACGACGACTTCCTATGCCAGGAAACTAAGTCTCAGCCACACTAGCTTGCCACACCCAAAAAGTGGCAGGACTGGTACCAGAATTTGTATCCACTGAAACCCATGGTCCAGGTGTTTTCTCCTACCTCAAACCTTCTCTCCTCTGCATTTTATAGCATGGAAAAAGTATAGTATCTCATATTCCTGATTGGGAGATAAAGTTGGTATACAAAGTACTTCTAGAACATGCATGCATCCTGCAGAGCTGACATGGCTCAGTGGTTGAGCACTGATCTATGAACCAGGAGGTTAAAGTTTGATTCCCAGTCAGGGCATATGCCTGGGTTACAGGCTTGATCCCCAGTGGGGCGTGTGCAGGAGGTAGCTGATCAATAATATATATATATATATATATATATATATATATATATATATATGCGTCCTAAGTGAGCTTAGCTTGAAACAATAAGAAAGAAGATACATTTGGATCTATTTATTGTTCATCTTCAAACACACACACACACACATACACAAATGAATTAATTATTTAAGCACTACAGTAAAAATCACAGAAATCATAGGAAGGCATTTGCCCTTAAAGTGAGGAGTCTTTTACATTCTATCCTCCTGTTAAACTTCAACCAATGTGGTGAGTTATGTGAGCCTGCCATGCAGAACAGCGATATGTATCATAATTGCAGCTCTCTCTGTAAGCTATCTATCAGAAACCTTAATGTAATTGCCAGGCTGAATCCTAATTCATCTCTGAGAGAAGCTTATTACTTTGGGGGTGTTGTATTACCTGCTTCTAAATCACACACAAGCATTGCTGCAATTATCTATTTAGTTTCCAACGTTTTAAACATTGCTGCCTGCATCTGCATTAATTCCCAATCTGCCAGCCAGTTCAGATAAGACACTGGTCAACTGTAGGGCAACTTTAAGGACCTTCTCTGTGCCAGTGTTTCTACCTCTGTCTCTTTCCTTCAGGCTCATCCTCCTTTACGTGAATGCAGTGAGCTTCCTAAAACACAAAACTGCCTGGGCCATGCTTACCAATACCCATCACCAAGAAGATACAGGGCTTCTCACCACCCAGCCATCACCTGCCCTTCTCACCTCATCATCTCACCTTCTGCTGTCTTCAAGCAGAATTACAGACAACACTGGAAGCAGTTAACATCAGGCTAAAGGGATCCAGGCCTGTCTGTGGTCTCTCAGGTAATTACATATTCTGATTGTGAACTGCAAACTTGACCACCTCTCTTAGAATACAAAAGAAAAGAATAAAACAGTAAAAACCATGATAGAGAACAAGATCAATACAGAAAACTGTAAACATAACATAACTTGTATTCCTGAAGAAAACACCAGTACAGAGTATACTCTGTAGAAGCAAAAAATAGAGATATAAAAGGAAAAAAAGGAATCTGTTGAGCCAAATAATGACCTAAAAGAATCACTGCATTAAAAAAAAAAAATTCTTGAAAAAACATTCTTAGTAACCTCCTGCAAAAATGTGGATTTGAAAGGATAAAATGTGGTCTAAGAAATACCCCAGGAAAAAATTATAAAATGGGTTTTTCTGCCCCAAAAGGAGAGCCAGCCCACCCTCAGGCTTCGCTTGGGGTACACTAACTGCCAGGACACAGATCTATTAAGTTGTTAGGGACAGACTTGTTAGGACCCCACCAAGGAGCAGCAATCATGCTCCTTCATTGTACTCCAGGCAACCTTCCCTAAGCCATGATCTCGGGTTCCGGGGAGGGCTCTGGAGAGGGGTTCCTGGAATGTGCATTAAACACCTACTCGGAGCATCAGCAAAACTCCCCTCAACCTCTCCCTAAAAAGCAAACAAGCAAATGAAAAACAGTGGTGTGCTCAGTACAGGAAAAACCACGCAGTACCTGTATTACGTGTGATGGCAAAGTAAATGCCCACTAAACTCTGGGCTTCTCACCTCCACTCCAGTCTGGTGTGGCCACTCCAACAGGCACAGGAGGAAACTGAGGCTCACACAGGCTGAGTAATATTTCTAAGTGTGCAGTATTCTGTGAGGCATAGAGCGGGAGCTTGACTGAATCTCTCAAAGGAAAACTCATGCCCTGCCTCACTTTCTTCTGACCCTCGGCCTCCTCTGGAAACCTGTGACAGAGACCATCACAGATTGACACGAGTTTTATCTCCTGACTGTCAGCAGGACGATCCCGGCATCCATCCACCAGGTGCCTGGCTCTGGCTGCTCAGTATGCGATGGAGGGAGCTCGTGTTCACTGTCCATTAGGCAGTGTAGTTTACCCGGAGAACACAGCGTCCCCTTGATGAATGGGGTCTCGCTTGCATTTCCATGAGAGGGGGCCAGGGAGCGCCCTCCTCCCTGTGATAAGGGGCTGGGCAATGCATCACTGGCTATGCAGCATGCAGAAGTCAGGAGTGATGAATGGGGCTCCCCAAGGAAGGGCTCCAGACGGCTCCCTGTTTCAACACACCAAGCCCGTCTGATGAGGGGTTCCAGGGCACTGACCCACTCAGACCCAGTCACTCATACATTCCGCCACTTGTCAACAACTGACTGAGCGCCTTGTCTGAGTCACTGCTTGCTAGATGCTGCTGGTTACAGTCCTTACCCTTAACCCACTAATAATCTGCATCTAATAATGAGAGCATCAATTACTGAGCAGTTACTGTGTCTCAGACACTTTACATGCTTCATCTCCTTAAATCTTCACCACCTCCCTATGGGGTAAGTGTGTTTTCCACTCAAAGAATAAAAATACAAAGACCAAGAAGGATTAACTAACCACCTCACTACATCACAGCTAATTAGTAAAAGAACCTGGGTTGAATTCAAGTCGACTGACACCACAATCCTTGCGAATGGATCTTCTGCAGCTGTGCAAATAAAAGCAGCTACGGACCAGGAAAACCTGAAGTGTGTCACATTCTGGATGCTTTGTCTACCTTTATTCTCATGACAACCTCATGAGGTAAATATTATTCTCCCAATTCTCCCAATGAGGAAACCAGGACTCAGAGAAATTAGATATTTGACCAAGAACACACAGCTTAAAAGATTGGAAATTTCATGCTGGCATCACAAATTCTCCCAAGTGCCCTACACACCTGCCAGAGGAGTGGCCGGGGAGGTGCTTACAGGCCTTTGGTCTACAAAGTGGGTGCCTCCAAATACCCTCACCAAATGTGAGATCGCACAAGGGAACAAGTTACACTATTTAAAAAAGGATATCTGAAGCATAGATAAATAGATGATAGATAGATACATGATAGATAGATAGATAGATAGATAGATAGATAGATAGATAGATAGGCAGAACTCTGATATGGATAATGTACTGTCAAGATGTCACCATGGGAGACGTTGGGGAAGGGATACACCAGACCACTCTGCGCTATTTCTACAACTTTCTACAAGTCTATAGTTGGTTCAAAACAAACTTTTTTTTTTAATAGAAGTTAGGAATCAATTCTAACTAAACACCAAATTTGGGGTCACCTCTGGGCTTCTGTCAGGGGAAACTGAGAGCCACTCTGATTTGGGATTACAAGCTGCTAGGTCTACTATGACTCACATCTCCTGAAATGTCATGACTTCCCGCTCTCACATCTCCTACCTGTGAAAACACTATCTACTCTCCCTGCTGAGAATCTAATTATGCACCAGACTGGCATTTCCCATGGTTTTGTGTATTAATCTCACATGATCAACTCAGCTGCATCCCCTTCCTCGGACAAAGTCCCCAAGCTGGACATCATCCATCGGTCCCTCCACATGGTCTTTCCCTTCTCCCCCTGGCTCTGGCCCCAGGGGCTATCTGAACCACATCCGTGGGCTCCCTTTCTGGCCCTCTTGTGGTTGGGTTCAGCAATGGGGACCACTGCAGGGACTGAGGAAGAGGAGATGGTGGGTTACTTACTACCCAAGCTCCCCTCTCCTGAGGTCACTGCAACTTGCTGAGTCCCTCCACCTAAAAGAAGTCCCTCCACCTAAAGGAAGATCACACAAGGGAACAAGTTACACTTTTTAAAAAAAGGATATCTGAAGCATAGGTAAATAGATGATAGATAAATAGAAAGAAAGATAGATAGATAGATAGATAGAGAGATAGATAGATAGATAGATAGATAGATAGATAGATAGATAAGAGGCAAACTCTGATAGGGATAATGTACTGTCAAGATGTCACCATGGGAGGCGTTGGGGAAGGGATACACCAGGCCATGAGGAGGGACCGATGGATGATGTCCAGCTTGGGGACTTTGTCCGAGGAAGGGAATGCAGCTGAGTGGATCATGTGAGATTAATACACAAGATCATGGGAAATGCAGATCTGGTGAATAATTAGATTCTCAGGTGAACCCTCTGCCCAGCTTTATCTTCAGGTTCCCTGGCCAGGCCCTCCCCTCAGACCTGCGGGTAGTCCCTGTTCCCCACCATGTCTACCCTCCTCCGGTATGGCACCCTCTTATCATTCTCAAAATCCTACCTACACTTTGGTAAAAAATCCCTTACATTAACATTTCTTCAAACTACCTCATTTGAATTTGCCATCTGTTTCCTGCAAGGATACTATCCGATACCATCTTTTCGAGAAGAAACTCAATTTAATGGGTTGTTTCCGTATCTATGGCATCAACCACAGAGCAGAGTTAGACCCACAGTGGGTGGGAATTGCCTGAGTGGATATCTCCTTGCACGCCAAGAGTTGGAGCTATAACAAATTTATTTAAATTGATTTTTTTGCAAATAGAATTCTATTTTAATTGGGAGGACTCAATGTTTCTTAATCTGTTTTGGGGACACAGGTCTCTTAGGAAATCTGATGAAAACTATAGATCTTCAACCTAGAAAATATACATATGAATGTTTGCATAAATTTTCAGGCAGTTTATAAACCACAGGTTAGGAACCCCTGCAATGAATCCATTATTTATTAAAGTAAATAATACTATTATAATGTATTTGCTTCCTAATTTTAAAGCACAGTCATTTCTAAATGCTTTATTATTTTTATTATTACTATTTAAATGGGGATGATACTTGGATTTACAAGTCAGTGTGATATTGCCAAGGTCTGGAATGAAACACAAAGTTCTAGAAGCCCATAAATGAGAAAAGAGAAAAAGAACAGGAACACTTCTGTTGTCCTTCCTCTGTGCCCAGTGCTGTTCTAACTGCTTTACAGATATTATTAGCTCATTTAATGCTACAACAACTCCACGAAGCCAGTCCTCTTTTTATTCTATCCTTGTCTCCCCAAGCCCTGGAGATTGCTTACCTCTTTCTGCCCATCAGGTTCAAGGAAATCCCTTCTTGACTAGGAAATTAGTCTCAGGAGGGGTTCGAGAGCCCCGCCCTCCCCACTACCTCCACAGCACCTTGTTCTCATCACCATCATTTCACTCAGCCATCTGCACAATAGTCACCTGCTTGTGCACTGCCAGTGCCATCAAACCTTTCCCACGGTGACTCACGTGACCCAGAATATAGACTGTAGTGTCGTAGTAATGACAATAACTAAGTCAAGAGTGTATTGAGAGCATCCTATGTCTTGGACTAGCCCTGTTCAAAAAGTTTTGTAGGCATTACACCCTGGCTAATCCTCACTACAATTCCATCATTAGGAGTGTTGTTTATTCCCATTTTACAGTTGAGGAAGCAGAGGCTTGAGAAGGTTAAGCAAACTGCCTGGGGTTAAGTGGCTAAGAAGTAGTGGGTCTGGGATCTGTCCCTAAAAGGTTACCCCAGATCGCTACTGCCTTCCATGGTTAAGGTGGTGCTGGGGGCACTTCCACATCCCAGCATACTGGCCCTTACATCACCCTTGTCTCCACCAAGGAAATGTATCCTGGTATGCAAGTGAGGAAGATGAAGAAGGTTGACATTAGAATGATAACCTTAAACCTGCTCTAAGTTTTTTGCAGTCAATAATGTGCTATAGCAGTGTGTGTGTGTGTGTGTGTGTGTTCATTGCCAGAAACACAGTGCTTGAAACCGCTGGAGCATGCCAGCCTACTTGTGTGCCTGCCCATTGTACCTGGGGCCCATTATGTCCAGCAGGGTCTAGATATGACCCTCTCGGTATTCCCAGAACCCAGCCTAGACCTGGCACAGGCTCTCCACAAATATTTAAATGAATGTATGTGAGAATGCATGAATGAGTAAAGTTGGAGCGGCACAGAGGGAGAAAAAATGTCAAAAGGATTGGGAGGAGAAGCAAGTACCATGGAGACCCTACTAGCGTATGCCCCCAATGGCATTCCCTGATCCTCAAATTCAACATCTGGGCTGCTAGAACTCAGAACATCAACCGCAAACTCATGTCAATCCCCAGGCTCAGCTTTGGGTAGTTATTTCACCTTCTTATTTCAAAGGAAACCCAGAAGTCCCTCAGGACATTTTGCACAGGCCTTTCTAGCAGTAGAGGCTAAATCTCTAAGGGTCTGAAGGTGGGCAGGTGTCTCCTGGAACCCTTCCCCCGTCCTTCCTCATTCAGAAATGCCCAATTCTTCTGAAGCTTTATTATCACACTGCTGTCACCTGCCAGCTTCCAGCCACATCCTAGCCATTCATCGAGTACTTCACACCTAACCACCTGTCTTCCTACCTGGTCACTCCTGCCCACATGTCGGACAACCTAAACATCCATGGGAATGGTTTGTACATTACCGTGGCCTCTCTGTTTCTTGGCCTCCTCTCTCCGACAGCCTGTTCTCCACCCATTTCAGGTTCCTGCTCCTAAGGCCATACACCATCACCAATCACTGAACCAACTCTGAAGTTGCTATTTCAAGCATCCAGTCCTGACCATCATCTCCTATACCTCCTGCTCATTCACTCGAATATAAATGTACTAACAATTCTTTAAATCCACAGGACCCTGTGGCCTACTGGCCCCACACAATCTGCCACTTTGCTGCATCAACTGTGTTCCCTGGGTCTCCATTTCCATCCTTAAGCAGCAATCTAACAACCCCAGCAGCTGTGATAAAACAACAGCTGTGTTAGGAGGCCCAGGGCCTAATTTGGCCCTGGCTTTCTTCTCCATTTCATTGCTCACATCCCCAGATGCTGAGTGACCATGCTAGGCTTCTGTCTCTCAATACACTGAATGAGTTTCCACCCAGGGTCTTTGCATGTGCTGTCCCCTCTGCCTGGGATGTTATTCCCACTATCTTCTCACAGGTGGCACCTGGCATTCAGGTTTCACCACAAGTGCCATCTCCTTAAAGAGGTCCTCCATGACCCCTTTAGCTGAAGTTGCCATTCCTTCCTGGTGGCTCCCTTCCCCATTTATTTATTCTTCCTACAGGACTTATTTTCTTTAACAAACAATTATATTGTGCTTACAATGCTCAAGAAACTGCTTTAAGTGTGTTACAAATATTAACACATGTACACTCATACCAATCACATATTAGTTTTATTGTCATCCCCATTTTACACGTGAAGAAACTGAAGCCCAGAGGAATTAGGTAACCTGCCTAAGGTCCTATAGCTGCTGGGCATCAGAGTCAGGATGAGCCCTGACCCTCAGATGAACACACTGGGGTGCATGCTTTCCAGGGGCCTTGCTGGATGGGGGATGACTAGGGAGAGAAGTTATTAGCATAAGCATGAAGCGGTGTGATGTGCCCTCGGCTAGAAGTGGAAGGAGCTTGAAGATGCACTGTGTGACCTTCAGCAAGCCTACCTCTCTCGGAGGTTCAGTTTCTTTATCAGGGAAGTGAGGACTTTGGATTTGATGACTTCATGAGCCTTCCAACCATGACCATGATAATTTGGCAGCCTTGGCATGAATGGGTGCTGATCTGGGAGCTTAACTCAGGTGCCATAGATACTACTAGTACAACCACCACTGTGACTGCTACTACTTCTATATGATGATTAGGATGATGATGAGGATGAGGATGAGGATGATGTGATCTGTTACTATCTATTGAATGTCTCCTACTGTAACCCTGTTCTTCACATACTTATCTAATCACCACAAGTGCCCTTAAAGATTACCCTCATTTTATGGGAAAAACAAAACAGTGTCCTGGTGCATGGATTCATGCACATTGAAAGAAAAATATCATTATTAGCCCTTTTTCTATAATAGAAGTGTCAAATTCACAATCAACAATGACAGTTCAAAACACATGTGTGCGACTGGTACCAGTGAAAGTGTTATATGTATCACAAATGCACAAGTCAACTTAGCCTTTTATAGATGTAGAATAAACTTGCCTAATTAGACCTGCTTTCTGAGGTAACTAAACTTTTTCCAGCCCAGTGAAGCACCTCAACTTCTCTTTCAGGTAATTGGCAGCAACACAGCAGTAAATATCAACATGAAGCAGCATTATTATTATAGATCACGCAGGGAGAACAAAGGGTAAAATATTTAACTGCAGCAGTGTTTGACTTTATTCTGAACAGTGAGAAAACCTGAGGTCATTTTCAAGATCCACCATTTCTTTCTTCTTTTCAGTAGGGTCAAGTTTATAAATCTCCATTTTCTGGCTAATGAAAAAGAAATAGGATTCCACTGAGTCTCCTATCTACCTACTCCAGGACTTCTGTGAGGACCAAATGAGATGAGGCATGGGAAAACAATTCACAAACATTTGGTTAAAATGTGAAATGTTTGCAACTGGCTATAAAGCCAGTCATGTTCCTGGGCTGAAGAAACTCTAAAGGAGGCTAGTTGTCACTAGGGTGAGGAAGTTGGGCACACTGCTACATGTCATCTTTATCAGCACCCACAGTGACATTTCTGGGCTGGGCTGAACTGTGGGCCGCATTTTGGACCATGGCAGCATTGGCTGCTATTTGGTGGGCTGTCACTCCAGGGTGGGGGCGGGGCCTGTGTCCCACTTCCGGGAAGCCGAGTGTTGCTTTGTCAGCACCAGGTCAGCAGTGCAGTTTCTCTTTAAATGGTCAGTGTGTGTCATAGCAGCTCTGTGTTGAGCATCTGCCCCCTGATGGTCAATGTGTGTCATAGTGACTGGTTGGACCATGGGAGGGACACTTAGCCTATTAGCCTTTTATATATATAGATAATAACTGAGATTCAGAGAGGTTAGCAAAATCACCCAAGCTCACACAGCCAAGCTAGATTTTGAAACAAGGTAGACCAGACCTTCCCCTTCCCCATTCATCTTCCTCCAGCAGTTACTACTGTTTTATTCACATTCTTCTCAGCACTTATCACCCTCCACTTTATTTATTATTATTATTTTTATTATCTCCTCCTACCCACTTGAATGTAAAATTTTTGAGGGCAGGGGTCTCTGTTTACTTTACCCACTGACAAAATCCAGGAGTCCAGTCCTAGCTGGTTTTGCTCAGTGGGTAGAGCGTCAGTCTACAGACTGAAGAGTCCCAGGTTCAATTCTGGTCAAGGGCACATGCCCAGGTTACACGCTTGATCCCCAGTAGAGGGCATGCAGGAAGCATCCAATCAATGATTCTCTCTCATCATTGATTTTTTTTTCTCTCTCCTTCTCCTTTCCTCTCTGATATCAATAAAAATACAAAAAAACGATGACAACAACAAAAAAAAACCACAGGAGTACTAAAATAGTGGCTGGCCTGCAGAGGGCGCTGAGTGGAAAAGTACTGCCTGAGTTACTGACTTCCATGCAGGCTCCCTCTGTGTTGTGTCCCCATCTGCCAGGCTCATGAACTCACCAAGCCTCGGTGACAAGGGTGGCAAATGACAGCCTCATAGCCATAGCCAGCCTTTGCCCTGGTTCTGCATGGCCTACAAACTAAGAATGGTGTTTGCATTTCTAAAGGGCTGTAAAAGAAGGGGAATAAAAAGAGAAGGAGCACCAGCAGTAGCAGCAACACCCAACACCAAGAATATGTGATAGACTCTATGGCCCACAAAGCCTTAAAACATCCTGACCTTCAGAGTTTGCAGACCCCTGCTCCGGGAGGCCAAGGTAACAGGCGGGTATGCCAGTCTCTCAGAAGCCCTCTGGAGAGCATGCTGTGTCCCCTCTCAGACACACACTCTCCACACGTGGCCCTGAGTGGTGCACACTCGCCCTTTGCTGTTAATGCCACGTTTCCAGCCCACTGGGGGAGCTAATGTGGTACATAGCAGAGTGCTCAAAAGGTTTCTCCACAAGCATTTCCTAGGAATCCATTTCTTGGAAGTAAAGGCATTCTTTATTACCTAATAAAATAGTTACACTGTGAATCAGGAGTCCATGATTCAGCTAACGTGATTCCATTAGCGGTTATCGCCACTCCTAGCCATTTAGCTTCTGTTGTGTTCCAAATGTTCCTCCTCTCAAATCCCATCATTGCATTTTCTGGGCTTTGAAGTTAAGAGGGGCAATCCAGGCTTGCCTCCTCATAAGTGCCAAACCTGCACAGCTAATAGATTCGTACTGTTAAAGACGCATTGACAAGCTCATGCAGTGGGAGAAGCCTCCTCCGGCTGCAAAACGTGTGCTGAAAGCTGCTATGCACCCACGGAGTCAGAACTGTGGTCAAACCTATGCAATGTTCTAAGGGCAGCGTGAGAAATGTCCTCCTGCCAGAGAACCATAGGCAGCTTCACTCTGTTCCTGATTGGATCAAAACTGTAATTAACACCCTCCCCCCAGAATTGCCTTTTTTACTCACCACAAAGCTATTACTGGTGTCAATTTCACACATCAGGTCCGTGTATTTTCCCACCAATTCAGACATGGTGAGAATTGGTTTCTCAGGAAGAAAGGTAAGAGTAAGCTTCAGGCTTCCTGTGTTTGCCCACGCTTGTGCTACTGGCAGTGACACCATCTTCCTGAATGCCCAGGCCTACCTAGCTCTTCCAGGGGGGATCTGCAGAGCTGGGAGCTCCCTGCTGGGGACAGTCCTCGTGACAAGCGGCATGCTTCCTCTGGCCACTGCAGTGTGTGAGCTGAGCCTCCTGCTTCCCCCTTTTGAGCCTCCCCCTGCAGCAGCCTTCTATCATATGCCAATGGAGCAGAGAGGGGCACTGAGCACTTGGCGGGTCCCCAGGACATCATGGTTCTTGCTTCTGAGACTCAAGGCCCAGCTCAGCTTATTCCTCCACTCTGCCTGCTCTCGTGGCCTCCCTTTGCTCAGAATCTGTGAACCAGTACTCTCAATCCCTGTAGACAGTCCTATGTGAAGGATTATCCAGCTCAGAGAGAATAGCACTCTCACAGGGAGCTCTTCAAAGCCCAGTGAGGAAGCCCTAGAGATACCCATCTCATGAATGTGGAAATCGAGGCTCAGGCAGCCTCCACCAGCACCCATGTGACAGTAGAAGAATCCAAAGTCAGTGCTTTATCTGAGATGCAGGATGCCCTGCTGGCCACACAGCCAGCAGCCAACTGTGCTCTGCCTCACTGGCTTACCTGAACTGAGCATTTACTGCAGGCTGGCTGATCTACATCTTTCACTTCACTTAATTATATCTTGTCTGGACAGCTCACCAGCCTCGCTGGAGTGATAAAGGAATTGAGGCCTCTTCTTCCTTCCATTCCTCTGTGTCTAACACAGGGGTAAGCATGCTCATGGTGCTGATGACTGATTACTGACTGACCCTGGACTGACTTGATTCCGGGATTCCACTAAAGGAGGGCCTTTGCTTATAACCCAAGAGAAAGTCATTTGAAGAGGCAGGCAGCGGGAAGGGGGAGAAACCTGAGCTGGACCAGTTGGAACTTTGAGCTGTGACATCCTCAACCACAGCTCCTGAGCAAGTATTTTACTCCTTCTGGATGTTATCACTACTGGGGAGTAAGTCCTCTCTCTCTCTTTCCTACTTCTGCCCTCCTTGGCTTCCATCTGGCCACTCAGCTGGTTTCTTTGGCCTCTGAGGCTGATTCTGCACCTTTACCTCCACCACTCCTGCTCTCTCTCTGTATCCTGGGAATGCAAGGACAACTTGAGATGAATTACAGATAAATGAAGTAACAATAATAAGTACAACTTCCCCTTCAAGAGCCTCTTACTCAATTCCACACATGATACATATTTCTGCCTCAGGAGGGAATGCATTGGCTGTATTCAAAAGATAAGGAAACTCAAACCTCCAACAGGTTAACTTGCCCAGCATCTGTAATGCAAACCCAGGAGTATCTGAAATTGGACCACGTGTCGTCAATGCAAACTTCCCAACAGAAATCATTTTGAGGCTCACTACTCCTCAGTCCTTTTACCTGACCTGTACATCTTCCACACTGAATGATGCCCATTTTTGCAGCTTCTAACCACTGTTGTTTATGAATGAAAACTTGTAGCTTCCTATCTAAGCCCAGGCCTTGAGAGCATTTAGCTTTGAAACATGCAGAAAGTCCTGGCAGTAATGCGACTAAATGATGAATCATTGTTTTTTCCTGGGACTGAGAGGTCTTCCCATCATTGTCCTTGGCCAATAGCCCATTCATTTACTACTATTACTATTTTTTTGTCATTCAATAGACAAAATTCAATAGATGGCCTATATTAGTTAGCTTCATCTGCCATAACAAAATACCTAAGACTGACTGGGTGGCTTAAACCAGCGGTTGTCAACCTTTCAGACCTCACAGATCACCAGTGGTCCATGGACCACCAGTTGGCAACCACTGGCTTAAACAACAGAAATGTATTTTTCTTTAAGTTCTGGAGACTGGGAATTTGAGATCAAGGTGCTGACAAATTTGGTTTCTTCTGAAGCCTGTTTCCTGGCTTGCAGATGGCCATTTTCCTGCTGTGTCCTCACACACGACCGTTCCTCTTCTGTGTCCTACTGTGCTCTTATTATAAGGACACCAGTCACATTAAATCAGAATCCGCTCACATGACCTCATTTTACCTTAATTGCCTCTTTAGAGGTTCTATCTCCAAACACAGTCACATTCTGAGGAACTGCGGTTGGGACATCAACATATGGATTTGGGGGGACACAGTTTATCAATAACATGGCCTAAGAAAGAGGCAATTAGCAGCACCATATCCCAACAACACGATTACCTGCAGTCAAAGGGACCAAAGTAGAAAAACAGAATCCAGTTGGAAAAACCAAGTCTTAGGCCTGACTCTGCCCTGAGCTTTTTTTGTGACATTGGGCAAGTCGCTTCACCTTCCAATTTTCCCATTTGTCACACGAGCCTCGTTTTCCCTCCTGCCTCAGGGTTTTTCTGCTAATCCTGTCATCTATGGCTATAAAAAAAAATCTCCGAGGACCTGAAAGCACTGGACCACTCTATGGGAGAACAGACTTGACAGTGATACAGCTAATAAAGGGTTAATATCCAAAATATATGAGGAACTCACACAACTTAACAAAAGGAAGACAAATAGTCCAATTAAAAAATGGGCAAAGGATCTAAATAGACACATCTCCAAAGTGAACATGCAGATGGCCAAGAGACATGAAAAAATGCTCAAAGTCAATGATCATTAGAAAGATGTAAATTAAAATGACAGTGAGGTACCACCTCACACCTGTCAGAATGGCTAGCACCAACAAATCAACAAATGACAAGTGTTGGTGAGGATGTGGAGAAAAGGGAACCATAGTGCACTGCTGGTGGGACTGCAGACTGGTGGAGCCATGATGAAAATAGTATGGAATTTCCTCAAAAAATTAAATATGGAATTGCCATTTGACCCAGCAATCTCACCCTGGGAATATATCCTAAGACACTGGAAACAGCAATTAGAAAGAATGTATGCACCCATTTGTTCATAGCAGCACAACTTATTATAGCTAAGACTGGGAAACAACACGAGTGCCCATCAGCAGATGAGTGGATAAAATAGCTGTGGTACATCTACACCATGGAATACTATGCAGCAGTAAAAAAAAAAATACTCTCCTGTCCTCCGAGACAGCATGGTGGTACCTGGAGAGTATTATGCTAAGTGAAATAAACCAGAGAAAGATAAGTATCACATGATCTCACTCATATGCAAAATCTACTGATGAACAAAATAGATGGAGAAACACAGGAAGAGACTGTCAAATCTCAAGAGGAAAGGTGGGGGTGGGTGGGAAAGAGATCAACCAAGGAAGTTGTATGCATATATGCATAAACCACGGACATAGACAATAGGGGGGTGAAGGCT
Organism: Lasiurus cinereus; assembly: GCA_011751065.1. Classification (NCBI taxonomy): domain Eukaryota; kingdom Metazoa; phylum Chordata; class Mammalia; order Chiroptera; family Vespertilionidae; genus Lasiurus; species Lasiurus cinereus. The sequence continues at coordinate 9,779,820 of JAAGEH010000125.1, forward strand.
TGGATGGGGAACAGGGGCAGACTGTAAGTGTCAATGGGGAACAAAAGGGGACATATTTAATACTTTCAACAATAAAGATTTTAAATAAATTAATCAAATAAAATAAAAGCATGGAAGCTAAGTAGGCAATGTTAAAATTTCTATTAAAAGGAAAAGGGATTGTGAGTGTTGTGAACAAACTTGATTTCTGCCTCCTCCCTTCCCTGACAGGAGACACGCGTCTCAGTGAGCTCCCTTCTAGGGGCTACAGTCATGGGGGCTGTCCTGAACTACTCTGTGTCAAGGGACCCTCCAGCTTGGCCTCAGCATCCTCACCACTTCCCTGGAGAGGTGCTGCCGGCTCTGCTTCACAGGGAGGGAGAGCGGGCTGCAGGTCTGGCAGTGGATCTGGCATGTGCACTGAGGATGCTGAGCTCTGTGAGACCTCCCTGACTTTGAGGGCGTCCCCAACTGCCGAGGCTACCAGGATGTAACACATGGCAAGGGAGAGGAGAAGCAGACTGAGCCCGTATCATCTGTGTCATGCAGTGGGCAGAGGAGCATTCAGGAGGGAGGGGGGCCCCTGAGTGGGCTTTGAGGCATTGCCAGAATGGCCCAGCATGACAGATGCAGGGCCATCCTGGCAGAACTGCCCGTCCCCTGCCTGCATGGGATGCTGGAACCCGAGAAAGGGGGGTAATCTGGAGAACAGGAGCAATGCCAGGAGACAGACCCAAAGCAAATAAGACCCAGGTTTCAAAAGGGGCAAAATGGCAGATTCTAGAAATGAGAGCTGGAAAACCAATGAAAGCACTTAGCACACTTTCCCAGTGGGCATTCTATAGGGGGCACAGGAGTACTTAGAACAGGATGCAGCCATGGCTGAGAGCTACCTGAGCATAAGCATACCAATCCAATCCCTTTGCTGACTGAACAGGAAGCTGGAAAGAGTCACGTCTCCCAAGTCTGTGGCTGGTGCTCCAGGGGAACTGGTGACGAATGACATGCACTCACAGAGGACTGGAACCAGAGGAAGGCAAAGTGAGGTGCCCACGTGGCAAAACGTAGGAGGGGCTCCCTCCCAGCCTTGGTGTAGGGTTTGCCCTGACACTCAGCACTTCCACTTTGTGTCCTGGGTGCTGCTCTACCCTCACCCTCCCTCCTGGCTCTGCTCAAGGTGATATAGTCAGTCCTTTCTCAACTCACGACCAAGTCTGCCTCCTCAGAGAGAATACCTCTTGAAACCCAGCTGCGCACACTCTGGCTTTGAGCAGGGCTCATGCTTAGCCTCTCCCAGGCAACAGTGTGGAGCTAGAATTTAATAATACTGCTTTGATTTCATCATATTTATTTTTACAGACTCCAAGCAAGTTATATTGGTTTTCAATTCATGGCTGGAGTGTAAAGTTTTCTTTTAAAATTAAATTAATTAAGTTACAAAAGTAAGTTCCTCTGAAGAGACGATGAAGTCAATAGCAGAGCAGGAGATAAGCAGTGAGGATGCCTTGTGAAGATGGGACTGTGTGACTACGGCTGAGAAAACAGGTTTCCCCTGGCCAACTGTTGCAGGTTCATCTGAGAGGGGCAAGGAGAGTGCATGCCCCCTGGCATTAAACATCAGCACAGCAGGCACTGCCCACGGAGCCAGGCAGGGGAGGGCAGGCTTTTGTTTCTGGCAAAAGCACTTTTCCCAGGAAAAAAAAAAACACAAAAAATGCTGAGATCGGTTTGGCTCAGTGGATAGAGCGTCGGCTTGCGGACTGAAAAGTTCCAGGTTCGATTCCAGTTGGGGGCATGTACCTTGCTTGCGGACACATCTCCACAGTGGGGCGTGCAGGAGGCGGCTGATCGATGTCTCTCTCTCATCGATGTTTCTGACTTTCTATCTCTCTCCCTTCCGCTCTGTAAAAAATCAATAAAATAAAATTAAAAAAAAAAAAGGCAAGAAGCTGGCTGGTCCTGGGATTTCTCAGCATAACAACTCAGCCTGCCATGCTCAGCAAATTTCTGATCAAGCCTAGGAAAGCCACTTTCCATTTCCTACAGAACGAGAGCCTGTGGCAGTGGCTGTTTAGTGGGAATAATTGGATGGGAACAGCGTCTTGCTAAAAGACGTCCTTGATGTTTCAACCCCCCTCTTGGGACATGATACCCTGGTGACCAGTGAGGATATGGCTCTGGTGCCTCCACTTGAAAAGAATCCCCAACAAAAAGGCTTTGGGCCCAGGCTGCCCTGCTGGTGTGCAGAGATCAGAACGGGACAAGCTGTTTGGGGAGAAAAATCTAATCAGAAGCAGAGGCTTTGTCTGCCTGTCCTTTGTGGACAATCTCCTGCTTACATCCCCCAGTTCAGTCCTGTGCCAGTGGCGGTGAAGAATGAGCCTCTTTCTAGCCCCAGAAGAAGACAGGATGGTCTAGGAAACATGTGACACCCCCTCACCCAGCGAGGAATGAGGCTGCCCAGCATTTCATGGTTTTATGTGTTGAACAATGAACACACCGAGAGGAAAGCTGTGTTCCATAAAATGCCGTGCACCTCACTACAGTGTCCTGTAATTGGGAAGGTGAAGACAGAATCACAGAAAGAAAAAATAGGCTTAGGGACTGAGTAATGAGGTACAGTTCCCAGACCCGCCTCTCACTTGTGCATAGCATGTGATTAACAATAAGCCTTGTAACTCCTGGAGCCTCAGTTTGCTCAACTGTAAAATGGGCTGGTGCTTCCTTCCTTTGGGGGAACAACTGACGTAATCATCAGAAAGCATATGGAAATGAAGTGTTGGCCAAACCAGAGGCCTTGTTCTAAAGAAGGAAAACAGAAAGTGTCCAGGCCCAGGAGTAGGTCAGGAAGAGTCAAGTTGTCAATCACAAAATACCAGGAGAGGGGACACTGAAGCTGCTATCACCAAGAGGGTTCCCATGGGGGCTCCCAGAAATGCTGGCACCAGACACCGGAGAATGCTAACCACGCAATGAAGGTGAAGGTTTCCGTGCAGCCAGGACAGTGAAAACAGTATCAACCCATTGGTTATTCATTCATTATTTTGGTTCCTCCAAATATCTGAGTGACACACCTACTATGTCCCAGGCACCAGGAATAACAATGACAGAAATATTACACCTTGCTTCCATGATCCTTAGAAACCTTAGAACCCACAAACTGGGAATAGGTGTGTAGTGGCCCTTTGAATGAAAGCAGTCAACTGAATATACAAGTCCTGTGCTGGAAATCAGATGGAACTTACTGTAGGAGTTATTATCCCTTTGTCTAAGACCATCCTTTCATTCTCTCACACAGGTTTATTGAAAAGCTTGGCCTTGAGGATGCAGCTCCAGAGCCTCATGTTAGAAAACCCACCCCCCAAGAACTCACAGGCAAGTGATGGACATGAATAGAAAGCCTGGATGCTGAGTGGCGAGGTTCATGACAGGTAGGGCAGTGAGGGCACCTGGAACACACCTAACCCAGCCCACAGGTCAGGACAGGGACTGTAGGGAGCTTCCTTAGAAAGAACCAACAGGTGCAAAGCTCTAAAGGTGAGCAGTTTAATATAACTAAAGAGGGAACAGGAGGGAGGAGAAGCCAGCCATTGAAAGGGGAGCCCCTAAGTAAGTGACAGTTAACATGCCATTTGACAGAGAAAGATACCTAGAGACTGTGTGAGAAGGGCCAAGGATTCTAGGCCTAAAGGTCAACAAGGAGACATTGACAGACTGTAACTATCAATACCTGTTCAGAGGCAGCCACTACAGGTACGCGGAGCATCGCAGGATCACTTGTCTGACCCACTACAGTTATCAAAAATATCTGTTGCCTTTCCCACGGTAATGAGTAACTTCCTACATTTCATGTCACTGATTCATATCACACACACACACACACACACACACACACACACACACACACACACACACTTGCTTTATTTACTATACTGTTTAAAATTAATCTTTTTGCTCAGTCCAAGAATCTTGCTCTAACATAATTTTTTTTCCATTTTTCATTAATATATTACATGTGTACATATCTTCCCATTGCCCCTCCACCCCACTCCCATGCATGCCCTCAGCCCCCAGTGTCTTGTGTCCATTGGTTATGCTCATATGCATGCATACAAGATCTCTTATCTACTCCACCTCTCCCTAACCTTCCCACTGCAGTTTGACAGTCTGTTTGATGCTTAACTGCCTCTCTTTTTGTTCATTAGTTTATAATGTTCTTTATTATTCATAAATGAGTGAGATCATGTGGTATTTTTCTTTCATTGACTGGCTTATTTCACTTACCATAATGCTATTCAGTTCCATTCAGGTTGCTGCAAATGGTAAGAATTCCTTCTTTTTTTATGGCAGCATAGTATTCCATTGCATAGATGTACCATTGTTTTCTGATCCATTCATCAGCTGACCGGCACCTAGACTGTCTTCAAATCCTAGCTATAGTAAATTGTGCTGCTATGAACATAGAGGTGCATATATCCTTTCTGATTGGTGTTTCTATTTTCTTAGGAAATATTCCTAGGAGTGGGATTACTAGGTGAAATGTGAGTTCCATTTTTAGTTTTTTGAGGAAACTCCATACTGTTCTCCACAGTGGCTGCACCAGTCTTCATGGCCACCAGCAGTGCACAAGGGTTCCTTTTTCTCTACATCCTCGCCAGCACTTGTTGTTTGTTGATTTGTTGATGACAGTCATTCTGACAGGTGTAAGATGGCATTGCATTGTCATTTTGATTTGCATCTCTCGGAAAATTAGTATCTTTGAGTATGTTTTAATGGGTCTCTTGGCCTGTCTTCTGTCTTCTTTCAAAAAGATTCTATTTAGGTCCTTTGCCCATTTTTTAATTGGATCATTTATCTCCCTTTTATTAAGTTGTATAAATTGCCTGTAGATGTTGGAGATTAAACCTTTATCAATAATAACATTTGCAAATATGTTCTCCCATAAAGTGGGCTTTCTTGTTGTTTTGTTGATAGTTTCTTTTGCTGTGAAAAAGCTTTTTATTTTGATGTAGTCCCATTTTATTTTTTCTTTAGCGTCCATTGCCCTAGGAGCAATATCAGTGAAGAAGTTCCTTTGGCATATGTCTGAGATTTTGCTGCCTGTGGATTCCTCCAGTATTTTGATGGTTTCTGCTCTTATGTTTAAGTCCTGTATCCATTTTGAGTTTATTTTTGTGTATGGTGTAAGTTGGTGGCCTAGTTTCATTTTTTGCATGTATCTGTCCAATTTTCCCCAACACTATTTATTGGAGAGACTGTTTTAACTCCATTGTATGTTCATGCCTCCTCTGTCAAATATTAATTGAACATAGGGGTCAATATCTGGATTCTCTATTCTATTTCATTGGTCTATATGTCTGTTCTTGTACCAGTACCAGGCTATTTTGAGAACAGTGGCTTTGTAATACAGTTTGAAATCTGGTATTGTGATCCCATGTACTTTATTCTTCTTTCTCAGGATTGTTGTGGCTATTTGGGGTCTTTTTTTGCTACAGATGAATCTTTGGAGAGTTCTTTCTAGGTCTGTGAAATATGCCTTTGGTATTTTAATGGAGAGTGCATTGAATCTATATATTACTTTGGATAGTATGGACATTTTAATGTTGATTCTCACAATCGATAAGCATGGTATTCTCTTCCATCTGTTTACGTCTTCCTCTATCTCTTTTTATAGTGTCCTATAGTTTTCTGCATATATGTCTTTTACCTGCTTAGTTAAATTTATTCCTAGGTATCTGAATTTTTGGGGGGCGATGGTAAATAGGATTGCTTTTTTAGTCTACCTTTCTGTAAGTTCACTATTAGTGTATAAAAATGCCATAGATTTCTTGGCATTAATTTTGAATCCTGCTACATTGCAAATTCATTTATTAAGTCTTTTAGTTTTTGGATGGAGTCTTTCAGGTTTTTTATGTACAATATCATGTAATCTGCAAATAAGGACAGCTTCTTCTTTTTCAATTTGGATGCCTTTTATTTCTTCTTCTTGTCTAATTGCAATGGCTAATACTTCCAGTACTATGTTGAACAGGAGTGGTGAGAGTGGGCATCCCCTGTCTTGTTCCTATTCTTATGGGAAATGGTTTTAGTTTTTACCCATTGAGTATGATGTTAGCTGTGGGTTTATCATATATAGCTTTTATTATGTTGAGGTATGATCCTTCTATTCCCACTTTGTCAAGAGTTTTTATCAACAAAGGGTGTTGGATTTTGTCAAATGCTTTTTCTCTGTCAATTGATATGACTATGTGATTTTTATCTCTCAATTTGTTTATGTGATGTATCACATTTATTGATTTGTGGATATTGTACCATGCTTGCATTCCTGGGATAAATCCTTCTTGGTCATGGTGTATGATCTTACTGATGTACTGCTAGATCTGATCTGCTGGAATTTTGTTGAGGATTTTGGCATCTATGTGCATGAGGGATATTGGTCTGTAATTCTCTTTCATTGTGTTGTCTTTATCAGGTTTTGGTATTAGGGTGATGCTGGCTTCATAGAAGGAGCTTGAAAGTGTTCCTTCTTCTTGAATTTTTTTGGAATAGTCTGAGGAAGATAGATTTTATCTTCCTTGAATGTTTGGTAAAACTCCCTGTAAAGCCATCTGGCCCTGGGCTTTTGTTTGCTGGAAGCTTTTTGATAACTGCTTCAATTTCTTCCATAGTTATCGGCCTATTGAGATGTTTAGATTCTTCCTGATTGAGTTTTGGAAGGTTATGTTTTTCTAGGAATATATATGTCAATTTCCTCCAGGTTGTCCAGTTTGTTGGAATAGGGTTGTTCATAGTATTTTTTAACAATCCTTAGTATTTCAGTGGGGTCGGTTATTTCACCTCCTTTCAAAGAACCAGCTCTTGGTTTTATTGATCTATTGTATTGTTTCTTTGGTCTCTATGTTGTTTATCTCCACTCTGATCTTCTTTACTTCCTTCCTTCTGCTTACACTGGGTTTTCCTTGCTCTCTTTCTAACTCTGAGTTGTATGGTTAGGTGATTTATTACCATTGTTTATTGTTTTTTTGCAGTAAGCTTGTAGAGCTATGAATTTCCCTCTCAAGCCTGCTTTCATTGTGTCCCATAGATTTTGGATTGTTATGTTTTCATTGTCATTTGTTGCCATGATGTTTTTTATTTCTTCCTTGATCTTCTGATTACCCAGTCATTGTTTAATAGCATGCTGTTGAGTCTCCATGTGTTTGATTTCTTTGGATTGTTTTTATTGTAGTTGATTTCCAGTTTTATGCCACTATGATCTGAGAAGATGCTTGATATGATTTCTATCTTCTTGAATTTGAAGAGACTTTGTCTATGACCCAACATATGGTCTATCTTTGAAAATGACCTATGTGCACTTGAGAAGAATGTATATTCTGTGGCTTTGGAGTGAAATGTTCTGAAGATTTCAACTAATTCCATCTGGTCTAGTGAGTCATTTAGGATTGATGTTTCTTTGGTGATTTTTTTGTTTAGAGGATTTGTCCAATGGTTATAGTGGGGTATTAAAGTCTCCTACTATGATTTTATTTCTGCCAATCTCTCCCTTGATATTCTCCAGGAGTTTTTTTATGTATTTGGGTGCTCCTGTATTGAGTGCATATATGTTTACCAGAGTTATTTCCTCTTGTTGCATTGCTCCCTTTAGTATTATGAAGTGGCCTTCCTTATCTCTTGTTATGTCCTTCACTTTGAGATCTAATTCGTCAGATATAAGTATTGCCACCCCAGCTTTTTTTTTTCATTTCTATTCACCTGAGAAACCTTTTTCCATTCCCTCACCTTCCGTCTGTGTGTGTCTTTTTTCTGAGGTGAGTTTCTTGTAGACAACAAATATATGGGTCATGTTTTCTTACCCAATCCGTTATGCTATGTTTTTGCAGGAGGCATTTAATCCATTTACATTTAAATTTATTATTGATAGGTACTTATTTGTTGCCATTTTTAACCTTTACCCCTGTTTTCCTTCTTCGTTTCCTATTTCTTTTCTTTCTTTCTTTCTTTTTTTTTCTTTTTTTTTTTTTTAACAGCAGACCCTTTAGCATTTCTTGCATTGCTGGTTTGGTGGTAACAAATTCCCTTAGTCCTTTTTTGTCTCTGAAGCTCCTGATTTCACCTTCAATTGTGATTGATAGCTTTGCTGGATACAGTATTCTTGGATTCAGATCCTTCCTTTGCATAGCTTTGTATATTTCATTCCATTCCCTTCTGGCCTGATGAGTTTCTGTTGAGAAACCAGTCGCTTGTCTGATGGGGGGTTCCTTTTTAGTTAACTTTCTATCTCTCTCTGGCTGCTTTTAAGGTTCTTACTTTGTTGTTGGTGTTTGCCAATTTAATTATAATGTGCCTGAGCAGCTGTCTTTTGGGGTTCATTTTGCTTGGGACTCTGTGAGCTTCTTGGATTTGTGTGGGGTTTTTCTTCCCTGTATCACGTAAGTTTTCTGTCATTATTTCTTCAAAGAGGTTTTCTATTCCTTGCTCAGTTTCCTCTCCTTCTGGAACCCCTGTTATTTTGTTTCTTGTTGTCCCAAAGTTCCCTTAGGCTCTCTTCCTGCTATTTAATTTTTTTTTTCTAGCAGCTGCTCTACTTGGGTATTTTTTTCTACCTTGTATTCTCACTCACTGATGCAGTCCTCTACTTCTTCTAGTCTACTTTTGATGCTTTCTATGGAGTTCTTTACAGTAGTGATGTCAATCTTCATTTCTTCTTGGTTCTTCTTCATTTCCTCTTGGCTTTTACTCATATTGTCGAATTTGTCTTCCATTCTTTTCAGCCACCTTAGGACCATTTCTCTGAATTCTTTCTCTGGCAGGTTGCTTGCCTCCATTTTGTTTACTTCCTTTTCTGGCAATACCTGCTTTTCTTTCACATGTGGCCTGTTTCTTTGTTTCCCAATGGTCTCTCTTCTCTGGGTGTCTGGTTATGTAGTTCTCTCTCTCCTTATCACAGGCAAAATCCACCCTTTCCATGTGTAGTGTAGAGCTCCTCTGATTTCGAGTGTTTGTGTCAATTGGGGACCAGTGTTCTGGGGTTCACAGCTGTTTGATGGGTGCCATGTTTGTAGAATTTCAGGCTTCTGATAACATCCACTTTCCCCTTCAAGATGGCGTGGTCTCCACATCCAAGCTGGTGGCTCTGGGAGAAAACCCAGCAGTAGTGGGGGCTGCCCGGTCAGGAGAGCCTTGTCCAGAACTCCCCCACCTTCTCCTGGTATACAGCTGTCCCTTAACTCATCAACAATCACTCCCAGTGCGACCCTCAGCTGTTCTTTCTGTTTGCTCAGGGACAAAGCTTGGGGACGTGTCCATCTATTCCGCCACCATTTTTTTCCCCAACAATTAATTTCATAATTTTATACAATCTACACATCCAATTGCTACCTACTTTGTGGTTCTCATCTGTAAAATAGGAATGACCCTGTACAACTTAATTTGGAGGGTTATTATAAATGTATATAAGATGTTTCCCAGGAACCTCTGAAAAATTTAACCTGAGGCAAAAGGAATTACAACCAAAACTCTAACCCCCACAGTTCCATTATCCAGCTATGTGAACATAGCTGAAATAGGGCAGAGAAGGGGCAAAGGGGAAGGTGGCTGGTGCCCTCTGCCAAGGTGAGCACAAGAGAGGAGTAAGCGCTGTATGGGTTGGGCACCAGGAGGACATATTCAGAGCAGGGAACTCCTGTGAACACAGTATGGGGATCCTTGGCCATGGTGCTGAATCAGAAACTGCTCCCTCCCTACAGCTGAGTCTCCAGAGCCTGTGGCACTGGGAAAGAGAGAGTTGAAGTCTGTAGGCATCAGAGCTGGACCTCCAGGGTTAAGAGGGCCTCAACACACCACAGAGGAGCAAAGTGGGGTGCTGAATGTTCTGAATTTGACATGAATTGGGCACAGTGGCATGCTAGGAAACAGCCCCTCCAAAAAACAAAAGCTAAAACTTTAATGTAGGGTTAGGTGATTTCTATGGTATAAAAATTTCAACCATAGCCAATTTCAAGCCATCAATGGTTTAAGAATTGATTCCAAGAATGCCATGAAAATTAATACTTGTTTCCAGCAAGCTCCATAAAATGATTCCAAACACATTATGAGTTATTTGCGGTCATAAGCATTTGTACTTCAGTTTGGATAAATAAATAAAAAATTGGCCCCAAAGGAATTTTTATGGTGTCCCCTTCCCATGTTCTGTTTCCAAAGGTACATTTGCAAAGCACAGAGGGATGTCCTAAGGTGCCTTTCCATCATGTCCATAAGCCTATAGTTCTAACAGGCAGTCTGTGTCACTTTCCTTCTCTCACAGTGCCCGCTGAGCCAGACGGGCAGTCGTAGTGAGTTCATCTTGCCTTTGCTTGGCTCTGAAGATTTCCCCCAGATGATACACATACACAAGAAGCCAGAGGTGACAGTGACTACAGCCCTCAGATTCATCCATATTTGACAGAGGTATGAATATCTCTTTCTCACTTACCAAGTTTATGAAGGAAATTGTGGCATTGTGCGTAATATACAGCAGGTGACTGCACTTCCACCACTTGCTCACAGAGATTTCTCCTATGAAGATTCACTCTTGTAAATTATAAGGCTCTATATGACTGCAGGCTCTAAGAATGTATATGTGATGCCTGGAAATTTAGGGGGAAAATAATTATTTGGAGTGTGGTGAAAAAACACACACACCCTTTTTGTTGCTCCTTTATCCTGTTACCTTGCTTCATCTGTGATTTCAAAAGCAAAATAAGCTTCAAAAATAATGATGTCCCTAAAATCGCTTAGAAGACAAGTTGTTAAAGGATGTGTTCTCTTTCCTTTGCCACCTCCTCACAGAACAGAGGTGAAAATTCCATAAAGAGGGCTGGAAAGAGCCATCTTCTTAAATAGGAATTTGAAAGCAGAGTCTATTTTGAAGAAAGACAATGGATTCAACAAAATAAAAACTTCCTTCCATTTCTTTTGCTGGGATTTTAAGCCGAGCCATGCACCTTCACTCCCACCCTTTGCACATGCTTTTGTATTGTGAGAGGGGGTAGAGTATGTGGTCAAGAGCACAGGCCCTGGGATCAAACTTTGGGTTTTCAGTCCAGTTGTGCAGCCCATCAGCTCTATGGCCTTTGACAAGTCACTTGTACTCTCTGAACCTCAGTTTCGTCATCTGTAGAGTGAAAAGAGCTTCCAGGAGCACTCTAAGGATTAAATGAGATGTCAGTGCATACAATGCCCTTGGCACAGTGAGTACTCCACAGATGATGGTGATGATGATGCACTCTAGCTGCTCCAAACACATGTGCCTCATCTTTTTAACTACACATTGATGCTTTAAGGAACGGATCATTTTGATCTCCTCTTGTAGGTCTCAGTAACACATAAAGTATAGGTGCTAAGCAAGGTCTTGCAGACTGATGTGTTGATGAATCAGGAGGTGGGGGCAAGAAGAAAAAAGGGAGCCCTTGTGAAGAAAAGAAGGTGTCTCTTCTGTGGAGATGGGGGGCACTCTGCTATGTTGAGATTGAGACATCCTGGCTCAGATCTGAGTAGTAACTCTGCTTCTCCACCAGGTGGCTGCAAGGGTGCTAATGAGACATCCCTTGGTGGCTTGCCCTAGTGGCTCCTGTTTCCACTGGAGAAATCATCTCTCTCGCGTGACTAACAAGATGAAGTCTTTCAAAGACCACATCCATGAGCTCTTGACCATGGACTGGGGGATCTGGCTGAGGGACATGAACAATGAAGCACAGTCTCAGAGGAAGAGGGCAGGACAAGAAAAACAGACACATGGAGCAGAACAGGAACCATGTCTCTGGAGATGGGGTAAAAAGAATAAAAAGAGAGATGACAACCCAGGCACAGGACTATTTCAGAGTCTCCATGGAATCACTGTCCCTCCTGGGACTAGTGACCTCAAGAATAAAAGTTCTAACTGGGACAGGCAACAGATATGTGTGATAACTGTAGTGGGTCAGACCATGAGTTGGGAAGTATGGAATGATCCATACTAAGCCTTGAGTGTGCAGCCTCTCCCCCCATGAACAACAGATAGGTTGAAGAGCCCAGGAACCCTCTGGAGCACAATCAGAGACTGGAAATGGCTCTGTCACACTACTCTGCTTCTCTGAGCTGGAAGCAGATGCAGGATCTGTCCCAGCTGGAAGCCATGCAGGGAGCAGGAGAAAAAGCCATCAACCAGCTCTCCAGAAGTTGACTATCCCACTGCAGGGCAACAAGAGGGACCCTAGAACTTAGAGTTAGAAAGCTGTGCCCTTACTCCCCTGCCTGTGTGATCCTGAGGAAACACAGCTTTCTTTTAGCTACAATAAAAATAACGATAACAATGATCCTGGCACTTGTAGCAATGCATTAAACTTCCAAGGGAATTATTTTAGAGCATCTGCAGTTAATATTTTTTTTTATTTTTCCCAATAATGAAGAATAAAGTAATTTGAAGAAACAGCAAAGTGAAAAGTCTTAACCTTAAAATCAATATTCTGTACTCTCTACAAAAGTGTAGAAATTAATGTCTTAATGTATTAACATGATGCCCCAGGATATTTAATGTTTACATTTCCCTCTTGGATGATTACCAAAATATTACTGTGCCAATACGCTATGAGGTTTCTCTCCCAATGTGACTCATGCTCCAATCTTTTGAATTTCCTTATAAAAGGTTTGGGCATGAACACTTCTGTAAGGAAGATATTAGTCATATTAACATCCATTTGTAATTCAGGAAACTCATGCTGATTAAAAAGCCCAAGAAAGCACAGACCCACCTAAGAGGCATCTCTTCAACATAAAAGGTTTGAAAAATGCAAAATAAAACCTGAATATGAAGGCGAAATTATTTCAATATTTGAAGCTTTTAAAGTTCGTAGCAATAGTGACTTGAAATTGCCATCCTATTAAAATAAAGATACACTGTGCAAAGCCTGGTATAAAACTGACATAAGAGAATCTGAGATTCATAGTTCTGGGATGGCTGATGAGGGTTGGCATGACAGCAGAGTTAGAGGGATGACCCTAGTCATGGCTGAACTGGGAGGAAACCTGGAGAGCCTTTACCAAATTCCTTTCAACTAATGCTGAGGAAAACAAGCTCCAGAGAAAAGCACTTGAGTGCTGACTGTAAAACTAAAATTGGAGCCTGGGTACACTGACTCTGGCACACAAAACCCAAGCTCTCACCGACACTTTTGCTCTAGGCTGATCCTTAGTCCCAACTCTGTGTCACCTTAAAATCCTTCTGTGGAGAAGTTCCCACCAGCCCTGGGAACTTCCTCAGTTCCCATAGAACTCTCCATCTTTCTGAAGAGCCGCACGTGGCCCTGCAATTTAACAGAGCAGACTCCCCAGGGACAATTAGACTCCCAAGGGAATTATTTTAGAGCATCTGCAGTTAAGATTTTTTTATTTTTTCCCAATAATGAAGAATAAAGTAATTTGAAAGAATGGCAAAGTGAAAAGTCTTAACCTTAAAATCAATATTCCGTACTCTCTACAAAAGTGTAGAAATGAATGTCTACTTTTGTGTAGACACCCCGAAAGTCAACTAACCTTGAAAAGACCAAGCAGCAGCCTTTTCATTAAAGTTACATATCTTTTTGTTGTTATTATTATTGTTTAAAGTATTACATATATCTCCTTTTTCCCCGATTGACACCTCCCCTTCACTCTCACTCCCCAGGATAAGCCTCCACCGCCACAGTGTCTGTGTCCATTGGTTTTGCTAATATGCATACATACAAGTCCTTTGGTTGATATCTAACCTCCTCCCCAAACCCCGCCTTTTCTCTGAGATTGAATGGTCTGTTCAGTGTTACCTTGTCTCTGGATCTATTGTTGTTCATTAGCTTACGTTGTTCATTATATCCCATAAATGAGTGAGATCATGTGATGTTTATCTTTCTCCAACTGGCCTATTTTTATTAGCATAACCAGTTATATCCATGCTGTTGCAAATGGTAAACATTCCTTCTTTTTCATAGCAGCATAGTATTTTATTGTGTAGATGTAACACGGTTTTTTAATCCACTCCTCTGCTGATGGGCACTTAGGCTGTTTCCAAACTTTAGCTATTGTAAATTGTGCTGCTGTGAACATAGGGGTGCATATATCCTTTCTGACTGGTATTCCTAATTTCTTGGAATATATTCCTAGAAGTGGGATCTCTTAGTCAAATGGGAGTTTCATTTTTAACTTTCTGAGGAAACTCCATATAGTTTTCCACAGTGGCTGCACCAGTTTGCATTCCCACCAGCAAGGCATGAAGGTTCCTTTTTCTCTGCATCCTCACTAGTACTTGTCGTTTGTTGATAGCCATTCTGACAGGTGTGAGATGGTACCTCATTATTTTGATTTGCATCTCTCAGATGTTTAGTGACTTTGAGCATGTTTTCCTATGTCTTTCAACCTTCTATATGTCCACTTTTGAAAAGTGTCCCCAACACGTCCATTGCTAGCCTCCAGAACTTACAGGAGACACAACACCCTGCCCATTCCTATAGGAACCTGAGCCAATAGTCCTCCCAGTCACACAGTAGTGCCTCTCTGTCCCAGTTAGAATCGATCAAGGCTCCTTAGGGCACAGATCCAGCTAAAGCTCGAGTCCCAGACTTCTGGGGAGCAGTCAAAGATACTGTAGGCACCTCTGCTGAGGTGTCCGGTACCTCACCTGGATTTCTGGGAAAGCAGGGGAAGTATCCTGGGGCCAGCAGCCTCAGACTGTGGCAGAGGCAATGGTGCCAGGGTCTACTGTTCTGTATGGGTAAGGGAGAGAACAGTCATTTCCACATGTAATATGCTGTGACCCTAGAAAGACCCACATGCCAGAACTAACTCTCTTAGCCATGAACCACAGCACCTGGGATTCTACCATTGGAATCCACCTTTCTCAGTCTCTTGTGTTCAAATCTGAGCTCTACCACTTCCCAGCTGCTTCGTTTGGGCAACTTATATGACCTCTCTGAGGCAGACTTTCCCCACCTCTAACATGAGATCTTAATGCCCTGACCATCAAGCTATGCCCAGGATGAGAGCTCTTCTGCTATAAATGGAGCTTTTCTAGTGCCCAGTGCCAGCAGGGGTGCAACAGATACCTATCCCTTCCTTTTCCTTTGGTTGAAGGCTTTCCCTCGCTGGGCTCACCTTCTAAAGTGAGTATGTCCAAAGGGAGTCCACAGTGAATGGATCCAGATGCATGCCTTTAAAGACCAGACCTAATACTATAAAACAAGCTCAGATGCCTGCCAGACCCATGGCTCTCTGAGAAGGAAGGGACCCAGTGGCCTTTCTTTATGAAACATGCCATGTTCTGCAGGCGTTCTGTGTATGAAATCAGGCTTCCCACCTCGCCACCCACAGACTGAGTGAGTAGAGTGTGGTTTGCACTGATAGAGAGTGGCACCGAGCCACACTATCTCTTAGGTCAGTGAGCATGACTTCTGCTTAGAGGAGGCTCCATGTGCTGCCCGGCAGCCAACTCACCCACATCAGCCCCCTCTCAGGGCTGGCATAGATTCCAGGAGACAAGGAAAAGCAGGCCCTCACTCCAGGACACAAGAGGGGCCCCATCTATGAGACCTGCTACATCTCAGTTTCAGGCAAGCTGGAGCCCAGGGTGCCTGGGAGTCTCTGAAACAATGCCCCCCACTACTTCACACTCCTGGGCTACACGCTACAGTGTGGAAGGAGCCTGGCACAGGTAAGGTGCTCAGAAAATGCCTGTCTGGTGAATGACTCTAAGAAATCTGCCTGGTGCAGATGTTAGAAACCGGCAGTCAGAGCTCTCAAGAGGGAAGAGGATACAAAGCTGATAGATTGCCTACATATTAGCCTTCCATGGGGGACTGCAGGGCTAGGAGAAGAGGAAACAGGTCACTGTCCCATTACTACTAGTTATTGCTAAAACTACCAAGATGTGTTCCAGGTGCTGGCTCTTTAAATGTTTGGGTTGAGAGGTTACGGCTGTCTTAGAATACAATGCCTTCATTCCAGAAACTATGTTTGTACTTGGGCCTGCGCCTCGAAAGCCTGAAGTCCAACCAGGGTCTGTCATAAGCACTGGTATTGTCAGGGACACAGATGCACTTTGTCAGTAACTTTAGTAAAACTGTTAAAGTCGCAGAAAACAAACCAGTTCATGATGGTATATCCTAAAAGGAAGAATTTCAAGGAACAAACTTCTGAATAAACTTGGTTACTTATCTCACTAATTCTTAACTACTATTAGTCACTGCTTAACCTAAACCTGGAAATAGCTCAAGACTTGAACAGAACACTTCTTTGAAAGCCACCCTGCGTCCTTGCCATGAAATAAGATCCCTTCCAGGTTACCACCAGAAATTCAGGTTTTACCTTCTGGTTTCTGTTTCAGCAACAGTTTCTCTTTCCATCCCACCTGGCTTTGAGTTTTCCCTTAATTGTGAATAGCTACTCTTTCTGGGGTAAATTGATGGGTATTTGGTATGAGTTAGCAGTGTTCCACTTCACACTGACTGTTGTCACATGTACATCATCAGCCCAGAGAACTCCACCAAATCTTTAAGTTGGTGAGAAAAAGTCAGAGCGCCTCTCAGCTGGGTGTTGCTTAGTTGGCAACAAAGAAAATCCTAGGTCTTTTCTGATATAGGGGCTGGGAACAGAATCGAAGCTTCTGCTGCTGGCAGCTCCCACTTGGAGAAGAACAATGCATTTCCAAGTGTGGGCGGTATACTTCAGAGAGTGTATCTCTTTCTCTGTTGCCTCGTCCCTCCCGGGCAGAAAGGAGGGACAGTCTTTGAAGAATCCAGGTCATCCTTTGAAGGGTGCCATTGGACTCATATGACCTTTGGAGTCAGCAGGGGAAGAAAGATACCCTAACTAACTACATGATAGTGAATTGTAGGAGTTGGCAATCTTCTGATTAAAGCTGTACAATTCCCTTCATTCGGCTAAATTTACCAGCCTTTTAATGTGAACAAGTATATCCTTGTTCCCTGATAAGAACAAGGTGAAGATAAAGTTCTAATCAGCTCTCAACAGTTCTCTCTACCTTCTCCATCAATCATGCCCCAGTTCTCTGAAGATCAGAATACCAGAGTTTTTCAATTACCAGCAGGCATTGTTCGCTATTGTTGCATGACCCTGGTATTGTGAATCCTTTTTTATGTGTTTATCTTCTCTTCTCAACAAGTTCAAAAACTCTTTGAGGACCCAGCTGGGACAGAGTACACAGTAGGTGCCCTACAAATGCCTGTCATGGGGATGTGATTCTCCAGGACTTCAATAAAGTCATGGAAAATAATATATCCCCCCTGGAAAACTACTTTGTATTTTATTTTTGACAATCTAGATATGGCTGAGCATTGTATCCAATGAGACTTAATCAGATATATTTGAGACTAGGATTCTGAGATCACAGCTATAATAGTTTCTTCAAAAGAATTCTGAAAAATACACGGGTACAAGACTCCTTTATCCATGCCACTGATAGAAACGGGAATGTAGGATCACTAAGTGACACCACAAAGAGCCCGTGGTGATAAAATTGGAGGCACTATGGCAGGCACGGAGGTTGAGAGAAAACTGTGGACAGGGGCATTCTGTACCCTCTGAAAGCTCACTGCAGAGGGTGTGGCTGCCTCTGTTCCACTCACAGTAGGCCAGTTGTGCATCATTCATTCAGATCTGTGCCAGATAGTGCAGGAGGCAGTGTAACGGCGATGCAGAAGTTAACAATCCCTGGGGCATGGCTAAACGCACAGACCATCTTGTCAGAAGGAGATATCTCTAAGTGTTCTGTTCAGCTGCTGTGACCCACAGACTAAGCTATCACTGATGCTCGGGCACTCTGAGCATGGTTAGGCCCAGGACAGGTCTGCCTTCCAAGGACTATTAAATAGTAATGCTAGCTGCTACTTTTTACCAAGCAGCTATTCTCTCGCAGGCCATGAGGTCCAGAATTTTCATACTTTATTTCAAGTGTTAATGAACACAAATAGATATTAATATCTTTATTTGGCAGGTGAGGAAACTAAGGGCCAGAGGGACTGAGCAAACTGATGATCACACATTAAGTTTTGGACCTAGGCATTGGACCCCATTTGACTAAAATGCTCTTTCAAATACCAGTCATTCTGTAACTCTTCTGCCTATTAATTCACAGTTTGTTGCATATGCCATGCTGAATCCCAAAATCAGAGTTCTGTTTCCGAGGCTCTTCTATAACCACCTGGGTGACGCTGAGGTTTCTGTTCCCCAGCCCTAATATCAGTATCCTTTAGAACATGAAATAACAAAAGGAGCCCTCTGGGTCACAGGACAGTAGCTTCCGACCAGCTGTTGTTATCTAGGCAAGGAAATGACCTCGCCCTTATAGAAAGTCTGGCTAGGCAACCCACAGTAAGATAGCTCAAGTTTCTACTTATAGAATCGTTGACAAGATTCTCTGCAATATGTTTCTCTATCTGCCCCTACCCTGCTTTCCCAGGGCCTGAACTAGGCTGCCCAGCCACTGCAGAGCCCTCTGTATGACACGTGTGGTCTGGCGTGAAAGGAGGACCTGCTGAAAAGCATGACCACGGGAGCACAATAGGTTTTTTTGCTCCCAAATCTTGGACTATTGGTCCCAGATGGTCCCTGGGAAATCAGGCCAAGCTCATTGCTGTAACTTCTGTTTGGGAACGCCAGCTCCATCCAAACATCCTGCTTACAGAACATGTTTCTAACACAGCCCCTGCCAAGCGGGCAGCAGATCATGTGACTATGCACCTCCTAGTCCCAAACGATTGTGCCAAGGCTGTGATTAGGCAGCCAAGTGGCTAGCCAGCAACCCCCATATCACGTGTGTGATCTGGTGTAAGATAAGGACCTGGAAAAGTAACTTTCTTCATCAACTATGGAAATGAAGAAGTTCTCGGGGAAGATACCAGGGAGCTGTAGACACAAGATATGAAAGACATCATAGACCCAGAGTGTGGCAGAGACAGTTCATGTTCACCAACTATCCATGTCCTCTCCTACATGCCCCTGACTGCCTCACAATTGGTTTGAAGCCAAGTTATGGCCACTGGTCAATAAGCAGAACTGTATAGCGTTCCTTAGGCCAGTGGTCGGCAAACTCATTAGTCAACAGAGCCAAATATCAACAGTACAATGATTGAAATTTCTTTTGAGAGCCAAATTTTTTAAACTTAAACTTCTACTAATGCTACTTCTTCAAAATAGATTCGCCCAGGCCATGGTATTTTGTGGAAGAGCCACACTCAAGAGGCCAAAGAGCTGCAAGTGGCTCGCAAGCCACAGTTCCCCAACCACAGCCTTAGGCCAATGCAGTTAAAAGCAGTTGTGCCTTTCCTATCATTCTGCCCCTCCCCTGGCCACATGTTCCAGATGGCACAGCTGTAAGATGGGGTTGGCCTAAATCCCTGAGATATATCCCCTAGGAGAGAGTAGCTTAGCTAATGTAGGGATGACCAGTATTAATATTAACATCACCCCTACTATTGGTGACTGACTGATAAAATGGCGACAACAATCTGTGGCCAGCATGAAGCAATGCAATCCATTGGGGAGAAAATGACACTTCCCCTAGTGGGTGTTTACTGTATATCAGGAATACTGCCTCATGTGATTTTTATAAAAATCCTAATATAGCCCTAACCGGTTTGGCTCAATTGATAGAGCATCGGCCTGTGGACTGAAGGATCTCAAGTTCAATTCCAGTCAAGGGTATGTACCTTGGTTGGGGCATATCCCTAGTAGGGGCTGTGCAGGAGGCAGCTGAATGATGTTTCTCTCTCATCGATGTTTCTAACATTCTTTCTGTCTCTCCCTCTCTGTAAAAAAATCAACAAATATATATTTTTAAAAACTGCTATATCTCGAAAAAAGAAATCCTAATATAGATATGAGTTTAGTTTACAAATTAAAGGCTGGCAGAGTGGTTAAAGAACATGTGATCTATAGTGCCCAACATCAGGAGTGAAAGCTGAGTTTGACCCCAGCACATCTGCCATCCTTTTCCTAACAGGTTCCCTGCTAGCTTGCATCTAAGAAAAAAAAAATGATGAAAGACTTCAGTGACTGCAAATTTATATTTTCCTATGGCAAGATTACGTTTTAAAGAGGATTTAAGGGACTCTCATATATTTCAGTTATTCCCTCCTATCTTTAGAGTTTAAGTCAATATGAAAGCAACATTTTAAATTATTTTTTGTTTAAGAAGTTGTCCACCTTGATCACTGCCTGGGATTAATGAGTGGAGGATGAGATGCATTGCCTTGGGGTCACAGAGGGTCATTTTAATTCCTTGCGTTCGTTTTCAGAAAGCCAAGGGGCTTGGGCAGGGAGCCACCTGCACATCGTGTGAGGGGAGGAGAGAAATAATAGAAAAAGACCCCATATCAAGTCAAGAAGGGAAATAAGTTCACAACAAAAGATGAGGGTAAATAAAGAAGGATGGAACTTTCTTTTACAAAAAGCATTCACAAAAGTTGCATGTTTTAAAAACAAGAAATGCAGTTTACAGAGGAGGAGGCTGTGATGATGTGGGATTTTAAAGGTATTCA
Source organism: Lasiurus cinereus (assembly GCA_011751065.1). Taxonomy (NCBI): domain Eukaryota; kingdom Metazoa; phylum Chordata; class Mammalia; order Chiroptera; family Vespertilionidae; genus Lasiurus; species Lasiurus cinereus. Next base: position 9,800,339 of record JAAGEH010000125.1, read on the forward strand.
TCACGTGCTTCTATGGGAAGTATGTGCTTCTATGTAAAATAAGAGGGAAAATACTTTGTGTAACCTCCCTTGAGGAGGGAAGAGAAGAAAAGTCCAACGCTGCCAGCCCTTAGGTCTCTGCAAGATCTGATTATCAGTTATCAACGGAATTAGATTGCAGTAGCAGCATGCTTCTGCCTCGGGAACATCCTATAGGTTGACCCAGAGCCTGACCTACAGAAAGTGACCCAGTCTCTTAAATCCACCTTTGGCTCCTATGTTCATCTTACCCCTTGACCTGCAACAGCCATTTGTTGAGATTGACAAATAGAGTTCAACTCCATCTGCCAGCTGTAATTAAACCGGCAGCATAAGGTTGTGAGAAATTTGTGGCAGAAATATAGCCAGCTAGACATATACATCTCTCACCCTCCCTTGTAGATACAAATGGCCGTAAGACCCAATTTTTGCCAATAAGACAAAAGCAGCAGTTTGCTGGGTGTAGTGGGTTGAATAATGGCTTTTAAAGATATGTCATATCCAGTACCCTGTAAATGCAACCTTATTTGTATCAAGGGTCTTTGCCGATGGAATTAAGCTAAGAATCTAACGGTGAGATCATCCTGGATCATCCAGGGAGGCCCGGAATCCAATGACAATTGTCCTTATAAGAAAGACACTAAAAGCCACAGGGAGAAGAAAGAGGTGAAGGCCAGGTAAAGATGGAAGTTGGAGATTACTGCAGCCACAAGCCAAGGAATGCCTGGAGCCACCGGAAATTGAAAGAGGGGGAAAAGAATTGTCCTGGAGATCTTCCGAGGGCTCCAGTCTTACCAACACCTTGATTTCAGACTTGCGACCTCTGGTCTGTAGAGAACAAATTTCTGTTGTTTTAAACCAGCAAGTTCATGGTAATTTGTTACCGCAGCCCTAGGGAACTAATATAATGGGATTTCTAGGAGAGCTTTTCAAAAGCTGGCAGCCACTCTCTCACCCTTCAGTTCATTAAAATCTGCCCCAGGAGAGACAGTTGCTATTGGATAAGATTGTCTGGGCCGTGGGCGGATCAGCAGATTCTTTGGTCCTTCTCTGTGCTATGGTGTGTGACTCTTTGTGGCCCCACATGTCCTTGTATGATCTCACCTCTAAGTATGGCTTGAACCTATGGTAGTCCTGGATTTATGATCGGGACTGAAAAGTGCCCTTTTCTTTTTGACAGGGCAGTCCAGTGAATTTTACCTCTCCCACACCATTGCTGTGCAGATAATGGAACTCCTAATGCTTTTACCTGATATAAACTAATAACAACAACAACACTTTTAGGAGCACAGAGACTATAGCTCAGTAATTCAAGGCCCTGGAATGAGATGTTTGGAAGCCAGATAGAAAGAGGACAAGGGACTTCATGTTTACTGTAAGACAGTGAACTGAAATCAGGGAGGATTGCATGCTTTTGAGTATTTAGTAATCGCCTCCAAAGCCAGGGGGAATAATAAAATCTCCAGAAAAAAAAAATTTACTGCCTTCAAAATAGTAAATATGCAGTGTCTATACATTTCCCAACAAACATATTTTGATTATGTCATTAATGTCACTTTACATGGCTCTTTCTCCCTCTCTCTCAGCCTTGCTGAAGGATTTAACGTCAAGCAATTCAACAGTGACAGCTGGCGAGAAATCAGCTTTGAGATTTCTCATTAAAAGTAATGCTGTGTTAGTAGCCAAATACTTGGAAATGTGAAATGTTAAAATTTAATTGTGTGGAAAAGGCTTATTCTAACTTTGCAGATTGTACCATCTTTGCAGAAGTTGGTAGAAAATATCAACTTGGATTGTGGAAGGCCAAGTGAAGTTGTAAAAACAACTGTAGTTTTCAGAAGTGGTTATCCACTGAGCTATAATACTTAATGTGGTTTGCTTTGTGGGGTTCCTGAACACTCCAATTGGCTCTCACACTTGCACAAAATAAAGTTTCTCGTTCGCTCCTTCTCTCACCATTACTGGCCTTTAAGCTGAATAGACAAATTTATTCGGCTTATATTATTTCCCCAATGCTGTTTTCAGGAATATTCTGCCCAATGTCTTATATCACTGTATTGTGCTGAACATTTAGGAAATTCATTTCTCTGAGGGGAAGAGTAGAAATAAAATTTCACTGTACCATAGATAGAGAACAAAAATAGGAGGATTCACATTGAATCAAAGCTGCCCATTTGCATTTGGGGGAAATAATTACATTCTTTATTTCCTGATCTTAAATCACTTCCAGAAAACACCCAACACCTGTGACAATGAAGATGTACAACTACATATACACACACAAATTATTCAATGGATCCATCTGTAAACTTTTCATCCCAATGCCTTCTAACCTTGTCCCTGCACTGGAACTGAGCACAGCTGAGAATAGGAGGTGTGTGTGAGCTCTCTGACCCAACCCATCTATTTCTCTTCTAGAATTTGAAAGCATGTGGAAAAGGAACATGATTTAATATGCAACTTTGCATACACTTACTATACATCATTTTATCTATTTGAATAATTTATGTGGTTTACCTAAATGTTTCATATGAGTGTCTTATCTCCTCAACTTCATTGTGAGTTGCTCAAGGTTACATAATAAAGGCTAAAGAAAATTACCAGCCCTAGCCTGTTGCTCAGTGGTTAGAGCATTGGCCCACGGACTAAAGGGTCATGGGTCCAATTCCAGTCAGGTGCAGGTACCTTGGTTTCAGGCTCAATCCTTGGCTCAGGTCAGAGCATGTGTGAGAGGCAACCAGTTGATGTATCTCTCTCACATTGATGTTTCTCTCAATGTGTCTCTCCCCCTCCCTTCCACTCTCTCTAAAAATAAATGAAAAAAATATCCTTGGATTAACAACAACAAAAAGAAAATCAACTGCTTTGAATATGATGATGATAATGGTTATCTCAAGACAAATAGTAGCTCCTAAGTAAGGCTAGGCAGAGAAACCCCTAAGAAAAGAAGCAGAAAATCCAAATCAGAATTTTGATATCTCTCTCCAGTTTAAAGGTGAGGTGGAGGGAAGAAAGGACTGATAGGCTCAGAGCTAGGCACACTCAAGTGCCAGTCCCTGTGCTTCCACTTCATAAGCTTGGATAAGTTACCTCAACTCTTAGAGGCTTGGCATATTTATGTCAAAACTGAAGTGCAATAATGTAGTGTGGTTAGTGTAAAAATATATGTGAAGTCCCTGGTACATTATAGGTACTGGAAAAGTGTCCTCTCATTTTAAGTGATAATCCCATAATATTATACCCAATATTGGGAGGAGTCTGAGAGCTTAGCTGACTCTACCTCCTCTTCTCCCCCCGCCATCCCCATCTTGCAGATGAAGAAATCAAGGCTAAGAGAAAGAAGTCAGACTACCCAAGCTTAACCAGGAACTAGTCTACTCAGGGTTAATGGCTAAGCAGGAGCTAGTGCTCTAGCCTCCTGTACACAGACATCAGCTCTACTTACATCTGCCTACTGCCTCTCTCACTTCAAGTTTCTCCAAACAGAATACAACATCCAAAAGGATAAGAACTGTCCCTTCTTCTCTTGTTTCCTCCACAACATAACCAACTGGACCACAGCAGACCCCCTGTAAGATGAAATAAGATAATCTCTGAGTCAGGATCCTGGGCCCACTGCCCAGCTTCCAACATGAGCCACATCTGATGCTCAGTGTTTTCAAAGGAGGTTCTTATGGATCCCCATCTGCACCGGAGGCACATAGCCAGCTAATGATCTTCACTGATGTGGCCCTGGATGATAGCCTAGAAGACTTCCCCACATCCAACTAGCACAGAATAAGCCATGGGAATGGGGGCCAGTCATTCAACAAAACAGAACACCAGGGAGTATTCTTGCCCAAGACTCTTCCCCGGCTCCCTACCCCAGTGCCACTGCCTGCCATCAGCCATCAGAGCCTCATTCCTTCCTGCTATGGCATTCAGCCACTGGCATGTCACAAGTGCTCCTGGGAGACGTCTGTATTAAAAACCATTAATGTCAACTGAACTATTGGAAAACTTCATCAGGAGGGGTGGGGAACTTCTAACAGAACATGATGTTCATGAGATAGCACTGTCTTGTGAGAAAAGGGGCAGGAGTTAGAAGGAGAATTGGTTATGCCCTGAGCTGTTTGGGGAACTCAACAGCATGAAACCCCTGGACATCAGAGGAAAAATGAGAGTCCAGGAGCAGGAGGGCAAAAAGAAGTAGGATGCAGTCTGAGAACTAAAACTGGACTTGAAGTCATTGGGTGAAATGAAATCACTTTCCCTTAGAGCCTATTCTCTGGGAAAGGCACTTTTGCTTTTCTCAAGAAGCTGCCTAAATCAACACCTAGTGCCCTTACCTTTCCTCATCTACCCTGTGCTTTGTCTCCCGGGAGCGCATCTTGACACAACTGTACAGCCATTAGAAACAAGAGCCCATCGCAGACAAATAAACAGCAACCCACTCACCAACACTGTGGCTGCCGGCTTGTAGCTCAATTACTTTCAAGTCCTAAAGCTAATTTACAGGGTTAGCAATGGCTGTTGCTGTCCCTGGAAAACACATAGCACTAGAGAGATGCAGATAATTGTCCCCAAACCCCAGCTGTTCTCTTCCAGCCACTCATTCTTCCTCCACCATCCAGTGCAGACTTGTTAGTGTAGTACAACTGATGCTCATAGTCAGGACACCAGACCAAGCCTCCACACACCTCATGGGAATAGAAGGTGTTTGTAGTAGAAGTAAAATAATATTAATCATCATGCCAAGGCCTGATGCTACTAATTATTGCATAAGGTGGAAGCGGCATGTTACCCACTCTCCGTTAGCTGATGTTATCAGGAGTGGGATAGTTATAAACAGCCCACTGGTTCCACCAGCTCTTCTCTAAGGTGCTGGGCTTCCTGTGTTCAACATGAGCACAGTGGCTGAGTTAGCAAGAATTAAGGTGAGGCCTAACTAATTTTCAATGTTTCATGTCTGGTTTGAAGGCATTGAAGAATATGGTCAAGCCATCCTGAGTACCAAAATGAAGACATGGTCACTTGCCAAGACAGTTTCAGAGACTGTCCTCCCCACATGGTAGTAATTGTGGAGAACTTCCAGAACAAAAGTCAATGTTGCAAACTGATTAATTCTACCACTCCACTAACATTCTCTCTATCATTATTGTTCCTAACCCCAGAGAGCCTTACTCTGTGGGCAGTTATGGTGTGGTATTGAGAAGCAGGCAGAATTAATTGGAAAGGGATAGAGAAATTTAGCTCATAAGATCTTTGTGAAACTCTCTCGTGGGGTTGAAGACACTGACTGGCTCCCATAATCAGGGGACATCACTAAAGTTTGCTTAAGATTCTATAATTAGTCTTGGTCTTAATTTAAGTCACTTCAAGAACTCAAAAGGGCATTCAGAGTCTCACAGGTCCTGGCAAGGACTATGAAGCCCTGTCTGCAGTCGGATTATGAACGTATTAGAACATCATTCATAGAGTCAGTGTGCTACAAATGAAGCCTGCCACAAGGAGCAGACAGTGTGCTCCATAAAATTACCAATTTCTATATTCAAAGGGAGCTTTCTGACAGTATAACTTGGGGGCACAGATATTGATGGAGGGGTGGGAAGGGGGCTGTCTGCTTTTTTCCAATGTGAGTCTGCTGTTGCTGCTACAGATTGAAGGATATGATATTAATATTGCACAGCATACTAGCCACTTAATTTAGGCACTTATAAAGTTGCATTTTTAAATTAGAGTTCTGAGTGCTGAACATTTCATTTGCGAATATGTTTTTCCTTTCTTCCCCACACCATTTGAAATAAAAAAATCATTTCCGTGAATACATGGAATTGATGCTAATTAAAATGCTTGTGAACGTTAAAGGAATCAGCCAGCCCCAGGAAAATAGAAGGTCAATTTTATTTCTCAAAGGGCAAGGAGAGAAATTAAAATACACTTAACTCAAGGCATAGAATCTGTAGAGTTTGAAAAGACCTAACATCTCCTCTAGGAAAGAGAGAGAAAGGGCCCAGACAGAAGCAGGTTTGATGCCTGGCTCTGATGCTTCCGGAGTCTGTGACCCTAGCTATGGTTCTCCGCTCCCCACCCTGCTGGATAGAGAACTCTATTAGCTGGGAAGGCCTAACTCCAACTTCATGCACCATGTGCTTCTGCTTTGTATCTGGGTATTGGAGGTTGGGGGCAGGTGTCTCTCTCATAACATGAAGAATATTAGTAATAGGAAATGAAGTCAAAGCCCTGTTAATGAAAAGAGTTTGACTTTCTCTATGACTGGCGTCAGGAGGAAGTGCATCCTCTCAAGGCATAAGATCCTGTACTATAGATCCCCCAGAGCAGTGTTTTCAGCAGTCTCGGCACCCCCACACTCCCTGCTCGGGTTCTTGCCATATCTGGATGCTATTTGTAATTTTATTTACATCTTATTCTTATTATCTACTTGACTTAGAAAAAACTCACCTATTGAATAATCCTTGTCTTAAGATATTATTAACTTGTATCTGAGAAGTAACAGGTTGGCATGCTAATCATATACAAGGTGGTGCAAAAGGAGATGTACTGTTGTTCATATGAAAAATAGTACAATAATTAACAAATAGTAATAGAAGAAAAAGGTGTTTTGCATACTCGCAACTGTAAACCTACTTTTATCCCACCTTGCATATTTTAATATTCAATGAAATAAATATAGAACTATAAAATCAACCTGTGCTCACCCTTTGCCAGTCAAAATCATTTTGCACACTGCCTGCTGAGGGGCGTTAGACTGGAAGACCACCATGGATTCGTAATCAGGTCTAAGCCCCAGGTGGATGCTGAGGCAAAGCCCACAGCATGCTCTGCCAACACTCAGACATTGGCCTCGGGGACAATGAAACTCAGCATCCAAGAATATGAAATATTCAAGACCCGGAGGGGATTTAGCCTGGACTCCACTATTTAAGGCTGAGGGGAAAGGAGGGAAGGGGCCAGCAGTCAGTGGTGACAGTGGCTAAAAGAAGAGACTGAGAAGGGGAAATAGGTGAGCCAAGGTGAGTGTGGAAGGAAGTCGGGCCACCTCTTAGCTGGAGGGTTTGGTGCCATTGTTTTTATCATTTTCTTGACTTTAAGTAGACTTCGTTGTTTTACTTAGCCTTCAGTAATAATCTTTCAGAGGAGCAGCTGTGAGGGCAATGCCTCTGCCTTCCCCCTGCCTGAGAAAGCCTGGGCTGGGCTATGGTTGAGAAACTCAGGTAGCAAAATCATGAGCCTAAAGCCTGCAAGATCTCTCGATCTCTCTCTCTCTCTCTCTCTCTCTCTCTCTCTCTCTATATATATATATATATATATATATATATATGTATATATCTGTCTCTCTCATTCTTATTCTCCCTCTGCCCAGCTCTGTAACTCCCACCTGAACATGTTGGGTAACAAAGGGTTTAAAATTTAAACTCTAAATCTTCTCAGGAGCCCAGATAGTGTGCACACACTGTGGGGAAGGATGAATGGGTCTGGTAGCTTCTAGAAGAGCAGAGAAGACTCATTCCTGGCTCCCTGGCTATTACTCAGAGAGGAGGCCCCTGGCTAAGAGGAGAGTCCACCTGCCCTGCCAGTCAGTACTCTACTCAGCCCTCCCTGCCCATGGCCACACCCACACTGGAGGAGGTGGGGTGGAACCCTCCTCAGGTGCTCCAAACCCTCTCTGTATGCCCCAGGGCAGGGAGCAGAGCAGAGAGAGCACACAGTGAGCAGAGTTCTCACTGTTAGTACAACCCCACTTGTTGTAAGTTACTTTTTGAGGCCACAGTGGCAGAAATCCACCACAGGCCATTTGACCTCAGCCCACTGCACTCTGCAAGGCGACTTCAACTCAGTCTCCCAACCTTGCCAGCCTGGAGCACATGGCAGGGCCTGCTGACATCCTCAGTGGGCACCTGCTCTGCCTCCCAGCTCTCCAGATAAGACCCTCCACCCCTGGAAAAGTTGATTCCTCAAGAGAAAAACAATAACATCTCCTTCCCAGGCTCCTGCAAGGAATAAAGGAATAATGTTTGTAAACAACAAGCTCATGCTCAGTGAACAACGTTTTGCCACGAACTGTTCACTACTCCATCCCCAGGACTCAGGCAAAACCTGGCACCAGAGCCACCCTTAACATCTTAGCAAGATACCCATTCTTCTGGGCAAGATTACCCAGTTCTTCCAAAGTATTTTCCTAGGGGATGATTCTAAGAAGATTCCTCAGTGAATTCAACAGGTAGACCATACAGCATTTCAGGTTAAATATTCCCAAAAAGGGCCAGACGGTTTTCGGTGCAGATATTCACCCCGCAGGAGCCTCAAAGTCTCATCACTGATACAGATTCTGAATCTCTCCCACAGCAGCCTGCATGGACAGACTTCCAGGAGGCTGCCTATGCCATGGGCAGAAGGGAAGCCCAGGACACGTTCTCTTTAAAAGCCCCATATGCGTAATTCTGAGGCACAGCCAAATTTAAGTAATTGCATCCTTGTTTAGGTAACAGTTACTAAGCACCTAGTAGGAGCCAGGCAAGGACTAGGGACTAGGAATACCAAGATGAAGGGAGAAAATTAGAGAAAGCAAATGGAAACTGCATTCTTTTGTGTGGTGAACAATAAAAGAGAACCAGGGGGCTGCCGTTCCCATTCATAACAGAACTTTAAAACACAATATAACTGTTAAGCACATCAACAGGCTCCCTAATGGGATATTGTTCCTTTCCTGTTTGTTTCTGAGGCTTTATGCTTGGCTCAGAGGCACTACAGGAGGCCCAGAGTCATGGATGCCCATGCTTGTTGCACTTCAATGCACAAAAAAAACTGAAGAAATGTTTTCATTTACTGAGTGATTTTGGAAAATGATTTCATAAAGGACTGCAGCCAGCCACCATCAACATTTTCCAAATGTCTTCAAACTGTAACCGGCTGTGGTAATGACATGCTCTCCTTGTCTCTGTCACGTGGTGCCCCTGCAGACTTGGATGTTTACTAGAAATTCCTTCCCTCAAGGAAGCTGGGAGCTGACACTATCCAGTGGGTGGAACATGGAAACCTGCTCACTGGCATAGCTCCTTGGAAGCCAACAATCTGAGGGGCAGAGTTGGGGAATAAATTTCCTCTTGTCTCTGGTTTAGTCACTACTTTTTTTTAAGCTAAAGAATTTCTGTCCACGTCATGTCAACAAGTTGTGTTCAGTCTGGTATTAAGGTACCTTGGGTCTATCCTGTGCTAACCCCATGCCACTCAGTCCACAGTCTCCTTCAAGCCACAGGTACTGAGTGTTTATGGAGCAATGACTATCTTTCACAGCATGCCCACAACAGCCTTAGGAGTTCATGGCCACCAGCCCACCTTTATAGTAAAGAAACAGTGACTGGCTCTCAGTCAAAAATGGGTCTAAGGAGACACAACTGGTGACAGAGCTGTACTCTGTCCACTTCACCACACCAGAAGCCTGGCCTTGTTCTAGATTCTTCCACCTGACTTTTATACCTTCATTACTCCCTACCATTATCAGGGTCAGGTTCACTTTCCAACCTGGCATTCAATGGCCTCCAACTTCCTACCATGAAGTGCTGTCTCATCCCCATGATGAGCATCCTCAAAGCCCCCTCCTCCTCTCCTACCTTTTTTACCAATATGATGCCCAGCCTGCCTAGGAGCCTTAACTTCCCCCCTCAGAATCCTCACCCCTCTCCCTAGACCAAGTTGTCCTATCCTTCAAGGATCAATTAGCCTCACCTCCTTCAGGAAGTCTTCCCTTGCTGGTCCAACCCTTCTTTCCCATGAGATTCCCATGACATCCTCAGTGGGATAAAGGAATAATGTTTGTAAACAACAAGCTCATGCTCAGTGAACAACGAACTGCATATTCTGTTTATACTGTGTGTCCATTAGAACTTAAGTTCTCTGAGCACAAGTGTCATGGCTTCATCTCACTATTCCCCTATATCACCTGACATTATGTTAGCCATCAGTGAGAATTTGACTTGCATTTGTTCATTCTTTAATAATGGCATGTTTGTTTTCTCCACACTGATCCTGGATGGAACAGATAGATAAGAAAGCTGCGGGGGGAGAAGAGGGGGGAGAAAGACCACCAAAATGGAGTAGGCTTGAAAATGTGGGACTTCACTCTTCTTTCAAAGTTTTCATTCTTTATAGCCTGCTGAACTAATGTGTTCCTTTCCCCATTTGGCACATCAGAAGATTTGTTCTGAAACTAGTGCCCTTCTGAAGAAGCCAGGGTGGGGGAAGGACTCAAGGGCCTGTACTGAGGGGAGCTACCTAAGTGTTCAATCAGGGCACACAGAGAATAAATAATCCAAGTTCAAATCTGAAACCTTGGACAAGAAGGGAAGCCAGAGATTCAACCACAAAAAAGCAGAAGGACCAAGCTTGATTTCTATAGGGTGCATGAGACTACACATGGGAAAGCAAGCCCCAAGGAAGAATCCTCAGAGGTCTGTGCACATGGAATGTGAGGTGAGAGGGTGAGCAGAGACCAAAGCTCACCCAGCTTGTGTAACTGAGTTCAGGCTGTGTCGAAAATGAGTAGCCTTTGAGCTGCCAGGACTCCAGGAAGCTGGGACATAGACTGCAAAAGCAGAGAACATAGGAGAATGGGGCAAGCACCAGTAAAGTCCCATATTTAGGTTTTGCCTCAGATATCCTCCTGCAAGCTGTGACGACCTCTCCCAGAGATCTCGGGAGAAGAGCTAGTGATGATGGATGACATCACCACATCCACTATGACAGGTCAAGTCATCCCAGTGTTGATTGTCTGTCTCCCAGGTACCTCAGACACATTGGGGAAGAAGGATCTGGAGTTGGGAGGGGTGCAAAGAGGAGGCCAACTGACAGCTACAATAGGAAACTAGCTTGCTTCAGTTTTTCTGCAGTTTTAATGCTGTGAAGGTCAACTAAAATGACCTTGAATGTTAATGAAGACTTGGTAGACATGAATGTGAAATGGCGTGGGGTGACAGATTTTGGCTCAGCTGTATTCTAGATAAAAAATATAAGACCTTCAGAACAATGTCTTCCCCAACAAGTTATGGTGTGTCCAGGTGCCACATAAAAGTCAACCTTGATATATGCTCTCTGCACAAGAATAAAGGAGACTCTGGATTATAAACTGTGTCTGGAACTCATTGTCTGGCCATTATCAGAACAAATCCCATTCTCAGATAATGGACATCTGTTAAATCTTCCACTGTTAATAGAAAATGTTGCCTGTGGGACAGAGACTTTTATGATAGCACCATCTCTTCTGTGATAAAAGTTTCTAAATCTTATTTTAACCAAGTGATTGTTTTGCATCTGTTTTTTCTTGGAGGGAAATAATAATGGGCCATGGAAGAATCCCGTGTGTCAGAGATCTCACAGAAGACTGAATGGCTGCTGAAATAGCAAACTCTGCAGCCTTTAGCTTTCCATTGAGCCCGTGACATCAGAGGCTCCAAACTTTTTAAAATACGGACTCTGTAACCTGGACTGTAGAACTCCTAGGGATATGCCCTGAGCATTCTTGATGATACTGCTGGCCTTGTAATCTGCCAACATTTTGAAGTTTCTAAATCTTCCTGCCTTTCACAAGCTGCTTTCTTCAACTCCTTCCCATGCTATTAGTGACTAATCTTACCTGGTTAACTCAAAACTTACTTCTTTGAGAAGCCTTCAGTGGCATTCCTCTCCCCATCTCTGGCTGGGTTAGCTGCCCCTTTGGGGGACTTCACAGAGCCTAATGATAATTTCTATATAAGCCTCAACCTACTGTGTAGGTGCGTTCACTTTCTTTTTTTTTTTTCTGCTTAGCTTTGAAAGTACATTCCTCAAAAACTGGACTCTATCTTATTCATGTCTTTATCCCCTAAAGAACCACCCAGCTCAGGGCTGACTGGATGGATGAATTCTTGATTGGATAAAAGGGTGGAGTCATCCCGAGAGAATGATTCTGGGACTTGGAAAATGGAACCTCCAATATAAGACACTGAAAAACAGCTTAAAAAGCAGGGGGTGCATAAATTAACTTAGGATCTTAAAAATATAAGTCTAATAAGAAGCATGGCCACAATTCACCTTATTAACCTTTGACTAGCTTATTTGCCTAATCCTTAACCATATATCCCTATCTGGACTCTGACTTAATCTCTATTTCTTGAACTACTGGGGAAACTTAATCCAATCTTAGGGTCTTCTTTTGACCTCCTTCCCTTAAACTCAATAAAGGTAAAGTAGGCACATCACAACTCCTGTCTGCTTGGTCTTAAATGACATTGGTTCCTGATCCAGAACTTGGAAGCAGCTCTCAAATCCTTTCTCAGATGACAACTGTGATCCTCTTCCCTACATTTTTAAAAATTTCTCAAAATAGTCTTCAAACCACCTTTAGCTGTGAACAGTGATGTGGGTGTTCAAATTCAGATTCTGCCATTTGCCAGCTGAGCAATCTCAGAGCAGACATTTATGGTTTCTAAACCTGAGAGATATTACTCTAGCCAGCATGGCTCAGTTGGTTGCACATCATCCTATGAATCAAAAGGTCCCTGGTTCGATTTCAGGTCAGGATGCATGTGGGAGTTAATCAATTGATGTTTCTCTCTCACATAAATGTGTCTCTCCTCAATATCTACCTCTCTCTCTCTCTCTCTTCTTTTTTTTCTCCTCCTCCCTCTCCTCTCTCTCTCTCTCTCTCTCTCTCTCTCTCTCTCTCTCTCTCTCTCTCTCTGTCTCTCTCTCTCTCTCTCCCTGCCTCCCTCCCTTCCTCCTCTCTTTCTCAAATCAATAATAAAAAACATATTTAACCATAGAGATATGTATATATCTCTAAGATATTTAAGTTTCGTATTTGTACATAGGAGATGATCCTAGTGCTGACCTGAAAAGGCAAGAAGTAAATATGACAATGAATGAGGTCTTAGAATGGTGTGTGACACACAATGACACTTAACACATCACTACGATCTGTTAGAGACAGTTGTGTAATAACATAAGGAGAGCAATGCCTAAAGGTCAGGCAATGGCAAAAGTCTTAACTTTTAAGAAATGAGAAAATATGGCCAAAACCAGTTTGGCTCAGTGGATAGACCGTCGGCCTGTGGACTGAAGGGTCCCGGGTTCGATTCCGGTCATGTACCTTGGTTGCGGGCACATCTCCAGTGGGGAGGGTGAAGGAGGCAGCTGATAGTTGTCTCTCTCTCATTGATGTTTCTGGTTCTCTATCCCTCTCTCTTCCTCTCTGTAAAAAATCAATAAAATATATGGGGAAAAAAAGAAATGAGAAAATATGAATCCAAAAATACTTGTTGCAAGATACACAGTGGTGCTCTGGAAAATTGTAGAGAACATCTTAAATAGATAGTTTATGAGCCCTAGAAAAGAATGTGACCAACTTGAGGATCCAAAAATGGGCTCATTTATGACAAATACACCAGGTTAACCTTAATTCCTTCACTGGATTGAAGATCAGAAGCATGCATTAATAATTACAATAATAGCCAACACTTATGTGTGTGTTGAATATCGGCTTATACCACAGCCATGGCTACACGTACATAATGAGGAAAGCAAGCAAATCTAATGCAGTTCTATCGTCCCTGGCAGATAGTGATGCTTCCTGATTGCTGGCAGGAGAAGGCTCCTTGTGCAAACAGGGGAACAAATCCACCATTTTTCTTTCAGCACAACAATGCAACAGCAATGACACCCATCTGTTTGTTGATTTCTTTTCTATAAGGCAGGAAATGAGGTGTCCATCGAGACCCTGGATGAATAATGTATAACATTTGCAAGCAAGATCAACCCCCAATTAACTGTATCAGTGGAGGGAGGCTGCAAGAATACAAAATATCTGACAATCCTAGAAAAATTCTATTTCTCTTTAGAAACGTTGGGAGGTAAATGGTAGGAGATTCATCCGCACACACTAGAAATAAAATAATAGATGATACATGCCACATATATATTACTCTTGCATGCAAATACACACACTCATACTTACATGTACACACATACTCACATACACATACACACATATCTGATGAGTCCCAATTCAAAGAGCAACTGGGCTTCATTAGGAGGGTACAGTGTTCCCTGTCACTGGAAGTGAGTAAGCAGGAGTGGAAAAAGCGTGTTGCAGATGGAGAGGGGAGTCAAGTATATGATAAATAGATAGAATAGCCTTTACGCTTCCCACAAACACCAAGAATTTGTGACTCTGGAATTTGCTCAAGTTCAGCAGTAGGTGGTATCCTACATCACTGTACCTTGCACAGTGTAGCATATCAGAGAACCCTCAAATATTATCTCCTTGAACCTGTGGATAGGGTAAAATCACCATAAAACAGCAGCAGATTCTATTGCAATTGTTTGTGGGCCTGCTTTCTGACAGTTGTTAGCAGACTCTCAGCTACTGAAGGAAATTGGATTTTATCAGGCAGCTGAAATGCATATGAATAAATATTTATGCACATATAGCCCTACTTCTCACCTTAGAGAAAGTCCACAGATATTAAAGAGCTCACAGAGCTGCTTAAGGGCTTCACTAAATAGGAGCCCCATCTTCCCATTCCCTGCCTGGTGCTCTAGTCATGTCCTTGGGCTTTTAAGGGAGAAGGCTGTGCTTATTTATTTAACACAATTGTTCAATTCTTGCCTCATGCACATACCTGTCCACCTTTTCGTCACCAACACAGGGAAATGATGCAGCAAGTGCGCATTGGTGCCTCTCAGGAGGGCAGAGGGGAGAGGCACGCATGCCCAATTTGCCGCGAGAAAGGCAAAGAGCACACCAGACATGCTGACTCGCTGGGATCTGACCTTCTGTTGCTCTGCAGTCACATGCAACACCATGAGAAACCTACATTCTTACACTAAACAAACCTATTACTTCTCTTTGGTAAGATGAGCCTTCTAAAGACAGTGAAGACTGTCTCTTACCGATCTCTGATTTCTGTGTCACATAAAAAAAAAAAAAGAACGAGTAACAAGAATCTACCTTTGATGCTTACTGAATGGAGGCAGAGGATCAAAGTTTATTATTTAAAAAAAAATAAAGAAAGAAAATCGGGGGAAAATACTCAGAAATGATTACTGAGCTCAAGACACAGTGGCACCAATGTTCTCTCTCCTGTCATTCCTCATGGCTCTGTCCTGCCCACAGATGCCCTTAAGCAGCATGATCACCAGAATGGTTCGCACCACTGTGCTCAAGGCAGACTCCCAGACACTAGAGAGAAAGTCTTACACAGAAAACACAAACTCATCGTGCGCCAATCAACACAAGAACCACATTGGAACCAGGAAATACACAAGGAACAAGGGACCTGGGTGATGGAAGACTGGAGGGGAAAAGCATTGGCTATAGGCAGCTGGAAGGAAAAGAAAGGCAGAGACTCTGGATGTCTCTGAATGGTCAGAATTGCTGTTTGGAAAGGCTTGGTTTTAGTCTTTCAATCAATCATTCATTCAGCCATTTATTTCAGACAAATGAACCAAACAGCAACTAGCACTGTAGTAGACTTGCTACTGAACAAAGCGCAGTGGACAAATTAGATTACCCTTACATAATAGAGCTTACAATCTGGAAAAGGAGACATCAGTATTCAAATCATCCCACAAGTAGGCCAGTAAAAACAGTGATCCATACTATGACAGAAGAATATAAGAAGCTACAAATGCTTATAAAAATGAACCCCATATAGTGTCCAGCACTCAAAAGGCTTCCATGAAGAAATACTATTGCAGTTAAGACATAATGGAGTGTAGTTGTCCAAAGCACGGGAAGAACACTCCAGGCAGAGGAGGCAGCATATGCAAAGGCCTTGGGGTAGAAATAAGGACATTGCCATGATGGTACCCATTCTGAGATTGCACACATTTTCTGCATGTCTCTGGATATCAAGCCCTATGATAACAAACATGGGGAATACATAAAGATAAAGCCTCAATGTGACTTCACTGCAATCAGAAACCATGAACAATTCTTCTTTGTACTACCAGCACCTAACCTAACCCCTGGCAAATGTCCCAGGATGAGTAATTAGCAGGAAACTATGGGAGATCATGGGAGGGTTTATGGACTGAACTGAAAGACTTGAAGTGGCACAGAAGAACGGCAAAGGCATTCCTGAAGGGGATCATGGCAAGAGCTAGGCTGGAAGGCAGTCACACGCGTGAGGTGTGACAGGAACCAGGAAGCCACTCCTCCGCTTGGAGGGGTCTCTGTGAAAGCATTCCACAAACCATCACTGGAAGGGAGGGGCTTGGAGAGGTAAACAAAGATCAGCTCATGGAGGATCTTACAATCCCAGGTGAACCTAACTCATGTGATCCCAGGAAGGGGGCAGAATGATGACATACCATTCTAAGAATGCCCTTCCCAGACTCCTCTGCCTGCCATCTGTAAAGCATGGTCTAGAAGTGAACCCACCCCACAGTTCCTCAATAGGTAAACCCCAATGCAAAAAGCAGTGCATATCCCCATTGTTCCTCCTGCCAGTCCTCCCAACATAGCACAGAGCCCTCTGAGGTAAAGGAGCAGGAAAGAAGAAGGCAAGTCAAAATCCAGCCACAGGAGAGGAACCAAGAGCCCTGGAGTGAAGTCAGGAGACAGATCACAGGGAGAAGCAGAAAGAATTATATTCCTGCATTACTGTCCTATTCTGCCCCACCCAGGGCACAGAACAACGATCCCGATACCTCTCACTGGGCACCTGCTGGGAATCTGGAGCTGACCTGGGGCCCCAACCTGCTGCTCCAGTTAAGGTGTTTCAGTCATTATACCCTGTTTCCCTGAAAAATAAGGCAGTGTCTTATATTAATTTTTGCTCCCAAAGATGCGCTAGGTCTTATTTTCAGGGGATGTCTTATTTTTCCATAAAGAAGAATACGGTACACATTTATTGTTGAACAACAAAAAAAAGGAAATTAATTACCTGTATACAGTACAGTAGTAGTTGTCATCACAAACCAGCACACTGATTGGCCGCAGCACAGCCAGAGCTGTTCAGGCAGTCTGAGGTCTCTTTAAATCAGGAGTCAGATGCCTTACGGTAGCTGCAGGGGTCTTATATTCTGGGGAGGCCTTATTATCAGGGAGGTCTTATTTTCGGGGGGATGCCTTATATTACAGTGAGAGGCAAAACTGGAAGTAGGTCTTATTATCAGGGGATGTCTTACTTTTGGGGAAACAGGGTAGCTCTCTTATAAACTGGTGTCTCCAAACAGCTGGAGAGAAATACCCTGCCTGACACTAACTCCAGGCAGGTGAAGGTGTTAAGCAACTGAGTAGGTAGAATGAGTTAAATGAATCAGCCAATAGGTAGTTATAGCTGTATGTTATGTAAAAATAATAACAAATAAGTGCCTGAAATCCAGAAGAGTTTAGTAACTTTCTGAAGGCCAAATAGCTATTAAGTAGCAAAGCTTGATCATTTAATCCCTAGCCTTCTCTGATCTCTAGAGGAGAAAAATAGCTAAATTCAATAGATAAAAATGAGCAAAGCTCTATCCTCCCCCAAAAGAGAATCTTGTCCTCTCTGAAGAGGTCCCAAGTGCTACTAACTGGGGTAGGGGTGGCGTGATAATGGGGCACAGTTTGGAAAGGAAGAGAGAAGCCAGAAGGAAGAGGAGGACATGATTGGTGATGGGGCGGGGAAGTGAGTGAGGAATTTGCTGGTGTGACCTACTAGCCGCTGGGGCTGCAGGGCAGAAACCCAGCAATTTCCTCTTCGGATTCCCTACTAAATAAAATGAATGTCTCTGCCTCCTGTCACAGTTTGCATTTTCAATCAGATTCATGGGGAAAGCATTGGCAGGTAATCTTTATCCGTTGCAAGTGTTTAACTTTTCACAAGGAATACTAATGACAAACATGCAAGCAGCAAAACATCACCCTTGGCACTAAGAAATTAATCTTTTAAAACAAAGGAACGAATGAAACTTCCAAGTGCTTTTTTTGTGTTCTCTCTCTTTTCTTCATTGCTCATTTTTCGTGGTGTCTTGACTTCCATAAGAGGTTTGCCTTCGGAGCGGGGTGGAAACCCATACTGGCAAATGCCCCATCGTACAAAATGTGTGTCTTCTTGCAGAGAGCCAGCCCTTTCTCACACATCCTCTGTTCCATTCTGTCATCAACAGAGGCATCTTCCTTTCTTCAGAGGTTCACTTTCCACAAAGAAATAGCCCGTTGATGGATCCCTAGACCCCCCCAAATCACAGTGTATATTGTGGGGTTGATGTGGGAGGTCAGCTAAGCCACCTTCTCTACCTGTGGTGCACTTCCACACAAAGCATTTCCACAGTGACAGAGTCAGATGTGTGCTTTGATAAACTCACTCACTGATCAAACGTTAGCCCTATTGTAGATGAGGAAAAGAGTCTCCGAGTGTTAGGTGTCCCCTAGCTGAGAAGTGGCAGAAGTGGACTGAAATGTCCCCTATTACATCATCCTATGTACCCTTGGAGCACCCCTTGCACTCACCTTATTCTTGTAGCAAACTTGGAATGCTGCCCAGCTGGGTGGGTTTACAGAGTTCCAGGCCCTGGGGGAGGGAAGTGGGGGAGAGACTGATTTGAGGGCATGTGGAGTGATGGCTTCATTCATGGGGGATGAGCAGACATGGCCAAGAAGCATGAGCTGCAGGATAGTATGGAAGCCTGGTAGGCAGAAGCCCCTTGGAAAGAATGGAAAACAACCAGAAGGAAGCTGGGGCCCAGAAAGCTAAGGATCTTAGGGGACCACGGGCATGAATGAGGGCTTGAAGAGCATTAGTGTTGATGAGCTGGGATGAGCATGAGCCCAAACAGGACCCTGAATAGAGGATGTTGACACATGCTGTGGCTTAAAGGACACCTAGGTTCTGTCTTCCAACATGCATTCAAACAACCTTCTATAGACCAGGCACCTCAAGAAAGGTCCAGAGATAAAGAGCACCTGGTTGTTGCGATACGGGAGTTTCATTCTGCAGATAAAGACTAGTGAACAGATAAGTGCATTCCATGAGGTGATGGTGAAAGACCCACCTGCTGTTGGAGCCTAAAAAACAGCACCCCTTGGGCCTGGGAAGGGAAGGCATTTCCAGGAAAGTTTCTCAGGGGCCAATAGCCTCTCTCTTCCTAAGGCTGAAAGTGAAGCCTGGCCTCCTGCCAGCTGTGCCACTTGAGTCTACATATAAAATACTTTGTTCCTAGTTTCCTCAGCTGAAAGATGTGGCTAATATGCCTCATATCACTGAATTGTGAAAATTATGTATATAAACACATTTCCCAAAGGTATATGTCAATCTCTCCCTGCCAAATCATCAAAAAGAATCAAACTTTTTATGCACTGGTCCATTTAAAAAGATACACACGAAAACCAATATATTTTTCCTCAGAATTTTTTCTCGATTCTTAAAAAGCAACGATGTGAAACTCATTTGAAAAACAAAAAAACAAACAAAAAAAAACCCCACAATCTATACACAGACTCTCATTCCTCCTTTCTGTTCACCCCAGTAATCTTCTCTACCATGTCCATGATACTTGAACCTTCCACCTCTGCGCGCTGATTTCCAGGGCTTACTGTTACCTTTCCCAGGGACTTTCTATATCTCTTAGAGACTTGAGCTCTCTCCTTAAGCTTTTGATACTAATATGATTATTGTTAATCAAAATGCTTTCTTGGCCTGTGACTCAGAGGCTGGTGATGGCATCAGCAAACAAGAGATATGGTTTGATGAGTAGCTGTTTCCTACCAGCCGCTGTGCTAGACACCTTTCCAAACATGCATGTTGCTACCCAAGCCTCAAAACCATCCTAGCTAGAGAAACTGACTTAAGCTGTTTTACAGATAAGTAAGTGAGCCAATGGCCCTGCTAATAACAACTAGGATTCAGAAACAGGTCTTTCTAACATCAAAGCTCACACTCTATTCCCCAGCATTCCTAGATCTCCTCCTCATCTACATATACAGTCATTTTTCAGTTCTCCTTTTCAAAGATCATAAAAACCCTATCTTTTCCTTTCTTTTAATCCTCACTGGAGGATATGTTTTCATTGATTTCAGAGAGAGAAAGAGAGAGACTAACTGGTTGTCTCTGATATACATGCTCCTACCGGGGATAGAACCTGCAACTTTTTTATGTATAGGACCATGCTCCAACCAACTGAGCCACCCGGCCAGGCCTGAAAACCCAGCTTCAATCAATTCAATGTGCCTGCTGTCTACCAGAAAATTGAATTGTTTTTCCCAAATTATCATTCTCTCCAACTTATAAAGAAGGAGGAGGAGGAGGAGGAAAAGGAAGAGGAGAAAGAGGAGGAGGAGGAGGAAAAGGAGGGAGAGGAGAAGGAGGAGGAGAAGGAGGAGGAGAAGGAGAAGAAGGGGAAGAGGAAGAGAAAGAAGAAGAATTAGAATTAAATTTAAAACCAGTTTAATAAAAACCATCCCGGAACTAAGTGATTGCATTTATTCCTATGACTCTGCTAATACTATTGATTTCCTTCCCTTTTCTTTGCTCTTTTCATAGAACACTAGCAGCAGGATATTCACTATTAATCCCACAGATAGCACTAAGAGATCACCGTGCTATCACTCTTGCCCTCTTCTGTGAGTGAGCATAATAATTCTAGGTTGTGCCATGGCTGTTCACCAGTCAGTCATCAAGGCCCCCTACTGGAGACAGTATATGCATTACACAGATCTCCTCACACAGGCTGCTGTTGGCTTGCCATCCCAATTGAAAGGCCACCTATAATTTTCTAATGCTCCCAATAATATATTGTATCACACTTTGGTTCCATGTTGGCAAAAAATATGGGTCCGTTCTGCCCAACCATCTTCCCCAAACACAGTGACAAGCACTGTGCACTGGGCAGATCCAGATTCTTATTCCCAATTTGTCAACCAACCGACCAAGCAGCAGAGGCTAGTTCATTGCCTCTGTGCTTGCCACCTCATTGAGGGGATAAGCCACGCACAGAGGCAAAGTTAAGGATGAGAGCTGATCACAAGGATCCAAAGGAGGATGGGGCTGGGGACGAGTCCTGAGGATAAAGCTCAAGTGGGCTTGAGGAAGCCCCCCTGCGTCCCCCTTCCATCTTTACTTCTTCCTTCCCATCCTTGTTCTCCAAAAGTAAGCTTCTCCGTTGACCTTTTGCAGGAGAATTTCTCTACCAATCCCAGCAACTTTCCATGGTTGATTCATTTCCCTCCAGTTTTAACAGCTTTCCCTGAAATAGAGCTGCAAGCTTTAATAATCACAGTCAGATCTGGATTGGATTCCTGGTGAGTCCACATGTAAATCATCAAACAGTTCAATTCCAGCAGAGGAGCCAGTCCGCCATTCCAAATGCCGACAGTGACGGCCAGGTGAGCATTTGATATTGGATGAAAGGACACAAGAGGAAAGGGCTTTGTGGGCAGTAGATGAAAGCGTGTTCTACAATTGAGTGTTTTAAAACCAAAGGTGTCAGTGTCTCTTTTCCTCTCCCTCTCCTCTAAATGAAGGGGGGACTGACAAACCCCTCCCACGGCTGCATGCTGGAGTTTTGTGGGAAGGCCTCCCCAGCGGAGAAGGGCGGGCCTTTCCGTATGAGGCGTAGCAGAGTCTATTCCCACTGAGGAAGGGGGCCTCCCACCTCTCTGACACTTGAAAATTTCTGTGTGGTACCAACAGAGAAAGAAATAACTAGAGCAATAAAAACTGGCAGAATTCACAGGCTCTTAAGAATCTTGTTTTAAGGAAGAAATTTTGAGCAGGTGCTGGCAGAAAGACTGAGAACCTTACGGCGTGTATGAGAGCTTTGTGATAAGAAATTAATCAACTAGCCTGGTATGGCCTGGAACAGATTAGAGGGTAGGGTAGGCTGGCAAAGAACACAGGAAGAGTCGGCAGAGAAGGGCTAGGATAGAACAGGCCCAGAACAGAACTATGACCGGGAACCCAATGCTTCGCTGTGGCTAAGAGAAGTTGAGGCACACAGTGAGGCTCTCTCTGGCATCACAATCACCTGCTCAGAATGCATTCTTTTTGCTTGAGTTTGCTTCTGGTAAGTTTTATATGCTTTCTACTTAATTGAGAGAATTTGGCTTTTTCTACTCATCTTAGAGCCACCTGTCCTTGTAAGTTCAGAGCTGGAAAATGCAATTCAAGCACTAAATGCTGGGGAACCAGGGTAGAGAAGATGGGTTACCAGTAGTTCCAAGGCAGGGTACCAGTGGGGGGCCTGATTAGGTGTGTAGAATATCACCCCATGAGCCTCTCTGTGTAAGGCAGTATTTGGAGCTGGGAACCCACAGGTTCGGAAGCGTGGTCTCCATTTTCATGGTGTTCTCACCCATTCAAGTTGTCCTAAGTCAAGCTGGGGAAGCCAGAGAGAGCTATAAAAATACAGAAGACAACTCACACTGCATAGGCTAAGTGCGAAATCAATCATGCGGCTTTGACTACTGTAGAGTTCCCAGGGTGATCAGGGAAGACCTCAGAGAGAAGCTGGCCCTTGACGGATGGAGAAACGACTGCTGGAGAGAGGGCAGTCACTGACCACAAAGCTCAGTTCCACAAAAGCTCCCCGAGAGCAGGGATGTTAATCTTCTTTGCTCCGTGAGGTCTCCCCAGCACACTGTAGGCACCCAATAAGTGTTTCTTAAATACCTGAATGAAATGATAGCACCTACTATGCACCAGGCATTGGGAGAGAAAAAAGGGTAAGCAAATTATTACAATGCTGAGTGTTAGGTACTATCATGAGGTTGTGCTCAGAATGTACATACCCTCCAGGCCTGGGAATGTCTATCTCATTTGTCTATTGTGTCATATATTGAGAACAGAAAACACACAGACCCTTCCCATTGAAACTATGTGAGTGAAAGCATAACGAATTCAATTCTAGGCAAGGCAGATAAACAGCATCAAGAACAAGAGGCTACCACCTGACCCAACAATTCTTCTAGGGTTCATCCCAGGGTTATAAAGATTAAAGATATACCTATCAAATTAACTTTAAGGTTACTGATTGCAACACTGTTTATGGAGGGGACTAAAAGCCCAACAATTCAATATTGGTTAAATCAATCCTGGTTCAATGAAATACAACGCAGCCATTAACACACTTCACCAGAATAGCTATTGACACAAAAATAGGTTCTCAAAATATAGTTATGTGAAAATGTAAGATTCAAAAGAAAATGCACACTATAAGATCCATTTGCATAAATATGTTTTCCTTGAGCAAAGTCTGAAAAAATGTACTCAAGAGTGTTAAAGTGACTGTAAGTGCTGAAATTAAAGGAAGGTTTCCTTTCTTTTTTTCACTTAATTAGATCTTACCCAGCATGATCATGCATAGTTTTTGTATAAGACAAAAATGAACAGTTCCTCCTGCCCTATACACACCCTGAACAAACACCACAAACTGTTGGCTTAGCTCACATTAGACCAATGAAGACACCATGCGTATAGGGAACATCCTGGAGCAGCCCTGCCAGAATCACCCATCCCTTGGCCAGTGTGGATTCAGCATTAACCTCCCCCAGCTAAAGCCTTTTAAAAGACTGACACCTAGCAGGTTAGATCCCTAACACTCAGAATATCTGGACTATGTCCTTTCTATATTTCTCCTTGAAGGACTTACCCTCTTACTACCTCAAGCTCAAACCACCTCATTGTAAAACAGAAGGCTGTAGAAAGTCCCGAGTTTCTTTATTATTTATTGATGGAATCTTGGGAAAGGACATGTGCAGGAGCATATTCTCTCTCCAGCTGCCCTGAGTAATTTGACAGCAAAGAGATTGCCTGCAGGAGGGTAGCAGAAACAGGCTGGGGACAACACCGTAATGAAAGCCTGTGTGCCAAATAATGGCCAGAGTCCTCGGTTTTCTCCTTAGTGTTTGCTAAGGATGAGCTACCCGGATGGTCTTGTTTTATGATGGAATCACATAGAAGCCGCTTGCCGACAGGTCTGCCCATCAGGTGGAGTGTGGGAGGCAGGCAGGTGCTGACACCCATCGGCTGCTCAAATGACATGTCACTCACATCCTAAGGCAGGCCCTTCCCTCCGAGCTATTTCTGCATTTTTATAATTCGTTTTCTGGTGCTCTGACTGTAGGAGCGTTGCTCCTTGCTGTGGGAGCTGAAACAAGGAGAGCCAGTAACCAGAGCCTGAGTTTGTAAAAAACCACCCAGGAAGGCTGGGGGAGCACTGTAATTAGTGAAAGTAGGCACAAGGCAGGAAGCAAAGAGGCAACTGCAGGGAGGGAGAAGTTGGCATGGTGATGATGTTGACGTGGACACTCCCATGCCTCCTCACTGTTCACATCCCGGAAGAGAGCTTTAGAGTCAGAAAGAGCTGGCTTTGACTGGACCATCTTCTCACCACCCTCACAACTCCAACTCACACATGATAACTATGAGACCTCAGGTGAAATCTTTAACCTCAATTTCTTCACTTGTAAGTGGGAACACTGACACCGCCTGGGGGGTGTGGGAGGTATGTGTGTGTATGGCGGGGAGGGCTCTGTAAGGAACTGTGATAATGAGTTCCTGTCACAGGGCCAGGAGTGGTTAAGTGGGAGAGTGTTTCCATTTTGAAGTAAGAGTAATAATTTTTAAGAGAAATCAGTTATCAAAAGATAAACCAAAACAGATCCCCACCCCCTATTTATTTAGGAGTTAAGAAACACACTTCTAAATGACACATGACTCAAAAAAGGAATTAAAATATAATTTAAGAAAATATTTTTAATACAATGATATAAGAATTACACACATCAAAGCTCAGAGGATTCAGCTGAAGAAGTATTTAGAGGAAAACGCACAGCCTTAAGTGAAGAAAAGACAAACACGGATGAGCTAAAACATCCATCTTCCTAAGCTGGATAAATAAGAGTAAAATGAGCCCAGAGGAAGGAGAAGAAATAACAAAGATTAAGGCCAATACTAATAAAGTAATAAGTGTAAATTAGAGAGGGTCAAGAAAGCCAATAGCAGGTTCATTGAAAAAGCTAATAAAAATGATAAACTTCTGGAATGGTCAAT
Source organism: Lasiurus cinereus (assembly GCA_011751065.1). Taxonomy (NCBI): domain Eukaryota; kingdom Metazoa; phylum Chordata; class Mammalia; order Chiroptera; family Vespertilionidae; genus Lasiurus; species Lasiurus cinereus. The sequence goes on from JAAGEH010000125.1 coordinate 9,825,364, forward strand.
AAAAGAGGGAAGAGGAAGTGGCCAGGATCAGGATCACAAATAGAGGCATTTTGCTGGGCTATGGTTGGTTCTCCCAGATTTAGCCTCTGCTTCAGGATGCTGAAAATGCAGGGAGTACTCAAGACAGTGTCCTTGCAAAGCATCAGGAAGAGATCTGGGGCAGGCGAGTGCTCCAGGTGGGATGTTCAGAAGAGAGAGAGAGGATTCCTGACTGGGAAGCCAAGAAACAACTCCATCAGGGGTGGGAGTAGAACCCCTGCAGGTTCCTACAACAAGAGCCTTTAAAGCTTAAGGGTTGGTTTCAAATGACCTGAAAGAAGACTATTTTATAGAGACCTCAAGTGCAGGCTCAGGAGTCAAATGGAACCGAGTTTGCATCCCATCTACAACTAATTAGCTTTGAGAACTTGTGCCAATTGCTTCACCTCTATTTCCTCATCTGTAAAATGGGGATAATAATAGTACCTCTCTTACAGTGTTGTCGTAAGCATTGGGAGAGATTAGTATAGAGGTCATGTTCTGTTGCATTGAGAATTACTATGCATATTATTATTTTTTCACCTCAGTGAATATGTTGAATGTACCAATTTGGGCAGAGAGGCAGAACTGCACTTCTGTGGATGGACCCAGACAACTGGGCATCCCTCATCCCTTCAATCCCTTCAGCAGTTATTTATGAAGCACCTCCGATGTGCCCAGAACAGCTTCCATTTCCACCCAGTTGTCAAGGAGCTGCCTAGGAGAGGAACCTTCAGTCAATGCCCAGGCCAGTGCACACTCCAGACTGGACTTCTTCTCTAAATTAAGTCCTGGGTAGGGGGTAGGCAAAGGTAAGGAAATGTCATGGGTAGTGGGTAGGCAAGGTGAGGAATTATCTCTCAGACACTAAAGTGCCAAAGAATCCAAATAAAAGTGGATGATGATAGCCTTGAGCAGACAGGGCAGTCTTTCAAAAATAAACATTTTACCTGAGGAAAATCAGAAGTCAAATGGCAGGTGGAAAAAACAACAATGTTGCATTGTAACTCTGACCTCAGTTTTTATGCCAAGAGCTTTGTGGCTTATGTGCCCCAGGCCAGAAGTAAAAGAGGACAGCCTGGTGGACCAGCCACCCCTGAACAGTAGGTCCAGCATCTGGGCCTCCTCTCTCAAGGGCACACCCCCTAGGCCCTCCCTCCACCTCCAGAAAACAGGCCTGCTTACCACAGGGGTTGGGTGGGAGTGGACTGCGTACAGAGCTTCTCAGGCAAGTTCTGCCAGACTCAAGGGTCATAAATCACAGAAATGGAAAACAGGAGTGAGAAATAAAACCCTTGGCTTCCTACGAACTGCCAGCCACTCTCCTTAGGCTGTAAATAACCACAGTTAAACCGAGCACCCTTTGGACTTCTTGGCAAGAAAGTGCATGAAAACATCTGATGTAAGGATTTTAAAATGCTTAAATGTTCTCTGCCAACATCTACTCAACCACCCAGAGCTGCATCCTCCAGATCTTTCAGGAGAACCATGATGCACATCTTCCCCCATCTCCCCACTGCCCCTCACTTCTGCCCTGGGGAACTCTGCCTGGAGGGGCTCAAGATGGCATCATGAATTAGAAGCAAGGGTGATTTATGCCTGGCAGAAGAGCTAAATGGGTGACCCCGGCTGCCACAGTGCCAGCTGTGGCACTCACCCTTCTGCAAGGCCCAAATCAGTCAGCTGGTGAGAAAGTGGCTGAGCCCAGATCTGAACCCATCCTCCCCTGGTTCCAAAGCTCAGGCACAATTTTAAGCAGGCACACCAGGCCTTCCCAGGAGATATACCTTGTGACTATGACATTGGAGTTGGGGCTTTCTCTCCCCTCTCCCCTCTGTTCCAAATCCTTCTCTGTAACTTTCCAATTTCACCATATCACAGTGAGATTTATAGTGAGCCTTACAGTCAGGAACTCAGACTTTGTGGTTTCTGCATTTCCATTTTGATGATATTTCAAAAGTCAATGAGTAAAAGCCACATTTGGATCATGTTTTCACCAAGAACCGCCCAAAGTTGCAGCGCCATCGTTCACACCATCATTCGTGTTTACCATGCAAGTCACTACAAATGAAGGTCAGACGGCATCATGGCAGTCTGTGGAAGTAAAGACTTCAAAATCATTTGAAAAGAGAAAAGTAAGGAGGGAAGTTGAGTCCTCCAGATGGAAGCCTCTGAACTCAAACCACGCCCTCCACGGCATCTGCACCTGTGCGCACACAGTGTGTCCCCACTGGTTAACAAAAAAACAGCAGTAAGTGCCCCAGGAAAAATGTCGCTCATCTCAATTACAGTGATAATTGGATTAAATACTATTGAACACATATTTTAATAAGCCACGATGCTAACATTATCTTCGAATAGACTGGGTAGCTTCATAAGATTATCACGGACAGGGCATTTAAACGGGCATTCATGGGTTCTGATTAGCCAAGGATCTGAATAGCCTGAACCAGCAAGCAAAGCTTTAATACATTAATATGCTTTTAAAGCCTATTTATGTAAGCATGCCTTAGTATTGTTGAAAGTATCGGTTTTATATATAAAATTGAATCCGTATCTGCAATGTCCCACTGTTAACATTCACCCTGTAGTTTCAGCGGAATACTTCATTAATATTCTAGTAGAATTACTACTGTTTATTTCAATTTTATTAGTTTTGTTATTGATTATATATAATTTATACATTTGTTTTTATTTATAGAATGATAAGAACTTTAAATGTACAAAATGTGTGCTTAGTTCAACATTCTACATTTTAGAGGATATCATAATAAAAATAATTAAACTCAAAAGTTTCTGAGAATTTTTTCCCTTAAATGGAATTGATACATTACTCAGGTTTGAGAAGCACTGACACAATGAAGCTCTAATAATGAATATCAATGTTGTTTCCTGTTATTTTACTAATACAAACAATGTACAATTAATCTCCTGTTTTATATATCTGTGTGTATTGAATAGATCTGTAGGATAAATTTCTAAATATGGGAACACTGGGCCAAAGTGCAGATGAATTTGCAATGTTCATAAATATAAATTACCCTCCAAAAAGACTGTAATTACTCCTTCCAAACTACGTATGCAAATGTCTGTTTCCACATACTCTTCACATTTTTTATATCTTTAACAATCTGCTAATCTGACAGGTATATTAAGATATCAAAATTGTTTTAATTTACACATTTTAGCCCTGGCCAGGTAGCTTAGTTGATTAGAGCATTGTTCTGATATACCAAGGTTATAGGTTTGCTCTTAGGTCAGGGCACATACAGGCGGAAACTAATTAATGCATAAGTAAGTGGAAATGCAAATTGATGTTTCTCTCCCCGCCCCCCACCTCTTTCTCTCTCTTTCTAAAAATAAATCATTTAATTTATACATCTTTAATCACGAGTGTAATGAGTGTAATGAGCCGAGACCGGTTTGGCTCAGTAGATAGAGCGTTGGCCTATGGACTGAAAGGTCCCTGGTTCCATTCTGGTTGGGGGCATGTACCTTGCTTGCGGGCACATCTCCAGTCGGGGGCATGCAGGAGGCGGCTGATCGGTGTCTCTCTCTCACCAATGTTTCTGACTTTCTATCCCTCTCCCTTCCTCTCTGTGAAAAATCAATAAAATATATTTTAAAAAAAAGAGTGTAATGAGCATTTTTTCCATGTTTATCTGATATTTTTTATTTCTTTATTGTCTAGTACAGTGGTCGGCAAACTCATTAGTCAACAGAGCCAAATATCAACAGTACAACGATTGAAATTTTTTTTGAGAGCTGAAAACTGATTTCTGCACATGGGCCATGAAGTTTCAATCGCACTGTACATGCATGCCCACAAGTGGTATTTTGTGGAAGAGCCACATTCAAAGGGCCAAAGAGCTGCATGTGGCTCGAGAGCGGCAGTTTGCCAACAACTGGTCTAGTATGAACTGACTGTTGATGATCTCTGCTGATTTCCTGTTAGTTTTATTATTTTCTCATTGATTTGTTGGCACTCTTTACATTCAACTTCTGTCATCTATTGATGATACTGTGTCTTGCTTTTCCTATGTCTTTTTGGCTTTGCTATGGTAAAGTTACTGGGTAGGTTTTTAAAAAAATTTAAGTGAATACATCAACCTTATTTCCTCTTGAAGATTTTGTTTCATTTTAGCTTTGTTATAATTTCATTATTATTAAATATTATATTCATCTAGAATTGCTTTCATGTAAACTGTGAGGAAAGTATTAAGATCCCCCCCTTTTTTTACATATCAACATAGTTTATTAAATAGTCCATCATTCACTGCTGATTTGAGATGCTTCCTTATCAAATACTAGATGTAAGTTCTCCCAATATTTGGACCTATTTCTTCTGTTTCATTGAGCAATTTTCTATTTTTGTATCAATACTAAACTACTTTAAGTAACATCTTACTAATAAAAGCCTAGGTGGTCCTCACGCAGTGATTCCCTCAGGCAATCACAATACATTACCAGGAGGCGGTGCTGCATCAGAAGGCACTCCAGAACTCTGAGCGTCCAGCAGCAGGCGGGGTCCAGGGTCTCGCGCCACATGCTGGATCACTAGCGTATTTATGAAACATTTTAAATTTGGTAAGGCTAGTTTGCCCATTTGAATCCTATGCCTTTGGAGGATATTTTTATGTGTTTAATTTTCTGGGTCAGAAGTTTGCAAACTTGTTTTTAAAGAGACAGATAATAAATATTTTAGGCTCTTTGTGGGTCATATAGTCTCTATAGTAACTAATCTACTCTGCCTTTGTAGCTACAAAGCAGCCACAGGTCAGAGGTAAACAAATGAGTGTGGCTGTTCCAAGAGAACTTTATCTACAAAAACAGCAGTGGGCTCAATCTGGGTGGCCCTTAGTTAGCCAACCTCTGTTCTTAGTGTCCTCTTTGAAAGTTCCTCTACCCACAGAACAAAACCGTTTTGAACTATTAGCTGGGACTGCTTAAATTTATGATTAATAGTGGGAGTATTTATACTTGTAAATGTTGACTCTTACCATCTAAGATTATAGTCTTTCTTTCCACCTATGCATAGCTTTATTTTTGCTTCTCAATAAAATGTTGATGTTTTCCTCATAGCTTCTCTTCCCACCAGTGGGGTCTGCTTTTTAGGTGGCCTCAGTAGTCTATACTTAGGAGGGATCTACCATGGCTTCATATCTCAATGCCATGCTGTCTCTAGGATGCTCCTATGGGCATCGCTCCTAATGAGTGGAGCATTTTATCCATTTTTGCTTATTTATTACCATACGGAATTATTTGTTCCCAATCAGTTATCCTCAACTCATTAGTTCAACTCAACAGTTTAAAAGAAGGCTTACAATCAGATCTACAGATTTTCCTGGGACTGATGAAAAAATCCGATGCGACTTAGGTACCCTCTGAAATTGTATGCAACATTTGTAGGAAGTATATTTTCCTGGAAAGGGAGTGTATAGCTTCCACCAGAATCTCATGATTATCATCTATTTCCCTGCCCCAAATGCAAGATCCCCTGACTTAAGGTATGTAAAGACCTGGGCTTTGGAATTGAAATGGAATCCAAATATAGGTGACCAGTAACATAAAATAATAACTGTGGACTCAGGGAAAGTGAGAACCACTGACCTGCCCTGGCCATCTGAGAAAGGAAGTATAGCCAGTTTTATGGGGCACAGTTATAGCCAGGAGTGACAGCCTGGTTTATGGTGTGCTTTCCCACTGTTGTCCATTGGGCAGTGCTGCCTAAAGGCTGAGGCAACCCAGAAAACTTCCGGCCGTCAACCTGGCCCTCATGCAATTTTCCTGAACTTTCAGATTGAGGTATCCCTCTTATACCATGCCCAGTCTCACTTCCTTCCCACAGAGTATTGCTGGGACCATGGACTGTCTGTTGGCAACTTCTCCCTAATTTCCTGCATGGGTGAAGGGAGAGAAGAGACTAAATGATCCAAGAAATCCAAGTTCAAATCTTTCCATTGTCAATCTGTACTATGAGGCATATTTTGAACTACTAGCTGGGATTTTAAGCAATCCCAGCTAATAATTCAATATGTGCTAAGATGTGAACTTCTCAGACTTCAGCTTTCTTATGTAAAGGGCAACATGCATGCCTCTCTAGCATGACTATAGGAACTAAAAGAGATAAAGCACAGAGCTAAGAGCCAGCCACTCTTACGACACAGAGCTTATTATTTCATCAATGGGATGGTCATAACTTATTTCTCATACAGCCCCTGGCATCAATCAAGCTCAGTCTTTGCCCGTGAAACCTATGGAGGTTTTATGAACTCTACTCTTCCCACCAGTAGGGCCTGTTTTCTGAGGTGGCCTCAGTAGTCTATATTTAGGAGGGATTTTCCATGTCTGCATGCCTCAGTGCCATGCTATCTCTAGAATGCTCTATGGGCATCACTCCCAATGAGTGGAGAGCATATGTCCTCACATTGCAAAGAGCTGCCTGAACTGAAAATGCATATAGAACAATTCTGAGATCCAGAATTGGATATTAGGCAAGATTTAAGGCAAAATTTAAACTGGAGTTTGCTTCTAAAAGAGGAAGAATATCTCACTATCACTTTCCAAGCCTTGGTTTCTCAGTCTGCAAGATAAAGGTAGATAAATGTTAATGGACACTGACTATGTGGCAGGAGACAATTCTTCCTCCAAATCCTATGAAACAGATCCTATTATCATCACAGGGATACACCGTGGCAAAGTTAGATGCTTAAAGTGGCAAAAATGAAATTTGAACCAAGTAATATTATATTAGGACCCAAGCTCTTAATTTCTATTACCTATATCCTACTTTCTTGAAGTGCTTTAAATTATATATAATTCACACATGCCCCACACAAAGTCAGGTCCATAGCATATGTTCAATAAATTATAATGATAGTTGCCCTTTCTTGAGGAAGAAACTTGGCCATTTCACTAGGAATTGGCCTCTTACCAACTAGCCACTCCATCAAGATCTAGATATCCCACCAGAAATTAGTCATCCATCAGGATCATTCAAAAAGGTCAGGCTCCAGCTAATGCTGGCCCAGGAAGTGAACTGTCACAAGGCAGACTTCAATTCAATCAATGTGCATTATTCTTCAGTGGAAAGAGAACAAAGCACATTACCACCAAGCGCATCTAAAATCCACATTCTCAGTTATTCTTAAAGTCTATCTGGATGAGAAGATGGTGTCAAAGGCATGAACTAGAGAAACAGTCCAGATGGAACCTCGAGGTGATCTACCTTGCGCCAGGTACTGTGCTATCTGGCTATCCAGGCATCAGGCTATCTAGGCCTTAACTCTGAAAGGGTTCGCTGGGTCTATTGATAGACAAAAATTCTGAGACCCAAAAGGTTAAGAAAATGGTCTGTATTCTCGGAATTTATAAGATGTAGATCTGGTATTCAAAAACAGTTGGCTCCAGGCCTTTCGCACCAAACTTCAGTATCACCCTCCACCTGGCTGCCCAAAGAAAGAATGGCAGGACAAACCCTGCCTCCTGCATAAATGCACCAGGGATGGCCCTGTTCTGGACCAGAATCTTTGCCACTCTTTAAGCTATCTCCTGAGGAGTATCTAGATGTGTCTGCCCCTGCTCCAGTGTTGGGAGCCCTAGAGAAATTGAACTGTGTCCTCAGTGCCCAACGCAGAGCCTAGAACAGAACCAAATGAGTGTCATACAAATAGTGTCAAGACCGCACAGACACTACCTCTGTCAAGAAGGTAGAGGCTTTGTGTCAACCAGAGAGAAGATCACCTAACATGCATTCCTAGTTAGGAAGGTGGCAGTATAAGGTGAGGAGACTAGCTATTTCAAAGCCAATGAGGCAAAGACACCACCATCAAAACAATGTAAGCAGCCCCATTCTCCCAGGAAAGTGCCCTTCCTCCAATGGTCACCTACATAGGCGCTCTCAAGACCAAAAGCGGTGACAGTGCCTGTGATCCTGGCATTCGGTTGTCAGACACACTCAAATTTCCATTTGAACTCCACCTCTTTACTTTGTGTGATCACTGGGACATCATTTAACTTTCCTGAAACTCTATCTTTTCCTGTCTAAAATGGCCCCATCATACCTACTTCCCTGGACTTTTTGGAGGCTTAAATGGAATGTGCGTGGCAAAGTGAATGCTTCATGTGGCGACTCCCTCTTTAGAACTAAGGAGGTAACATGGACATAAGTCTGCAGAAATAGGGGGAGGATTAGTGAGAAACCTTTGGAGGCAGATCAAGGCTGTGCATCACCCCATCAGTGGAGTTGGATAACTAAATAATAAAGTGATAGTTGCAGAGAATAACAGCATAACTGTTCTAAAAACAAAAACTGAGAGTGGTAAGGAACCCAAAGCTGTTCAGCCCCAACCATGTGCTGGCATTGCTCAGGGAGCTTTTACACCCGATCTTCAGAATGGCCCTCAACTGTAGAAAGGAGGAGGCTGAGGTCCAGGGAACCACTATAACATCACCATGACCTTCTTTTGAGCTAGTGAGATACCTTCCCATTACTTCATGTTACCTCGTATAATCCATCATGGAGTCACACAGACTGGGGGTGCAGGGAGGCTCTGGGGTCAAACCTCTCTTCCCTTAAGATTGATGAAATCTACTCCAGGCATCTCTTACTCTGATTAAAAAACACTGATGATAAATTACCAAACTCCTTGACATGGAAATGTGAGTGATGGGCCTGCTGCTGACAACAGGTCCGGGGCGATCACCACAGAAAGGAAAAAAAACGGCATCGCACTGTCTACGTCCTCGCCATTGTTTTCTGACTTCTAAGCATCTGTGAGTGTCTGTCAGTGAAGGGCAATAAAAATGCATTAGAAGGAGATGTGGAGGTCATAGTGGTCATAGAGACTGTAAGCCGATAACTTACTGCTTTAGTTTAATATACCAAAAGCACCTAAGTAGAGGGTGCTTCTTTCCAGATGGCAAAGCTGTAAAATGGGAAAAACGTTTTGACAATAACCAGCCTCTCCTCCTTGTGCACAAAAGTTTCGCCTTCAGCCCTCATCATTTTTCTGTCTAGACCTTCTTCCAGGAGAACATCTCCAGAAAGCAGCTTTGATCTTAATAGGAAGACACGTGTCTTCTTTTACAGGGTCCTTTCCTCCCCTGATGTCTTCTCTCATTATGGCATCAAACAAAAGTCTGGGGCCTGCAAACAGAATTTCTGGTAGCAGAGCTCTGAAAAGAAAAACCACATCAGGACAGAGGTTGTGTAGCCTCCTCAAAGAAGTAAAAAGTGGGAGATTGTCGTTCATGCAGACAGACAAGCTGTTGCTGGACTTCCAGACAAACATCATGAAAAACAGGATGGAAGATTCCAGAAAATATTTTTTCTGGGCTTATTCCTTTCTGGATAATTGAAGGATGGTGGAATGAAAACATCAAGGACCTTAGAATTAATGTGTGAATCTCAGTTTTGCCACTTTCTAGCTAAAAGGCCATTGACGAGCTATTTAATTTATTCAGTTTCCAGTTCTGTTGAACAGAGATATGAATATCTGCATATCAATTGGTGAAGGTGAGTGTTATATGGAAGTTTTAATATAAAATAGTTGCCAATCATGTGAATTTGATCATCATTACTCCCCTTCTCTTTGTCACAGAGTAGATCATGTAAGCTTAATCCTTCCATTTGGATAGTAAAAGTAACCAATTAAGATCTAATATTCCTATGCAGCATTTTATTCCTCTTTGGGTTTGGTGCCCCTCGCTCCCAAGGCTGTATTTGCCAACTTCATTCTTTAAATGAATGAAGCAAAGCAAGATGATGCATTTAATGGTCCCTGGGAATTGGGCCTTTAAAATCCCAACATATTCTAACCTTCTGAGAGAATCTATGGAGCGTTTCAGCGGCCAGTTACTGCTGAATCGGTGACCTAGAAAAAAAGGCAAATTGCTTCCCAAGAATCTCCCTCTGGCCCTCACCCTCTTGGGATCCCCTCAGGTTAACACATTTATGCCCACAGGAAGCATCTGAAGTCTGAAGTTATCAACGCAACAGCTTTGCAGAAATCAACTTCTTGACCATGACAAGGGTAGTCCTTTCCCTCAAGTTACTGTTAAAATTGCATTAGTGTAACTGCTCAAGCTTTCCAAAACCCCTTCTGATTGGCAGTCACAAAATTCAGGGGTGAGGAGATGGTGGATGGCCATCTCCCTGTGTGACCATGAAGACAAAGAAAAACAGGATACAAACAGTCATGTCTATGTCTCAAAAAGCAGACACTGGATTGGTCTCTAGGTCCAATCTGTCCTAGGCTCCTTCACATCCCACTGGCCTGGCCTTGCCCTTACCCACCTGACAACCTTCTGATCTCCCTGTGCCTTTGACTGGGTTCTACTTACTGTCTTGCCCCATCCACTCATTCACTTGCTACAGTAAAACCCTAACTTTAGGTCTATTTTGACCCTTCTCTTAAACTCATTTTTTAACAATGGATTAGACATCATTTCAAATTGCGTCCATGGCTGTTAGCCAAGTTAATTTTCTGAGTCAAATCTCACAGCATACATTTTCTCAGAATGCCATCATTTCAGACTTCCCAACACTTTAGCTTAGAGCTATATATATTATCCTCTTGTAATTTGATTTAATCTATTCCATATCCATGGTTAACTTTCCTTTCTCATCTTTAATCCTGTGTACTTGTGCTTTCTCTTTTATTTTCTTGATTCTATCTAAAAGAGCATGTCCATTTTATTGTTTCTTCAAAGAATCAGCTGAACATTCACTTATAAATTCTAATGTTTTTCTGTTTTCTAATATATTGATTTCTATAGCATTTATGCTTGATTGCTTCCTAATTTCCTTAGATGTCTCCTTTTTAACTTTTTATTTTGAATGCCTTATTTTCACTTTTGATATTGATTATGAAGCATTTAATGCTATGGATTTGCTTCTAAGTACAGCTTTGTTCACATTCCATAAGTTTTGCTATGTAGTGTCTAGTTCTATTAATAGCATCTAATTGTGGTTTTTATTTTCATTTGTATCCAAAAGTCATTTAAGAAAGATCCATTTTTTTTCCTTTCCATACGATAGGGTTTTATTGGGTTTTGAATGTCACTGTAAGCTCTACAACATGGTTCTCCACATTCTTACTTCATTTCTCAGAGAGGAAGAAGCAGAAGCTTGGTGAGGTTGAGCAACCAGCCTACAGCTTCAGAGATAATTGCCAATGATGCCAGGGAAGAAATGCGAATCAAAACATTTTGCATAAGTAGATACTGCCCCAGATCCTTATGCAGCAAAAGGGGACAAACAACTGTTGGGGCCTTTTCTAGGTCTGTGGAAGGAAGTGAAGGGTTTCAGCAATGAAAGGCAGGGCCTTTAACAGAGCATGCAGCACCCGCCCTCCCATCCCCCCATCCCCCCACCCAACCCCAGTCATGCCGAGAGGTACCTCCCCAGAATTCTGCTCCTTGTTCTTGCTTATTCCCTGGACAGGGTGTCAGGTGGCAGATGGTTAGTGCTCCACCTTTCACACCAGGTCCAGAGCAGCAGCAGCAAAGGCCCTAGACTCGTAATGGTTCTCAACCTTTGTAATGCTGTGACCCTTTAATACAGTTCCTCATGTTGTGGTGACCCCCAACCATAAAATTATTTTCATAACTGTAATTTTGCTACTGTTATGAATTGTATATATCTGTGTTTTCTGATGGTCCTAGGTGACCCTGCTAGCGGTTCTCAACCTGTGGGTCATGACTCTTGCAGAATCAGACACCAGTAAAGCACAAAATGATATCTAATAAATTATTAAAAAATGAGTTTCAGAGAAGGGTCAAAATAGACCTAAAGTTAGAGTTTTAATGTAGCAGGTGATTGAGTGGATGGGGCAAGACAGTGAGCAGGACCCAGTCAAAGGCACAGGGAGATCAGAAGGTTGTCAGGTGGGTAAGGGCAAGGGCGGGTCAGTGGGAATGTGAAGGGGCCTAGGACAGATTGGACCTAAAGAGAGAGCCTAGAGACACCATCTAGTCCTGGGGCTCATGAATAGAATTCAGGTGATACCTAAATTTGCATAGGAAAACTTGTATCATTATCCTCACTAATCTCACAAAAATTTAGGATTTCCTTCATTATGCATGTAGACAACAGACCACAGCAGTCCTAGCTAAGGATTTTGTGAGGATTAGAAATCACAAGTGTGTGCATATCACATTACAGTTATCATAGACATCTCAAAATCTCATTTACATTCATCACTGCTTCAGAATTAAGATAGGCATTATACCCAGGACTAGATTTTTGTCACTTAATGTTAATAAATAAACATATGGATACCAATATCACAATTTATAAATATTTTGATAACTATTTCAATATAATTAGTTTCTTCTATAGTCCAATACATTTTATTTTACTGATTAAAAAAACATTAAAATAAACCAGTTAGAGAAATATAAATATCACATAATCTCACTGATTTGTGGAATATAATGAACAATATAAACTGAGGAGCCAAAATAGAACCCGAGTCATAGAAGCATTAAACAGACTATCCACCCTATGAGGGAAGGCGGGGAGGTGAGGAGGTAAGAGATCAACCAAAGGACTTGTATGCATGCATATGAGCAAAACCAATGGACACAGATTGGGGAGAGGGTTTAGGGCACATGCTGGGAGGTGGGAGCAGTCGGAAAGAGATCAATGGGAGGAAAAGGAGAATTATATAATACTTTAAACAATAAAGTATTTAAATTAAAAAAACCCCACAAATTCATAAGCAGCAAAAAACAAAACAAAACAAAAAAACCTTAATCTGAGAAAGAGTCCATATGCTTCCACAGACATTACAGAGGACCATGGTACAAAGACCTGTGTAAGAACCTAGTCAGAGATGAGGAAATAGTCCTAAAGAGGAGAAATGATGCACTCACCTAAGGTCACAGCAGAGCAGGGACCAGAACCCATGCCTTCCAACCCTACCAACATACGATGATCTTAAAAAAGTGGGGAGTCTAGGGGCGCAGGTGCTGAGCACATAGCTCATTCACATGGTGACTCATGAGAGCAGGGGTGTGGCTCAGCTAAGGAAGAGCAACGGCAAGTGGAAGCCTGGCATGCCCAGTCAACAGCCCTGAGTACTCAGCCAGATAGGCTTCAGAGCAGCAATCTAGCCTATCTAATCAAAGAGTGATATGCAAATTAACCATCACTCCATTATACCCATAAGCCATGCCCACAAGCCACATCCATAAGGCAATCAGGAGTGAGTATGCAAATTAAACCAACCAAGATGGCTGCAGCCACAGAGAAAACAGCAGGGAGACTTGGATTTCCCCAGCGATGGAGGAAGCCAAGCTTTCTGTACACCCTGACCAGCCAAGGCCTCCACTCCAGGCTACAAAGTTTCAATTATAGAAGATAAATAAATCCCAACAGAAATGGCTGCTATGCTGAGCCAGCAAGAGGCTTGGCTCTGCTCCATGCTACAAAGTTTTAATTGTAGAAGATAAATAAATCCCAGATACGAGGGCCTCTTCTTGAGTCACTGGGGTCAAGGCCTGGCTACAAACCACCACAGGCCCCTCACCCAGGCCTCCCCGTGCCCCAAGGGAACTCCCACCCTGATCCGGGACACCCTTCAGGGAAAACCAGCTGGCCTCCACCCATGCACCAGGCCTCTATCCTATCTAATAAGAATAATATGCAGATTGACTATCACAACAACAGACAAGATGGCTGCCCCATCTGGTCAAAGATCCTGCCCCCCTGTGGACACAAGATGGCCACCACAAGATGGCCAGCAGGGGAAGGACCAGGCCTGCAAGGGAGGGCAGTTGTGGTTGATCAGGCCAGCAGGGGAGGGCAGTTGGGAAGGACCAGGCTTGCAAGGGGGGGCAGTTGGGGGTGATCAAGCCTGCAGTTAGGAGTAACCAGGCTGGCAGAGGAGAGAAGTTGGAGGTGATTGGGCCTGCAGAAAGGGCAGTTGTGGGGGAGACCCAGGCCTGCAGGAAAGAGCAGTTGAGGGGGACCAGGCCTGCAGGGGAAGGCAGTTAGAGGCAAACAGGTTGGCAGGGAGCAGTTAGGCATCAATCAGGCTAGCAGGGCAGTGGTTAGTGGATAATCAGGCTGGCAGGCAGAAGTGGTTAGGGGGAATCAGGAAGGCAGGCAGGCAAGCAGTTGGGAGCCAGCAGTCCTGGATTGTGAGAGGGATGTCCCAAATTGGAGAGGGTGCAGGCTGGGCTGAGGCACAACCTCCTTCCCCCATGCATGAATTTCGTGCACTGGACCTCTAGTAATAATAATAAAGAAGGTGTTGAGACCAGTTTGGCTCAGTGGATAGAGCATCGGCTTGCGGACTGAAAGGTCCCGGGTTTGATTCTGGTTGGGAGCATGTACCTTGCTTGTGGGCACATCTCTACTGTGGGGTGTGCAGGAGGCAGCTGATCCATGTCTCTCTCTCATTGATGTTTCTGACTTTCTATCTCTCCCCCTTTCTCTCTGTAAAAAATCAATAAAATATATTTTAAAATAATAATAATAATAATAATAATAATAAAGAAGGTAACAATTCCTATAGCTTGAGGATTGCTAGCAGGCAGGAACTCTTTGGTCAAAAGGAGACTATTGCATAAACAACCACTTTAATATTGTGTGAGAGGTGAGCACCAGCCTCTAGGGCACTCTGCGTGTCTTAAAGAGGTATAGGAGCAAAAGGAGCCTCAGGCTGAGAGAACAGCACATGCAAAGGCACTGTGGCCAGAAACAACATGACCCATTCAGGCCTTGGCAGGACTTTCTATCTACTAATTGCAGAATGAAACTAATCGTGTGGTGTCCCAGTAGGCCCCAACAGCCTGAATGGGATTTCTTGGCGAAGTGAACTTTACTCTGGTCTTACAGCCTATCAGGAGCTCTGAGAGAAAAGGAAAAGTGAAAAGATAGAGGGGACTTCCCACCTCCAATTCTAGGAGAACACCCACTCCAGATGTGCACACAAGTCAGGCAGGTGGGGGAATGGAAGCCAGATTCCTATGTGCTAACCAGGGCCATGGAGTGCCCCCAGGCCAGTCTGAAGAGCTCCTCTATTGGGGTAGTCAGTATCATCAGACAGGGTAAACTGAGGCTCTGCTGGACTGTTTGAGCTTTTCTTCTCATTCCTATGTTGTTAGTGAGCTTGCGGGGGAGCGGGGAGGGTGAATAGATTTGTGGACTTTGTGTTAGCAACTGAGGAATGCTCCAAATAAAGAAAACCGTCCATTCATATGCATTTATCTGCCTGCCTTTAATTCCTCTCCTTTGAAGGCTTACCTACCACATTGGTGGCAAAACAGAATTGGATCCAGGAAAGCTCACTTTGAGAAAATGATCAGAGTTACTATTTCCATGAGAATTGAGAAGGTTAGAGTCTTTGGAGGAAAGCCTTGAGGAATCTTGCTTCTTGGCCCACAGGCTGAGTAAGCCCCCTGCTCCCCTCTGCTCATGGTTTCTCTCTGCCAGCCCTCACCTAGTGTCTGTTCACTAGTCGTGTCTCCCTCTCGAGGCTGAAAATTCACTGAGGACAGGGACCATGACTCATCCTTTGTTTAGCACAGACCTGACCCTCAGAGATGCTGAGAAAATTTTGGGGAAAAAAATGACAGGAATGACAGTTTCATGGCACATCCTTGAAACTCAGATTGAGAACTCAGTATTTATGTCTATGAAGTCCAAAGGTTTCCCTGTGTGGTTGTCACTGGTTCCACACCAGTTTCCCAAGTTGACCACAGGCCTGTTTCTCCAAACCCCACACTGCAGCCCACAGGGGATGGGCCCAGGTGAGGTTGCTCTTTAACAGCCAGAAGCAAGGCAGCGCTGGGACCCCCTGAGGTACAAGCTTCCCTGTGCCTGAGAAAGCTGAGGCTGCCCTTGCCTTCACAGAGGTCATCTGAAAGAAGACTTTGGGGAATAGATCAGGCAGTTCTTGGCAATGTTGCATGTTGTCAGTGGGGCAACCTTGGTGATAGTTGTGGGAGTCCTTCCACCCTGACCCTCACTCCCTTCCTTGCACACCCCCTTCTCACTCCCAAGTTTATTCTCTTATATCTGGAAAACTATCCCACAACAGTGCCAATATTATTCCCATGAAGCCGGACAATCGGCACAAATATGGCATAATAATACAAAAATGATAGAGAATAGCCCTTATGGAATTCTTTTATGTCAAGCTTCTTGCTGGATTATTTATAACATCTTATTTCATTAACCCAGGGGTTGGCAAACTGCGGCTCACAAGCCACATGAGGCTCTTTGGACCCTTGAGTGTGGCTCTTCCACAAAATAACACGGCCTGTGGTACTTGAAGAAGTGGCATTAGAAGAAGTTTAAGTTTAAAAAATTTGGCTCTCAAAAGAAATTTCAATCGTTGTACTGTTGATATTTGGCTCTGTTGACTAATGAGTTTGCTGACCACTGCATTATCCTAATAGCCCAGGAAGTGGTCTCATTATCCTCACTGTTTAGGGGAGGAGACTGAGGTTCCCAAAGATACGCAGTTCATCAGCGCACAGTGCTGGTCAGTGGCAGGGCTAGGCTATGATGTCCATTCCTCTAAGGGTGTGGCTTAACCCCATCAGTAAGCAAACCTATTCGAATCCTGAATGAGTTCCTGCTACATTACTAAGTGTCCCTAGTTTGTATTGTTTATAATTTTGATTTCTTAGTAAAATAATTGCTCCCAATGCATTTTGGAAAAACCACAGATTGAGGATCCACGAAAACCACATGCAGGAGAAGACACAGGGCCAAGGAGCAGGCCCACCTCAGAGGCTTCCAACAAATATCTTAAAGGGCCAGTTTCTTCATTGCCCAGACCTTACTCTCTCATCTGAAAATGCAATATTCATACCCATCCAGCCACACTCAGGGACACTATCGTGAGGGTTAGACAAGATGGTGGGCTCGACACACAGACGTGAGGAGGCAACCTGAGTGGGATCCCCATGTATCTCTATCAAGAGCATGCCTGTGTCCCAGCTCCTGGCCATTCACCAGGAAACACACCTGGGTGGAGTCCCCCTTACATTCCAAGCACGATCCCAGGCCCTGGGGAGATGGCCGATCCCAGGCCCTGGGGAGATGGCCGATCCCAGGCCCTGGGGAGA
>JAAGEH010000125.1:9842479-9956753 GCA_011751065.1 Lasiurus cinereus
CCGATCCCAGGCCCTGGGGAGATGGCCGATCCCAGGCCCTGGGGAGAAGGCCGTGCACAGAGCATCAAAGCCCTGCCCTCCGGGCACTGCCAGCCTTCAGGAAACAGAGCTAACAACACGCATCATGGGCCTTCCAGGTACTTGGCGGGTCTTTGCTCACTTGACCCCCCCTTACAAAACTCTGAGGGAGGAGCTAGTATTATAGCTAAGGAACTGGAGGTACAAGAAGATTAGGTAAGTTGCCCCACGCTGCACAAGCAGGAAGCAGTGGAGCTGTGTTAGAATTTCGCCATCTGGTCCAATCACCATCATACTCTGCTGTCGTGCACCTTTAACTGCTTTTCCGGAGGCCACCAAACCCGTCACCTGCTCCTCCACAGCTTCTCCAGGCTTCTCCTGCTCTCCTTTCTCATGTCTCCCCTCCCCACTGCCCAAATCTCATGCCACCTTTCTGGGAAGCACAGCAGCTCCCTCCCCTCTGGACTTCCTGTCTCTCCCATCCTCTGAACAGCGAGCCCCTGCCTCTCTCACCTCCACTCTGACTTCCTCCCCACCCCAGTGGAGTCCCAAGCATTGTCTAGATGTATAACCTTCGATTTTAAGGCCCCCAGGAGTCTGTTCTCACATACATTTCTGCATTTCTCCCTCTGTTCACCAGTGCTCAGCACACAAAAGCTGTCCTCCAGGCCAAAAATTCATTGGAATTACTAGCTTTTTGAGAAGCCAACAAAAGTTACAGGTCATCCCTCCCCAGGAAAGTAAACATGTGCAATGCAAGCTCTTTCTAAAGTTGAAACACACTTTCTGGACTGTCCTAGCTCACAATGAAGACCTCTGCTCTAGACACCCAAATCTTATTACTCTTTCTTAATTCCTTAAACATTTCATGTATCTTTCCATCTCCCTTTCAATATTCAAGCTATTTCTTTCATCCATGATGCTCCTTTGTCATTCCTTCTCCAAAAAATCTAGTAACTCATCAAAAGCCATTTCCACCGTTACTAAGCCAGATGAGAGCTTCCCCTCGATGCTTGCACCCCACATGGGGTTCCAGTACTCCCCTCTCTGGAATGTGTGACCACATCTCATTTCTACCTACCCATTGGACTCCTTGAAGGGGAATATACAGCCTGGCTGTTTCACAATCTTGCATCTCACCTAGCACAGAGCTCTGTAAACAGCAGGCATATAATGTTCAGTTAAAAAAAAAAAATAGAAGATTCGCCCAGCAGTATGGCTCAGTGGTTGAGCATTGATCTCTGAACCAGGAGGTCACAGAAAAATTCCCAGTCAGGTGTCTGGGCTGTAGGCTCAATCCCCAGTAGGGAGAGTGCTGTTTCTCTCTCTCTCTCTCTCTCTCTCTCTCTCTCTCTCTCTCTCTTCTCCCTCCCTCCCTCCCTCTCTCCTCTTCCTGAGATCAATAAAAAATAGAAGATTCTAGGATACGACTGAAATGGACTCTCCATCCTCTGTGTCCCACTAATAAGACCTTGCAGGGGTGGACTTCTGGGAAATTTCACCAGACAGAAGCCTAGGAAAAGTATCTCCTCCCTCTGCAATTTGTTAAAAATATAAACATTTTATAACCCCTCGTTACTGCAGTTCTTGAATTCCTTCTTAAATCTCTATCTCGTTAGTCATGGTAACCTAGTTTATAGGAATCTGTGACTTCAAAATAAGGTCAGATCTTGATAATTAGTTGTGATCCATATTTTATATCTCATAATTAGCTCATAGCTGCAGTGATAATTGGGCCCTACATTTTGGAAAAGTGGCATATTTTAAGGAAGCAAGGCAATGGTCATGTGCTCTGATCTTTTCTCTGCTGTGGTAAGAGAGGTCATTCAAGTGAGAAGAAAAAGGAATACATTTGCTCTCGAGGATGCAATTAAAACAGATTGTAAATAGCACTCATGAGCCAGTTAAATTTTCTAGAAATACGCAGGAAACTTAATTCCTGGGTATAACCTTTCCTCCCAAGAAAATGCAGTTCGGTGGCATCAGTGACCACAGGGACCTAGGAAGAAAAGGTGTTGCTACTGTCAGGGAAGGCCAAGAAGGGCAAAGAGATGGCCACATAAAGCGTCCATGCCTTTCCAGCCGTGAAACGTGTGCTGTTACCAAGGTTCCTGCTGTGTGTGTGTTGCTTCGAGGGTTCCTTTCAACATTTCACCACTAGCCTGGCATTGAGTCAGGAGTACCAGGTTCAAATCTCAGCTCCACTGGTCACAGCTGATCACCTTGGGATGTCCATGTCATTGCTCTGGACCTCAATTTCATCATCCGTGAAATGGGTATCACGAGTATTATGAGGATTATGTGAGCTGATGCGTGTAAAGGACCTGATACGGAGAAGAGAAGGCCAGTGAGTCCTGGGGAAACTGCTATTCAGCTGCAGTGTGAGGAGAGCAAGAGAAATCTCTTGTTCCAGAAGAGGCTCTGGCCGAAGCAAGGGCTCTTGCAGAGGATTCTAGAGTCAGGATCCTGGGCCCCAGCCTGCCTTCCAAGTTCAAGCCAAGTGATCTTGGTCACCAATGTCATGCTTTCAACGTCCACAACATGACATCATTTCGCTAAACAAGTTCCCAGGCACCATTCTAGGAACCCAGCTCCGTTCAATATTACAAAATACTTCCTTTTTTTTTTCCCCTAAATAGTTTGTTGCCAAGTAGTCTGAATCTTCCCAAATATGGCCTGTTCTCGATGTATTTGGTTAGGTCCTGCTTTGGCGCCCATAATTTGAAGCCTATGAAGGATCTCCCTCTACATTTTCTAAACATCCTCTTTCCTCTCTTTCTCAGTTCCCATCCAAAAATTACTCCCATTCTGACAACCCATGTTTGTGGGCACTGACCCGACCCATGTGTTCCATGAGCCAGACTAAGGACACAGCACACAGTCCTGTCCTCAGACAGACTAGAGTCTAGTGGGGGTGACAAACCAGAGACAAACAAGGCCAACCCAGGGAGGCATGGTCTTTGACAGAGACATACACCTAGGGCTGTGTAGGACAGAGGGGGTCACCCAACCAGACTGGGGTCGGCAGGAGGGTTAGGGAAGGCTTCTGGGAGGAGGGGATATATGAGCTGGGTCTTGATCATCCCAACCAGTCATTCATCCAGACAGCAGTCAGTAAGAGCACCTCCTGGGTCCCAGGCACTGTGCTAGATGCTGAGGCTGTGGCATTGAGTGTCACCAAGACACTTCCTAACGAAGAATCCGCATGCCTCACTCTGGTCATTCACTCTAGAGTCCATTCTATAAATCTCTACCTCCCTGGCATGACTTGCCCAATGTGGCTTGGCTTCCTTAATGAACAAGGAAGCCAAAGCTCTCTTCCCCCCAAATTTCCCCTCCATTCTAGAAAACCTCTCCCCATCCAAATTTAGCCTAAAGCTTAAGTTCAGCCTCTTCTCAAACCTTTTTATATCTATGGCAAGTGCCATTGTGCATCTCTGCTCCTGACAGGGCCGACAGGAGGGATACGCACTATTTCAGGTCCAATCATATCAGACCCCTCCTCAGCTCCTTGGAGCTGCCTTCTCTTGTACCTTACTAGAGACCCAAATGCACGAAATTTATGCAAAGGGCTCAGCTCAGCCCCCACAGCCCCAGCTGCCTCATGTCCCGGCCCACTGGTCGCTCCAGAAGGTTATTCCACCACCTGGTCTAATTAGCATATTCGCTCTTTATTATATAGGATTGTGCCAAAGTCAACTCTAGACACTGAGTAGACTGGGAGACTAATTAACTAACGAGGTGCTGAAAATGAGATGTTTCCTTGTTACCACCTTTCTAAGATTAGTGCTAAACCAGAGCACATTTTGTTCCTTGTTCAGGGAGACAGAAAAAAAGTGGGGGAAGGGTGGAATTATTTACTGAGCATCTACTTACTACATGCTGGAGGCTTTTGTTTTATTCCTCTTTTACCCTCCACTACAATCCTGAGGGTGAGCATTTTTATTTCCTTGTTGTAGGTACAGAAATCAAGGAGATTGGTTAATCTGTCCAAGGTCTCACCACTGAGATTTACAGTTAGGTGATTCTGAAATCTAGGCTCTTCTTTCTCTATGAGGCTTTTTCTCAAGAGCACATGTCCCCTTTTACCTCCAAAGACCTGCTTAAATGCTGCAATCTGGACAGGCACACAGAACTTGTTTACTGCGTGATGGTTGCTCAAAATCGGGTGACCATCCCGGGCCTCCTCTAGGGAAAAGTGGGCCCCTCTGAGCCAGGGTTTAAGCAAAAAAAGATGAGAGGAATAAGAAATGGTTTGTGGACACTGGCATCCATCTCTGGGAAGCCTTGGGTAGGAAACAGCAGGTGAAGTGGAATGAAATTCTGAGGGGGAAAGGATGAAAATGAAGGTTTTATACATTGCTGAGCCGCCTCCCTATCTAGAGGGAAAACCCAACGTTAATAAAACAGAAAACCCTCAACAAAACCAAAGCCAATTTTCTGTCAAGTGCAGAAACAACAATAGTACATAAACCTGCAGGCTTTCCCAGGTGTGTTTCAGAAATAGCCGTGTTCCTGAGAAGTTGGGTGAAATCAAATTTGGGGCGAACTAGTCCCTGCTACCCATGTGAGGGAGAGCTGCCTTGTCAAAGGGGAACAGAATAGGAATGGTGCCTCTTATGACATTGGCTTTACGTTTTCTTCCTCAATTCCTTCTTCTCCTCCCCTCCCCAGTGAGGACCAACCTTCATGGGGAATAGTAGTTGGCAAACATGTATTGCCTGGGGGAGCTCTCAGTGAACCAAACTCTGCTAATAAGCCTGTCCTTTTGTAGGAAGCGCGCATACACACACACACACACACACACACACACACACACACACACACACACAATGCAGCTCTTGTGAGGTGCTGTCTCTCAGACAGACCCACCTACAACCTTGTGTATTAGTCAATAGTTGGGGCTGCTGTCTCCTTTCCTGGCCACCGGGCAGGGACCTCTGGCAGAGAGAGTGGGCAGGTGGGTGTGTAAGTAGTAAGAAAGGTAGTTACAGGGACGTCTGTGGGATCAAACAGGTCAAGATTTGGAAGCTACTCCCACCACTTATAGCCACGTGACCTTGGATTTACATACCTTATATTATTAACCCAGGCCCTCAGGGAACAATCACTTGCCCTCTCATTATTACTGGTGTTTCCGCATCTATCAGGAAGGGGAAAACCTGCTTAAGTGGGGGGTTTAGGTAAGGACTAAATCAATTGACCACGTAGTTTCTTGGCACAGGGAAGCACTTGGTAAATGCCTGGCCTCCTTGCTCTGCTTGCCTTCCCCACATCCAGCTCCTTGTGACATCAGCTCACCCTCACCTCCTCACAGGAGCCTTGACCATTCTGGTCTCCACGGGCCTTTCCCTCCCATGAACTCTATGAGAACACTGGTCACTACCAGTCGCAAGTTACCCATCGCCATGTGACAGAGCAATGTCTGTGTTGGGAATTCCCAGTCAGACTGAGCTGCCGAGGACTAACAATGGTGACCACTGGGGTCAGGACCAAGCCTCACTCGCAGTAGGCAATTTATAGATATGTGTCAACAGATAAGACATTCAACACCTAAGGAAGGTTTTAATGAAGAGAAGGTGCAGTGAGTCCTGACTACATGCCAGGCACTTTACAGTAAACATCTCACTCCATGCCTGCAATGCCTCTCTGGGATAGGTTCCTGATTCCATTTCACAAATGAAGAAACTGAGGCTCATACAGGTGAGATAGTTGTTTTCTAGAAGCCTCGAAGCTCAGAGGGGCAGGAATGGAAGCAGAACCAGGAAGGAGAGGAGTCCAACAAGAAAGGCAAACCCAGACTCCTTTCTGCTGAGCTTCTGCGTGAGTGGCTGTTGGTTGCTCTGGCATCTGCACACATCCCTTCGCGTAAAACTCAGCACCACACTGGAGGCGTCTGTCACTCTTGGATCTTGCTACACACCTTTGTTATTCACACTCAGTAATGCTAGTGAAAGAGTTACCACAGCCCTGACCTCTGTCCCCACCCAGCTGACCAGCTAGTTTATCCTCAAATACAATCCAGTAACTCCAGAATTGCAATGAGATTGCTTTCCTCCAGTAAATTTTACAGTGTACACAAATTCAATTACATCATCATGTGTGCAGATAGTGGCTGGAGGAGCCAAGGTCACTTGCACACATCCATCACCAGGATGCAGAGAGCCAGGGCGTGAAATTACCTCATGTCCAGAGCCCAGAGGATGACAGGGCGCAGGAGGGCATAGCAGGCTGCTGACTGAGAGCTGGCCTGTTGGGTGGGGGCTTGCTATGTCCGCCCTGCCCTCACGAGTGACGGAGAGTCCCAGTGGATGTACTGACTGCCAGCCTTACCGAGGGGAGGGGTCTGTGCTCACCCCTTCAGGCCCATGATTAGCTGGGTTTTCTTTTTTTTATAAGCTATTTTTATTGATTTCAGAGAGAGAAAGGAAGAGAAAGAGATAGAAACATCAATGATGAGAAAGAATCATTGACTGGCTACCTCCTGCAGGCCCCACACTGGGGATTGAGCCTGTAACCCAGGCACACACCCTGATTGGATATCAAACCCTGATCTCCTACTTCATAGGTCGACACTCAACCACTGGGCCACACCAGCCTGGTAGCTGTGCTTTCTTGATGGCAGCTGTGTTGATTGGTCTCTACCATTGTGCCTGAGTATGTGCTGCACAGGGAAGGGAGGAAAAAGTGATGTGCCGTGCCCACACCCGAGTATGCGATTTAGTCCTCCCCAAATCCTCATTGTATAGAAGGGAGGCTGTCAGAGAAAGAACGTGGGCTCAGAGAGGTTAAGTAACAGACCTAAGCCACACACAGCCTCTGAAGTGAGAAGCTGTGCTTGGAACCCAGGTTTCTCGGCCTCCAGAGCCCAGGCCCAGGGTTTTCCAAGCAGGAGACAGGAAGGGCTACACTTCAAAAGAGAAGCTCAGGGAGGCCAATGCTTGCCCTAACGGTTGTTTCCAAACCTACTTCATGATGGTGGGAGAAACAACTGGCTCCTGCACTGGATTAGAATGGATGGGGAGCAGGTTTGGACTGTGTAATCATCTGATACTAGAAATATTTGAAGAAAATATTGGCCCTTTGCACAGGCTCAACCAGCGAAGCCTGAAAGGGGATAAAAAGGCTCCAATTCTCCCTCTCCACTCTGGTTATTTCCACACTATTGTCTGTGTCCATGAGGTTTCTCTCCCTCTTTTTTTTTTCTTTTCTTCTTTTTGTCTCAATCCCTTCACTGTCACCGCCCAGGGGAGTCTGATGCAGCACAAGCATAGTATCCAGCTTGAAAGCGTGGATGTATCCTAGCATCACCTGGGGAGCTGCTACAATAATCCTGGAACCTAGGCCACACTCCAGACCAATGACATCACCATCTCTGATGTAAATGAGGTGAGAAGCCAGCCTTAGTACTTGTTGGAACGTTTCAGCTGATTCCAGGTGCGGCCAGGTTGAGAAGCACTGTTCTCTGGAGCTGATCACACACACAGTACTTAGCAGGGAGGAGAGGCAGGACTGAGACCACAGGTGGAGAAACAGGAGTGTGGGCAAGTCCTCACAGGGCCCAGCAAGCATGCTTGTGGGGTCTGGATGAAGGACGAGAAAGCTGTTTAGGAAGATGTACAGGGGCCAAGCCAAAGATGGATGGAGAACTGCCTGAAGGCAGGAAGGGTCTTCATCTTTGTTTTTCATGGGGCTCCATAAAAGTCGGCCATATTTCAGCCAGGCCTGACAGTTTTTCATTCATCAGAAAAAGTCCTGAAGGTCTGCAAACTTGTGCAAATTGCACATGCCAGGAGATTGATGGCTTCTCCCAACAGCCTCTCCCTGGAGCAATTTGCCATTTAAGCCTCAGTTCCATGAAAGACCTTGAAGCCGTCCCCACCATCAGCCTGGCCTTGGCTTTACACAGGCATCAGAGGCCATGTTTCCTATTCCCTTGGAGCTGCAGGAGGCCTGGAGGGAAGGCACTGGGGACAGGGAGTGGACCTGCCTGCCTCAGGTACTCAAGAGGCTGTATGGAATCCAGGGCAGTCTCAGTAGGTGTCCTCTGACGGGAAGGGGGTGGGGAGGGGGCTTTCTTTGATGTTACTGAACCTTTGCATCCCTATTAGATCCAGCTTGGCCTTCAAGCCCTCAACAATAACAACAATAAGGATGGCAAGGAAGCTGGCACCAGGCCAGTGCTGGGTCCTCAGAAAATATTCTCTGAACCAAAGCACAGGAGCTGAGGATTCCCCTCCAGACCCATTGTCCTCCTCTCTCCCTTGTGTGTGGGCCTGACATCTATGGACTGCTTCATCTATGTTACCTCGCCCTCTCTCTGGCAGGTGTGACCTCAGGCAGGCACCAGGAGAAGATTGAAGGGCAGAAGGAGTGAGAGGCTGGGGTGATTGTTCCTCTGGCTCCCTCGCCATTGGTCCCAGCGTAGCCTGCCACACTCCTGCGGGGGGTCACAGCTCCTGCAGGCCAGCCTCTTTTCTATGGTCATGGTTCTTGGCAAAGCCCAGTAATCATTCCTTTCATCCTGAGCCTGTGAACTGCTTCCCTGTTGCTAGCCCTGGGTGCTTCACTGTCCCTTAATGCTGTCCCTTTAACATGGCCCACACTTTTAAGCCATTGGAAACTGCTTTTTGTAGGTCAAAAAGAGCTAAATCGCTAGAAATTGTATGTGGTTAAACCTAGTAAATAGTCTTTTCTTTGATTCTCTTTCCAGCGAACCTCTGGGTCCCCTGCCCAACCCACACAGCAGGCCTAGTGCATGCTGTTAGCATGGGCTCACAGGTGCGAAAACAGAGGCTCTGAGAGCTTCACTGACTCACTCACAGCATCTAGCATAAGGTTGAGAAAACCATACGGACAGGGTGAGACTTTACTGTGTGCCAGGCACTGTGCTAACAGCTCATACAGATGATCTCATTTAATCCTCAACACTCGGAGACAGGGACATTTGTTATCGCACCCCTTTTACCAATGGGGGCATGGAAGCCTGGGTAAGTTAAGAGAAACCTTTTCCTTCTCTGATCAGGCAGCTCAGTTGGTTAGAAGGTCATCCCAACACAGCAAACTTCTGGGTTAGATCTTTGGTTGGGACACATACAAGAAGCAACCAATGAATGCATAAGTAAATGGAACAACAAATCAATGTTTCTGTCTCTCCTTCCCTCTCTCCCTCTCACTTCTTCCCTCTCTAAAAATCAATCACCTAAAAAAAGAAGAAAGTGGTCTCCCCGCTCCCCCTCAACTTCCCCAATCCAGAGGCCACCTTCTGATGAAATTTAGCAAGAAGGCAAGGAGCTTGGATAAAGCAGTCTGCAGAGTTCTGCCTCCTGGGGCACAGAACAGAGCACAGAATGTGGAGAACGGGTCTGGGGGACAGGAGGGGGATGACAAGCTCGAGTGCTTTTGGTTAAGATAAAAGAAGATATGGTAAGGGTCCAACAATGGGCAGGTTTCCGACTGCAGACCCCAAATCAAAGCCCAATTGTGTCCCCCAAGTCTGCTTGCTTCTTTCACTAAGAAATCATAATACTGCTATCTTCACTGGGCCTGCTCCCTCCACCAGCTGACCCTAGAGATTTAGTACAAGATCTAGTGCATAACATGGCTTTTGGAAGCTATGGAACCACAGCTAGCAGTATTAAACTTGGAGAAATGCCAAGTGCTCAAGTGGGGTCACCTTGCAAGGGGGTCATTGGAGTCACCACTATCCTGAGCCTTTGTTTCATGACCCAGCCTGCCTGTCCTTCCCAGACTCTGTTCAGTCCCTGTCCAGCCACTGGGACTCCACTGTGCTTCTCTCAAAGCAATGCAATGGGCAGGAAGTTTTGAAGCCAGACAGACCGTGATTCTGCTCCAACCTTCTAAGTGCAAACGCTGGCCCCTCACCTGGCCTCCCTGCACTCAAAGCACCCCCTGCTACCCTCCTAAAGGAGGAACAACCCCCTCTGAGAGGCTGAGGAGTTGAAAAAGGGAAGCAAAGGTAAAATGTGTAGCTTCTAAGAAGCATTTAATAAATGTCTGGTTCTGCCTCTCATTCTGTACGTATTTCCAATCTGAAGATTATCATTGATGTTTAAGAAGAAAGGTTCAGTCCAGTTGGCATGGCTCAGTGGTTGCATGTCAACCTATGAACCAGGAGGTCATAGTTCAATTCTTGGTCAGGTCACATGCCCTGA
The DNA here is from genome assembly GCA_011751065.1 of Lasiurus cinereus. Taxonomy (NCBI): domain Eukaryota; kingdom Metazoa; phylum Chordata; class Mammalia; order Chiroptera; family Vespertilionidae; genus Lasiurus; species Lasiurus cinereus. Next base: position 9,852,673 of record JAAGEH010000125.1, read on the forward strand.
GTTGTGGACTCGATCTCCAGTAGGAAGTGTGCAGGAGGCAGCCAATTAATGATTCTTATCATTGATGTTTCTATCTCTCTCTCCTTCTCCCTTCTTCTCTGAAATCAATAAAAATATATATATATATATATATATATGTTTAAGAAGGAAGGCCCAAACTGTTTCTCACACATTGATTTTATATACCTAGGATTAGAAAACTTGCCAAAAAAGATGGTTTTCTTCATTTTACCATTAAATCCCAGGATTTCCTAGGCAACTGCCTTTAGGTAGACAAAGAAGGCAGTCAAAGGCCACAAGGAGAGCGGTGAGAGTGGAAGGTGATTTATTTCTCCTAGGACCTGGCCTCTGCAGGGCATGCCGGTCACTGTGTCCCTGGTGGAGACATTTGCCATGTCTTGATCAGAGTTAGCCTCTGCTTCCCAGGCTGCCAGGTCCCTTTGGTTGTTTCCCAGCTCAAACTCCAGTTCCAGTTGGCATGGGCCTCCCCCCAGGGATGGAGTCCCGCGTGCAAGGCCCCGCATGGAAGGGGTGGGGGTGCCCATTTCTGTTGGCTGCCAAGTGCAGCTGGTCAACTAGGAGGGGATGGAGATGGTGAGACTGTCAATGCAGGAGTTACCCTGGACTTTCCCACTGGCTATGGAGCGGCTGGAAGGACAACTGGAGCAGCTGGAAGGACAGCTGAAGCACCTGGGGGTCCTCAGCAGAAATGGGTCTGGAGTCTTCTGCTCCCCTGGCAGCCTGCTTTAAAGCCTTTAACACAGGACCATACCGGAAGAGGGCTCAGCACAGCACCACCAGCTGATGGAGAGAGACCCAATAGGCAGAGGGAAGGATCTGAGAGGCCTGAAGTCAGGTGCTCAAGTCAACATCCCGCTTGTCTACTTATTAGCTCTGTGAACCTGGGCAATCTATTTAGCCCCTCTTTGCCTCAGTTTCCTTATTTGTAAAATGGGGATAAGAGTATCTATCTAACAGGGCTCTTATGAAAACCAAATTAATATGTGTAAAGTGTGTGGAATAGCACTGGCCCTGGTCAATGCTACAATGGATCCGCTGCCTTACTCTTAGTAGGATGTTGCCAAATCTGAGAGTCATCCTATGTGTAGGCAGGATGGGAGGAAAGCTTTCCCTGTCAGCACAACTCACCACTGGGCTGTTGGACTGATGCCAGAAATCCTCCTACTTTCAATCAATCTTGCATTTATTCAATCACTTAAATAGGAACTAAGATGTACCTGCTCCATGTACAAATGAGTATGCACACTGACAACAGAAGTTATACTGCAGAGGGTTGTTTTAATGTTAACAGCCATGCATTTTTTTAATTTCCTTATATCAATATTTAAGGTAAAAAATAAACAATGACAATATCACAGATAAATTAATGTCCCTTTAGATCATGTTCCTTAGCCATATTATCTCCTCCTTTCTTCTCTCAGTCACCATGGGAACAATATCCTTCTGGTAAAGTTTTTTTATACATTAGACTGTAATTTGAATAGCTACATGTTTGTTTATTGTCTTGCATCATTATTTAAGGCAAATAATAATGATTTCTCATTTATAGTGGTAACGTAAGTTTACTTCCTAAATTAACTTACATAAAAAGTGAGTTAGAAGAAAATCCTATCTAATAAAAGAGAAACCTGCAAATTGACCATACCTCCGCTATGGCCACAAGCCACGCCCACAAGCCAATCAGGAGCGAGTGTGCAAATTAACCCAACCAAGATGGTAGTTAATTTGCATATACAGGTACAGAGCAAAGACTGAAGACAGCATAAAAGGAAGCCAAGCACTGCAGAAGGGAGAGAAGCTGCAGAGAAGCAAGCAAGCGGGGTGGCAGAGAAGGGAGGGAATCATGCAGAGTGGCAAAGATGACTGCAGGAAGCCCTGTTCTTTTAGGAATAGGCCCGATGTAACCCTTTTCTTCCTGCAATGGGCCTCTAGTATTATGTAAATAAAAAGCACGGGTGAAATGTTATATGGCACTTAGAAAGAATGATCTAGATTTTTATGTATAGAAACATGGGTAGTTAAGAATGATCAGAATGTTGCAGAGCAATATGTACTTGGTGATACCATTTAGAAAGAACTTAAAATATGCCCTAAATACTACTACTTATATTTCTAAGGACTACAGATATGCATTGGGAAAGATACAAAAAATGAGTAGAAGAACAGTGTTTCAGGGAAAAGGGAGAGAAGGGAATTTGACTAAGACTGATGATCACAGGGAACATAAATTATTAAAATTTTTAAATTTCGTGTTTTTAAAGAGAGAGAAGGTGGCTTTGAAGGATGTTAGTAATCTGGATGGAAGCAGCATGGATGTTTCCTAAATATTCTTGCTTTTTTCCTTCATTTTATAAATCTTTCAACATAAACGATGACACAGATGGCATGCAGATATGCAAAACTCAGAAGGAACAGCCGAAGACGTACAGACAGCACCAAGCTAGGCCAGTTGCCAAGTTGTGGGATGCATTAATGAAAGGCATGGCCCTGCCCTCACAGTGTCATATTGGAATGGGACACAGAGAAAGGAAATTTTCCCAATTCTGTAACAGAGGAATCAGGGGTGCCCTCCATCAAGGGATGGATTGATAAGCAAAAAGTGATGATAAATCTATACAATAGAATGTCACTTGACAATAAAAAGAAATGAAAAATTGATACTTGGTATGCCACAGATGAACCTAAAAAATATTATGCTGTGTCAAAGATTCCAGGAACAAAAGGCCACATATAATATGAATCCATTTTTACAAAGTGGCCACAATAAGCAAATCCACAGACTGCCAGGGTTGGGAGGGAGGGGGTTTGGAGTGTATGGGTGGAGGCAAGACTGCTAATGGGTACAACAGGTTTCTTTTTGGTTTCAAATGCAAAATGAATCAAATGAACTTAATTATGTATTGACTGCTAATGTACATGAGGTTTTGTTGATATTCTAAATGTTCTAAAATTCAAAACTTGATTGGAGTGATGGTGGTACAATTCTGAGTGTTATTAAAAAAACACATCAAATCATATACTTCTTAAATGGGTAAATTCTATGGTATGTGAATTCTATTTCAATACAAGTGTATATAAAAAATAAAATAAAGATCCTGCACAATGCAGGAGAGTAGGATCATCACCAAGGCAGCTTAGCTCCCTTACCCTGCCCTAGCAAAGGTTTATCTCACCTACTCGCCATAACTATTGCTAGGGATGCCGCAAACACAATAGAAACACCAACAGACAAAGCTCCTTCTCTGCACAGTTCTAGCCTGGTAAGCTGAGAGAGTCAATAACACTGGTGATGTAAAATGACACATATGTGCCTTAAATACTGGTTGAGCTCAGTGGATAAAGTGTTGGCCTGCGGACTGAAGGGTCCCGGGTTCAATTCTGGTCAAGGGCATGTACCTTGGTTGTGGGCACATCCCCAGTAGGAGGTATGAAGGAGGTGGCTAAATGATGTTTCTTTCTCATCGATGTTTCTACCTCTTTATCTCTCTCCCTTCCTCTCTGTAAAAAAAAAAATCAATAAAATATATTTTAAAAAAACTTCATAAGAAATGGTCGGGTCCACAAGGTGGGGAAATGTCTTTCACGCAGAAGGGGAAACGTGCAAAAGTTTGGAAGCAAGAAGAAGTGAGGCTCTGTGAGCAATTTGTGCAGGATGTAAGTGTTGAAAGGAGATGATTCTAAAGAGAGGCAGGGGCACGAAGAGCCCTGGGCCCCAAATGCTGAAACCTCCACAAAGGCCCAGCTTCCCATCTTCCCTCAGCACCCCCTCTCCATCAAGAGAAAACTGCCTTTCTTCTGAGCCTGTCTTCTTTCAAGATCTTTCTAAGGTGGAACTCAATTCTCTTGTTGGCTCCCAACTTGGAGAGAAGGGCCTGCCTAAAAACCTCTTCTGCTGACCCTCTGGTCTCTGGACCAGCATCCTGTGTATGTGAACCAAACAGTTACTTGTGCAGAGTGAATGGTCATCTGAGCCATAAGCTGGCTGTCGGTGGCCATGTATCCCTCATAGACAGTTGGGAAGCGACTCTAAATAAACTTGCTCCAAGTCAGTTAATTAAAGTCACACTGCTAGCTTGTATATCTCAAGATGATTAAAATGAGCAGCTATGTCTCTCTACTTCTCCTGGACTGAACATGATCAATGGAAGGGGCAAATGGCTGTTCAGAAAGCTCGTAGAAGCTCCGGTGGAAGGCGCCGCCGTCATTACAGTGCCCCTTCCCCACTTGGGCATCCATTTCCTTCATTTTTTCACTGCCATCACAGCAACAAAAGTTGGATGTCAAAGTCCCATTTTCTTCCCTCATCCTCCCACCTTGCTAGACATGACTAATTCACTGCTAGGCCTCCTAACAACCAGACCCATCAAAACCTACCTTGTAATCATGAAAAATACTGTCTTCCTTGCAATGGGTCTGTCACTAAGAATTGCATTATCAAAGCCTCCAATCCAAGATTTTATTCTTGTTATTTTGCCATGAAGTTCAAACTAAATAGAAGGCATGTTTCTCTAGAAGTGTTCCATTTTCTTTGATTTCTTCAAATTGCTTGCCACTGGAACTTTCTTCTCAACAATGGAAAAAGATACCAGGGCTGAATAAAACATTCAGACCCTCAGCAAAATCTGGATAAGGTGGGCCAGGTTGCTGGGTGAGGAATACTAACATGTGCACATGTGGGGACATTAGTCACTGGTGGTCCTTTTTCCACTGCCAGGCACAGAAATAGCCCGTGAGAATGATCCCAAGGATGGAGATCTGCTCCTGTCTATAATACACCTGGTATCAGTCCCCTTAAATCAGTGGTTCTCAACCTTTTTTAATGTCATGATCCTTTAATACAGTTCCTCATATTATAGTGACCCCCAACCATAAAATTATTTTCGTTGCTACTTCATAACTGTAATTTTGCTACTGTAATGAAATGTAATGTAAATATCTGTGTCTGATGGTCTTAACCTGTCCAGTGCATGGCCTGGCTCCCTGAAGAGGTTCAGGCTGCTCCTTTGTTTATACACATTAGCTCCCCAAGAGTGTTGACTAAAACTTTTGTGAGGTGTTTCTATGATAAATGGTTGAGCAGCACAGTGTGTTTTGGGGCGAGGATTGCCTTGGCTGTGTGCACGAGGGCTCTACTTTAAAAAGCCACCAAACTGGATGAGGAAAGCAAGGTCGAGCTACAGTGAATGACTGATGTGCAAGTCACGGGAGACACAGGCCAGGCGAAAACAAAATACTGTAGCATTAGCAGCTGAGGAAGCAATTTCATACACTATGTGAGCTCACCTGGTACAATGCCTGCTTACAGGAGATGAATAATGATTTGTATTGTACAAAATAATATTTAATATTAGAGATTTGATTTCTTAAAACAGCTTAAAATAAGGAAAAGAAAGCTCCAATGTATCTAACTCAAAATATTTTAGGCATCGTTCAACATTTTTGATAGTTAAAATTGTCTTTTAATCTAGTTGATATTATTTAAGTCATGGGTTTATACTTGTTTAATAAGTTAAATACTTTATTTTTTTAATATATTTTTATTGATTTCAGAGAGGAAGGGAGAGGAAAAGAGAGAGAGAAACATCAATGATGACAGGGAATCACTGAGTGCTGCCTCTTGCACATCCCCACTAGGGATGAGCCCACAATCCTGGCATGTGCCCTTGACCGGAATTGAACCTGGGACCCTTCAGTCTGCAGGCTGATGCTCTATCCACTGAGCCAAACCATATGCAAAGTATATATGCATTCACTCTATATGCGTGTGTATATATATGTGTGTACATATGTGTGTTTATATATATGCCAGATGTTGAGTTGTTTTCACACCACAAACTGCCTATTGGCTGCAGAGCGGCCTCAGGGCAGTGTTGAGGGGAAGGAAACCAATGGTATTTTTAAGATAAGCCCTAAACCTGAATTAGCAATTGGAAACTCTAATTTACTTCAAAATCGTTCAGCATGCTTTTTAGTATTGTTAGTATTAACAACACCAAGTACTAATATACAAAAGACGAAAATAGAAACCAGAAATATCCATGAGACGAGGAACATAGAATTAGATTAAAAACCTAACAGTGAATAGTGGTGGAAGCAGGAGAGGAAAAGTAATTTGGCAAAATGTACCATAAGCCTAAAAAGGTCTCTGCACCTTGATCAAGAAAGTTAAGATTTTAGGAATTTATCTTAAGTAAATAATCAACCAAGAAATTTGCAACCAAGATCATTATTCCAAGTATGCTCACCACAGCCACATTTGCAATAGAGAAAAATTAAAATCACAATACCCAGGAAAAATACGGATTAAATTATAGTGTAGGCAATAATGGACTTGCATCCATTACAGAGCCAATGAAGGAAGAAGAGGGAGGGGAGTAGGGGAGGAGGAAGGAAAAGAGGGAGGGAGCGAGGACAGCCAGGAAACCCTTAAGGTAAGAAGAGCAATGAGTAAGAACTAGCCCCAGCAGACATCTAGGAAGAGTGGCCCAGACTGTTAGAATTAATGAAGTTAAGTAAAGGCAAACTTATTGGCATATGTCACTTTGGACTCACACTGTGTTTTTTCATAAAAATAGTTTACACCATGTGAAGTTGCCAATGTTAAATGATTTTAACCAATGACATAATAATTTTATACAGTTTAATCAAATACATTTTTCCTATCTTTATCTAATGAAAAGACTGGAAACAATAAAGAAAAAAAACCTCAGTAGCAATCAGCACACCTACTATGTAGAAAACATTTTCCAAAGAAAAGAACAAAGACCCTTTAAATGCAAAATATAGAAAAATCCATGCATACACAGAACACAAAACATACGTTAATTATTTCCAAGTAAAGAAGATTAAGGAACTAAAGGAATTCTCTCAGTTAATCCACACACAGCCCAGTGAGCCCATTATTATCCTAAGTGGAACAATGGGGACAGAGAAAAATTAAATAACAGACACCAGTGCTCACAATAGTAAAGATTTCGAGCTGGTATCAAACCCTGATGCCCAAGTCTCCCTCCTGCCAGAATGCCCTGCCACCTTTGCGTTCACAGTATTGAGAATGGCCAGTGAGGCCGGGCAGGAGGGAAGGTCTACTGCAGTCAACCTTGCTCCATACACTTTTCAGAGAGCTTATAGAACAATGAAGAAGGGCATTCCAACTCATGGGCCATTGCTACTGACTTAGTGAGCCCCTGAAACAGTGCCCCTGGGATCTCCAGGTCCTCTGCCGTGTCCTTGGAACTGATCAGAATCCCTGAGGATGCAGAGATCAGGTCAAAGTTCCTTAGCTGCCATAGGCCTGGGGTTGGCACCCTAGCTGGCTAGAATTCAAAAATCCACATGGAAAATGTTTATTTCAGTAAAGTTCCAATATGTTCCAATAATTAGGCACAAACAATGGCCTTGGTGTGTCAAACATTCCTAACCCAGCTAAAAGTTGGCAGCCAGAAATTTCTATAAAGTCAACAAAGTGCATAAGAGGGTCGAGAATGAGACCTCCAGGACCAGAAGGGGCTAACAATCCTTCAGTCCTAACTTGTACTGTGCACCCCGCTATGCACCATGGGATTTGCATAAGTATATGCCTCACAACCACCCTGGAAGGGAAGCAATGCAATCCCCACTTTATGGATGAGAAATGTTCCTTTGGATTTGGTCTTATTTGACTTGGAATCAATGAATTATTGAAAGAAGTTGGAGGAAAAAAAGTTGATTGATTAGCTAAATGTTCCCGCGTTCTCCCTCCCTACTCAGCCCTCTCTGGGATCTCCAGAGGCTAGACCTCCACCTGCAGGAAAGGAGATAGGAAAGCCCCACCCGCCCCCAAACCCCGGAGGCTGCAAGTCCTCTGCAGCCACGCTGACCCCTGCAGGCTTGTCACCCAAGTGGGAGGCCTCCTGGCAGGATGAGGATCATCCCCAAGGAAACAGCGCAGGGTGCTTCTGTGGAGAAGACAAACTCAATTTCAACCTGATTCCAATTTGTTCGGAATCAAGATGCCTGTGGCCTCTGAAATGTTTACCACCTTTCTCTGACAGGAGGGTGACATCCTGATCTAGGTTAATGACTGAAATATGAGAACTCCTTCTCCATAGCATCTCCCTGCCCCTCCTCCCCCCACTGCTAGAGACGCCCTCTATAAAAAGCGTTCGCTCCTTTCCACGCTGCACAGATTGGGTTTAAGCATTCATTCAGTTGCCTCGGGCTGCCACCAATAAAATGACTTATTAATTTCTATGCACAGCAGAACTCTCTCTAAAACAAACAGAGAGTTGACTCGGGGTTGTCAGCATACACCCCATGCTCTGGCTTTGTGCCTTCCGTCAGAGTGGAGAAAGCTTTCTAGCATAGAGACATGCACACTGGCTCACATTTACAAAATGCAAATTTACTCAGCATTAGTTGAAAACGTTCACTGATAAAGCCTGAAAAGTTTGCCCCTTTCAAGTTGTTAAAGGGCTAATGAGAGATTTTTTTCCATATATTATGATACAACTAATTATTTCAAACTCCTCCTGTTGAAAAAAAATTATGAATCAGTAGATTAATGAGCTGCAACGCTTTGATCTTTAGCTCTTTAGGAATATTAAGAGTGCCCCCTCCCCAGTAAAACCTATCATTTGATTCAGGTGTGTACATCCGCACACAAAAAGATAATTTTTTATAAACATAAAGCACAACTTCAGATAATAACCCTGAAGGATATTCTGGTCTCTCTTCTTTTTTCTTTCTTCTTTTTTTTTAATGTTCTTATTGATTTTTAGAGAGAGAGGAAGGAAGAGGAATAGAGAAATAGAAACATTGATGACAGAGGAACATCACCCACCCATCGCTGCCTCCAGCACAGCTTCTACTGGGGATCTAGCTTGAAAGCAGAGTACATGCCCTTGACCGGAATCAAACCCAGGACCCTTTAGTCAGAAGGCTGATGCTCTATCCGCTGAGCCAAACTGGATAGGGCTATTCTGTTTCTCTTCCATTTTCAGTCTACTAATTTGTTTATTAAACTGGTGGTGGCCCATTTCATTAAAGGTATTGGTATTGAGTGAAGGAGGCTTGCAGGAAGATAAGCAATATGTGCATTAGTAAATACCCAGATGTTTTGCATACACAGTGGTACCTCGAGATACGAGTGCCCTAACATACGAGATTTTTGAGATAGGAGCCTTCGAGCGAACAATTTTTGCTTTGAAATACGAGCAACATTTGAGATGGGAGTAATCGCGAAGATCGGCCGGCTACACACGACCCACCAGTTTACCACGACTTGAGTGACTCATAGTTTCCCACGCTTCAAGGTTATGGAACAAATTAAACTCGTATCTTGAGGTACCACTGCGCTTTAAAATGTGCTAATGGCCTCTGGAGGGGGCAGTTAGAGAAATGCACCATTGGAGTGGAGGAGTGGCTGGGGGGAGATGGCCTGCCTGGCATCCCAAGGAAGGGGCCGAAGCAGGCTCTTCTCTGTGGCCCAGCACCTGGCACAAGGGGGGGTGTCCACTAAAAATGTTTGTTATCATCGTGGAGTGGTTGTCATGGAGTGCAGACCCTGAGTCCTGCATGGCCCCTGAGGCAATAGTTCACCCTCCACCGTGCTATGTTCTTCAGTCTATGCAGGAGATCTGTGCAGGGCCAGTTCTATGAAGATGGGTCTCAGAGCAGAGTATAATGTTGACATATTATTACGTGCCAGACCTTCTATTTCTTTTTATTTTTAAATATTGAAACAGCTATCTTCATTAAAGATGATCATTCCAAGTTTATAAATAAGAAAACCAAGGCTCAGCGAGATGAAGGGACTCGTGGTAGCTTACTGGCTGGAAACTGGTACAACCAGATTTGACTGTCTGACTCCAATGTTTCTGGTCTAACCAAGGGTCAATCTGCCTCTCCTATCTCTATAGCACACACACACCCTCACCCCACTGGGGTCAACATGTTTTTCACAAGCAAGCCCAGAAAAGTATTTTGTTGCCCTAGACCTCCATTTCGTAAATGGAGAACTTAAAGGTCAGTGATACCAACTGACTTGCCCAAGATCATGCAGATAAAAATGGTAAACATGAGACTGCAGGCCAGGTTTCCAGGTCCCTGGCCACTGCAGCCCGGGCACCATGCTCAGGACCCCGCTGGCAGAAAGCAGGAAGTTGCGCACACACCTTTGCGATCCTCTACTAGCTTCAGACCACCCAGCAATGGTACTGACTGGCCCTAGAACTTAGGCTTGGTGGGAGCCAAGACAGCAAAAGAACAAGAACACATTTCAGAAGACTCATAAAAAGACTACATGTGAAATATATTTCTAACAAGTTAATTTAGTCCCTGTGAGCAAATTTATGGGCCTGTTCTCCCCAGCAAGTCTGTTCATTTTGCACAGACATAATTTTCATGACAAGCCCTCTGCAATATGCCCACGGCAGCAGCCTCCTTTAGTGTGGGTGGAGGGCAGGAAGGAAGCAGGTCAGTGGGTCCCTCCCACCGCTACTTGTACTCACTCTAGGTACAGAGCAGCATATCATACTGTCCCCAGGGCTGCAGAGTGCTAGGCTGGTGAGAGGTTTGGGAATCCTGCAGTCTACGTTCCCCATTTTCAAGAGAGCTGCTGAGGTCCACAAAGAAAAGGAATTGGCCCAAGGTCACAGTCACTGGTGCAGTGGCTGAAGACAGAAATACTAGAACTAGGCTCTCTGTATCCTAGTTTTGCCCCTTACTAATCATGTGACTTTGGACAGATTAGTTCATGCTCAGCACAGTTACTTGAAGACAGGAATCTTCCCCATCTCATCTCAGATCATGCAAGCTGCCAGCCATCTGATTTCGTCCCAGGGCCAGCTTTGGGCAGCTCCACTCCATATAATTGTAGCAGTGGGGACTTGGTCTAACGAACACCTTCTGAGTCTGTTTCATCTCCATTACACCAAATTCCAATTCGCACACACTGGCCTTGTTGTCAAGAAGTGCCTGGAATAAAGAAACCAAAAGTATCCCTTGATATTCAAACCTATAGAGTTGGATGAAGAGAACTTGGATGCTTACCCCAAATATAGAAGAATACTTAATCATCTGAATCTATTTAGTTCCTGGAAGCTGAAGAACAAAACAATAAGAGTTTGGATAACAGGGTATACTCGCCCTATCTCAGAAAAAAAAATGTCTATGCAAACTATTAATCTCTTAAGTTTGGACAACAAGAGTTCAGGGAGTAAGGAGATGTGATGACCACCTTTCCCTGGACACTTGAGAATGATGTGTTGCTCCTAATTAACAAAGAATCAAGAAAAACCAAACAAGGCTCTTCACACCTTTCACAGTCCAAGAATGTCTTCCCTCAATGTGTCACATGCAAAATCTATTTTGATTTACAGCATACCCAAAGGGAAATAAAACATGAGCTTCGTGCTGGCTTCCTAGGAATGCCAGTCCTTTGACCGGATTTATTTGAGGTCTTTAAAAAGCATTAGGCATTGTCATTGAGGTCTTTGGCAGAAGGACATTCTAGCCTTTTGTGTGGCACTGTTGAGATTTTCCAAGATGAACAAACACAAGAAGAGGCAGTATCAGAGCCAACATCCCCTCCACAGAAGGGCCAGCATGAAAAAGGGATGAAAACGTGCTCATTCCTCCACCTAAAATACACTGCAGAGCCATTATGCTGCCACTGACTTTAATAACGGGTCCCACCAAAGAGAATTCAAGGCAGAAGATGCAATTTATTTGCCATTTTGGGGTACTTAGTGAAAATGTTATTGGACATACATTTTTAATTAACAATTGCAAAAGTGTATTAAGGCATTTTGATTGCAGTTAAATTATCTACAGTGAGGTGACAGCCACTTTTCTCACTAAAGGGCTGAGGAGGGGTGTGGAAAGAGCCCTGAGTGTCAGGTACATGCTTGTCCTCTGTCCTCCCCATCCTGGGACTGTTTCCTCAATGGGAGAATGTGGGGGACAAGTTTTTCCCAGCCCCTTTGGCCCAATGTGCTCTGCATCTTCCACTTGCCTGGTGAGAATAGACCTCCTGGACTCATTAGAAGACAGAAAATGAAGGTTGAAAATGTAAACCTCATCCCCTCCTTCTGGCTACACCCTAGCTTCCCAACAATGCAACTCAGCATATATTTACTTCTAAAGAGCTGATAATCGACTTAGCCAGTTTGACTCAGTGGACTGAAAGGCCCCGGGTTCGATTTCGGTCAAGGGCACATGCTGGGGTTGTGGGCTCGATCTCCAGTAGGGGGCATGCAGGAGGCAGCCAATCAATGATTCTCTCTCATCATTGATGTTTCTCTCTCTCCCTCTTCCTTCCTCTCTGAAATCAGTAAAATATATATTTAAAAATTCTATATATAAAGAGCTGGTAATCATGGAAAGCAGAGGTTCAGAGGGTGGCCATCCTGGCTATTCTATTGTTACCAGATCCTCTACCAGCTTGTATACCAGAGGTATAACACTGGAGAAGTTACCTAATTTTCCATTTACGTGTCTGTAATGGGTCTAATATTATGTGACTCACAAGAGGATTACATGTCATGGAGCATGTGAAGCAACTAGGATGGTGCCCGGCAGTAAGCACTCCAGATGGGAAAAGGAAACTTCTTCTCCACGTCCTGTTGCTGCCCCTGCTCTGCTGCTTTTGCCAGCACATGGCTCTGGACAATGGCTGGTGCTGCCAAATGCGGTGGCGGGCAGTGGGTTTTATCACTGAAGAGAAAACAGAAAATATGGGGCCAAGGTGAAATGCTGAGAGAACCCGCTGAAGCTGTGATCGCTCAGAAATAGCTTTGGCTTCTCTGAATTCAGCCTTTGGGAACTCTATGAGCCATCTGCTGTACTCTGGCAACTTTGAAATCTGTCAATATCTCTGACTTGGGTCTGGGAGACTCAGTGTTAGACTATCCAGGTGATACAGAGGGATCTGCAAATGAGGAGCAAAAATAAAGAGGAACCCTAGAAGGAACAGAGAATAATGATCTCAAGACCAGAAATGCTAATACCCCACACTCTAAAGATGTGAAGGAAATTTCATTTTAAAAATGTTATAAATTTTACACCTCTGCATTACAGCATTTCTCAGCTCTGTGTTTTTTGTTGTGTGTTTTTTACATACAGATATTCCCCAAGCACAAATCTCCTACCAAGCTCTTGAGTCACTGAGTCCAGTAGTTTTAAGAAGACTGCTCTGAAGGCTAGACAATACTCATATGAGAATGACTTCAAATTTCAAACAAGAAAGTTAAAAAGCAACATCTGTGACATAGGTATTGAATGTATGGACTACACATTCTCATCTGTTGTTCTGTGTTTCCCCAGAATCCTTTACAAATCTAAATTCCATTGTGAATTTAAGGACACATGTTTTCTTTTAGTCACAAAACTCACTATTTTTGCCACTCTTCAAAGTAAAAATATGAGGAAAGAACCAAGAAAGGAGAGAACTCATTTCTCCTGAAAAATAAATGTTTCCTTCCTCCATTTATTCCAGACTACCCCATTTCCACTCCAGACAGACTGAAAGAAAACTCTAAAAAGCCTGAGTGAATGTACTGAATTCTGAGAATGAGGATGTTTCTGATCCTAAGAAAGTTTGGGGAGCAAGGGAAAAGAGGAAATAGAAACAATTGTAGGAAAAGGCACCGGCATGAATGTGGAAGTGACCCAGGGAACCCACCGTGCAATCCCAGGAGGAAGGCCTTGGCATTTTGCAGAAGCGACCCCGTGCTAGGCAGTGTGCATCACTCTTCCCTCCGCAGGAGACACACTCCCCTTTACCAGAGCTGCTGGGATGGTGAACTTTAGGGGCTGACTTGACTGGACCACATGGTGTCCAGGAGACTGGCAAAGCAGTATTTCTGAGCGTCCCTCTGAGGATATTTCCAGAGGAAATTCACATTGAACCAGTGGACTGAGTAAAGCAGTTTGCTCTTCTCAAGGCGCATGGGCATCACGTAATCTGTACAGAAAGGTGAGGGCAGTAGGGAGGTTTCCCTTCCTGCCTGACCCACTGAGCTGGAGCCTGGATCTTCTCCTGCCCTCGCACCTTCTGGTCCTCAGGCCTCCAGACTCAGACTCAATTACACTGCTCCCCTGGCTCTCCGGCTCGCAAACAGCAGGTTGGGGGACTTCTTAGCCCCTGGAATTGCATGAGCCAATTCCTTATAACAAAATCGTGTGTGTGTGTGTGTGTGTGTGTGTGTGTGTGTGTGTGTGTGTGTGTGTGTTTACACATGCATACATATACATGAATCCTATTGGTTCCGTTTCTCTGGAGAACCCAACTAATGCACCTTCAGAGACAGAAAACCCAGTTGGGAACATTCTCATCTTCTGAACTGCTATCCCCGTGGCTAAGTCCCCCACTTCGTTATCCTCCTCAAAGCAGCAAACCCAGGAACCCCTCCCTAACTATTTGCATCCCTACGGCTGCAATAACAAATCATCACACACTGAGTGGCTTAAGGAGCAGGTACTTATCCTCACATGGCGTTGAAGTCCAGAAGTCCAAATTCAAGGTGGTATCAGCTCCATGTTCCCGCTGAAGGACTAGGGAAGGGTCCTTCCTTGCCTCATCCAGCTCCTGGGGCTCCTGGCTTATTTCCGTGCTCCTTGCCTCCGCCTTCGCATGGCCTCCTCCCCTGTGCGTCTGTGTCCTCTCATCATCATGTAAAGACACTGGTCATCCAGTACAACCTCGTCCTAACTAGTTCCATCTGCAAACACTCTATGTCTATAAGGTTCTGGGTGAACCTGCATTGGGGAACACACTACTCACCCCACATCTGAGCTCAAGGCAAAGCCATTTTTCCTGCCCCTCCATCTGCCTGCTGGGTCAGTTTGGCCCTGAGGAAGCCCCTAGACTGACAACTGCAGAAGAAGGGTGGACACTTGTTTCTCACAGTCATCCTGAGACAGGCGGCTGAAGGGCAAGTCTCACCATGGAATCCAATGTGTGATCCATCAGTGCCAGTTCCTGGAGCTCCAGTCAGTGGCGGGGAGTCTATCACCCGTAGTGCTGCAGAATGGGGCTTCCACGGCCACAGCCACTCTCGCACCTCTGGCCCAGGAACCCGAACCCCTGGCCAGGAGGAAAACTGGCATCCCAGGCATGGCCAGTGTCCAGTGAGGTAGTCTCTAGATGGGGGGAGGAGGATCTCACCTCCCCTCAATGGGCCCCTTGCACCCATCTGTAAAATGAGGAATCAGCTCTTAGATCTCAAACATTCCTGTTTGGGAACAGTGAGCTAAAGGAGAAGGGAGGTCTTGCAGGTAGAATGAGTCCTGTACTCAGCCCATCACCTTGCGGGGCCCTGAGGGACTGGACATTCTGAAGACTAGACTCTGGCTAACCCTCTCCTGTGATCAATTCAACAAGAAACAAGGGTAAGTTTCATTCCTTAAACCGCACCACATTCTATGATGGAGAGAGGGAGCAGAGGGAAAAAAAAAAAGGCTCTTTATGGGAAGGCAAAAATTTTTGGCCATTTAGTTTATTTCTGCTTTCTGAGCCTTGGGACACATTTACCACATGCACACCCCACACAGTCCATAAAGGGCACAGTGATGTATTTGCAAGCGCTTCTATACACTATTTATTTTACCTACTGAAATATCATTTCTGTCTGGAAAAGATACTGGGTATGGTCGGCTTTTATGCCCTCGGCACTTTCCCCCCAAACAAAACCCTTCCCTATAAATCTGCGAGCCGTGGCCTGACTTCAGAAAACACTTTAATAGTTCCCCACTCCAATATTTTCCATAGCCATAGATCCTCAAGAATACCCAAGTGCTGAGGCTTGGATTCATCCAGGACAGTGGTCGGCAAACTCATTAGTCAACAGAGCTGCAAACCAAGGCTCGCGAGCCGCCATTTGCCGAGCACTAATCCAGAAAAGCTCATCAATACTTTGCCAATGAGGTTAGGAACTTAATTTCCTCCTATCCCACTGCGGGGAAGCAGTGGGGGAGGGAGGTGCAAGAGAGCAAATACCTCCACTCACTGCCACCTCTAGGACCTAACAGGCCTGAGACAGTATCTAGAAGGAGGGGATGGGAGGGGGATCCCCTTCACTATGAGCAGCAGCAGCCCGAGTCCTTGATCCAGCATAACCCCACGTGCACGGTACTTCCACTGTCCCCAGGAGTGCCAGGCCCCAGGGTCATAGGCCATTTCCTTGCATGGCCCAGTAGGCTGCTTCCGTCCCCATCCCAAGCCCTTCTTGCATCAGGATTCAACTCTGCACTTATCCTGATAATGCAAACCTAACTTCCTGTAGTAAACCCAGCAAAACAGATATTATTGGAGATTTGGGGAAGGACATCATACATCACAATGAAAACATCTTTTAAATGGTCCTCAGACATCTCTCAAGACATCAGTTGCCTCATATCTCCCTCCCTCCTTCCCCTCTCTCTCTCTCTCTCTCTCTCTCTCTCTCTCTCTCTCTCTCTCTCTCTCTTCCCCCCCCCTGCCCCTCCTGCTTTGCTCATGAGAACAGTTTTACACTCTCCTCATCAGCTATCGACCCCAGCAACAAGATCATGGTTAGGAGGCAGTGGGAGATTAGAAACAGCCATCCGCAACATTAACAAGAACCAAACCCTGCATGGTCGCGTTGTCTGTTAGTTTCTCTCTCAGATGAAGCACGACGGGATGATGTCACACAGCTGGGCAAGTAGCAGAGTTGGGAGCCACATTCAGAGGCTCCAGACTTCTGCTTGTACAACACAAGCATATGGATAAAGTGGACCACCTTTCTGTGTACCCATCGTTTGTGTGTGCGTTTTAAGGCTTACCACTCCATCACACATCTTCGGTTTGCGTCAGCATATTCATAAATAAAATTTTGCAGAGCAAATCTCTAATGTACCCAGAGAAGTGAACAGAAACAAAATTACTTGCACAAGGAGGTTGTAGTTACTTTGAAATGTAGTTATTTTTCAAAGTTCCTGTTGACAAACAAATAATAGGGAACTGAAGAGAAAAGATTTCAGGAAGAGCAAGTTTCCTGACCCTAGAGATCCTACCAGACAAGTTACCAAACCTCTTTGGGGCCTTAATTTCTCATCTGCCAAATGGGCAAAATTGAATATGGTTCATTCCAGATCTAAAAGCCTTAGTCTAGTTCAAATAATTTTGTAAGTGATCACTAAGGTTTACTCAAAAAGGCCAAATCCCTGGCATTGGGTTTATTCATTTAAGAAAAATAGCAACTGCCCTAATCAGTTTGGATCAGTGGATAGAGCGTCGGCCTGCAGACTCAAGGGTCCCAGGTTCAATTTTGATCAAGGGCATGTACCTTGGTTGTTGGCACATCCCCAGTGGGGGGAAAAGGGTGCAGGAGGCAGCTGATTGATGCTTCTCTCTCATCGATGTTTCTAACTCTTTCTTCCCCTGCCTTCCTCTCTGTAAAAAAAATAAAAATATATACTTTTTTTTAAAAAGAGAGAAATAGCAACTATTATTTACTGAGCAGCAAATATGTGCCAGGTGCTTTATATGCAGTATCTTGAGTCTGACAAAACAATCCTGTAAGATAAGTATTATCATCCCTATTTTATACATGATAAAATCGAGGCTCAGAAAGCCCAAATGACTGTCTTGAGCCTCCAAATCTGAGACTTGGGTTTGTCCATTTCTACCTCCACTCGCAGGACCACCATAAGGCTCAAAACGGATAGTCCTGTACTGACAAGAAGCGATCGCCCCGAGATACAGCCTGCAGTCTGAGTCACAGGGTGTCTGCTAGTGACCAACCCCCCCCCACACTGAGGCCACCCAAGGGACTGCAGAAAACTCACTGAACACTTCCGGTGACCAGCAGGAGGGAAAAATCTCACCTCCTAGGAGCATGGACATCCAGCTGATGTGGGCCCTGCCTGTGGCTCACTCCAGGTCACCTTGGGGAAAGGCTGCCCACAGTTGGAGCACAGACACAGGCGATGACAGACAGTGGGCACTGTGGTGGGAGGCCCCGTGTGCCACGGGATGCCTACACCGTGGAACTCTCCTACCTCCATGCTCAGACTTTATGTCTTACAATAACCACAAAGCAGCTGGGATTTCCTGTGTGCAAATGATGCATCAGAAGTGGGGTAAGGGCTTTACATACGTCCCCCCACATTGAATACTCATTTTGCACAAATTAGCTCTAAGTATTTACCCCTATTCTGCAGATGAGGACACTGAGACCCAGATTGGCCATGCTTTCTATACAGTGAGCAGAGATGGAATTCACACCAAGCAGTCTGGCTTCAGAGGCTCAGCACTTAGCCTCCTGCTGACTGTCTCCAAACAACCATATTCCCCCACAGGACCTTCCTGCTAGGGTGGGCTGGGGAGGAAGGTGGCTCTAAAACCTAGAGCAGGGCTCAAAACCCCAGGCCTGGCGCCAGGGGGCCACACCCAGGCTCAGAGCTCCCAGCCTAAGCAATTTTCCCTGGGGACCAGACTTCTGTCAAGAAGCAGCTTGAGAGGGAGGCAGGAGAGGTGGCAGTGAGACACAGTTTCCAGGAGAACCACTTGGTAAACAAAGACTCTGCTCAGAGTTCTCCAGGGACCCCCAGAAGCCACAAAGGCTCCTGGTGGTGGCTGGAGCACCTCCCAATGGAGAGATTGGGCTCACAGCACTGAAAGCCAAACCAGCAGGCGCTTCTGCCCCAGGAAGCCAGGCCCAGGGAGTGTGCTCTGCAGAGCTGGTCTGTGCAGAGATCTCAGATATCAGCCCAGGACCCTGCAAAGGGGCAGGGCACTGGGCACCCCCAAATGAGAAGTCAAATGCTCAGAGGGACCAGAGCAGCATCCCCCTCGGAAGATCACCCAGTCTGCTCTCCTGTTTCACAGACAGGAAAACAGGCTCAGAGAATGCAAGGAACTAATCTGAACTAATGTATTAACCATGGAGAACGGCTCATGGGGAGAGTCTCATCTGGACCTAACAAGGGTCTGCTTGCCTTAAATTGCAAAGAAATACATGACGTGTAGGTGAAATATCAAGTACAGTGGAATATGGCTGAGTAAAAAAATTTGGAACCATTAAAACAGAGAATTTATGGTGTCCTCTCAAACCATCCCAGAAGAGTCACATTAAGGCATTCCTTAGGGCTCCTGGAATACGAATTAAAAACCAGCCCTGACATATAGACACACTCATGCACACATAGCCCACCCCGGCCATACTAGAATGTCAGGTCCACACCCATGGCCCTACCTCTAGCAGGGGGATTTTTGAGCAGAACAGGACTCATTGGTGACTGAGAGCTAAGAGTGGAGTGAAGTAAGCCTCGTTCCTGGTGAGGCTGCAGGTAAACCACATCCCTGAGTCACCTGTGCTCACCTGGAATTCCTGACCCATTTTCAGTCCCTCACTGGTATGTATCGCCATGAGAATCCACTTTCTCTCAGGGCTCGGTGCTGGAGCTAAGCTCTTCTGAAAGCTCTTGACCCTGTCCGTGCACAGAAGCATGAATGAGCACAGGGCAGTAACTCAGAGTACTTAAGCCTGTGCAATAAAGGCAGGGCACTTAAGAGGCTGGGGACTGTCTGCATCACTAACACCAATGCTTTCCCCATGGACAGAGGCCCGGGGAAGCCATGGCTCCGGGAAGAATTGGGCATATCAGATGGCAGAAGCATGGAGCCCCAGCACATGTCATAAAAGTTATTATCTCACAGGAGAGTAGTTTTTCTCTGACTTGTATTTAAATACGAGGTGCAAATGAGTGCTGGGTGGAGAGGATTCTAGTTTACATTTTTATGGCACAGCTGAGATCGGCATCCGTTTTCCATCCGCAATTAGGAGATGAAAGAGTCTGCCAAGTCCCCGTGTAAACTGTGCCCATTAAAAGAGTCTACACTGTGCGATGATTGATCAACACCAAGAATTTATTCACTGAGCTAGCAGTGGCTTTTACTCCTGCCACTGCCCAGGGTGACATGTAACAATTTAGATAATGCACCGGACAGAGGCCTTTATAATCTGGGTGTCAGAGTCCTGCTCAGAGGCTGGTGAACCTAGGGGAGGAGGTAACACCATCCTGGTCACACCAGAGAGCCCAGAGGATGCCTAGCCTTGGGTCTGCCATCTGGGGCAGGGCCTACATTGCCCCCAAAGAGAAGGCTTTGGGCCAGAACCACTGTACCCCTCCTTCCCAGCACATGGAGGAGTCTGCAGGCAGGTCACCCTCACTCTGCTCATCTGTCAATGGGACAATATAGTTGTTAGAGGGAGGCTAAGGGAAGGGGTCTGTGAAGCCCAAATGAGAAACTTATGGTAGGTTTATAGAGATTCAATTATTCTTAAATGCATGTGTGTGTGCATGAGGATTCTACCACACACACACACACACACACACACACACACACACACACACACACACAGAAACCCCCTCTCTTACTACCTCTAACATAAGCAATAAACCTGTAGTGTAGGATCTTCTCAGAGCATTTTTTAAACTTTTTATTGAATTATTGGGGTGACACTGATTAATAAAACTACATAGATTTCAGGTGTACAATTCTGTAATACATCGTCTATGGGTTGTATTGTGTGTCCATCACCTCAAGTTCTGAGTCTCTTTTATTTGTTCTTCTTGGCTGTCACCTATGAAGTCTGACACCTTGGCAGAGTTCTGTTGACAGGTATTAAAAGTGCCCCCTCAGAATGACCAACCTGCTCTTGGTATTGGGTCTTTGGGTAAAGTCCTAGGCTGGATTCATGTTGGAATAGCTGTGTGGCAATGATGTTCTGGTGGCACATGTAGAGGTAAGCTCTACACACTCCCCAGAGTTTCAAAAACACCACCTCCCCAGCCCCCCACCATACACTAACACCCCAGGCTGCGCTCCCTACGCATCCTCCAATTGGACATGCTCCACAAAAAGTGCATCACCTTCCCTCACTACTACCCCAACCTGATTCTCCCTCTCCTGTACTGCCAGGCACCAGCATCCCCAGGGTACCTATCCAGCCAGGAACAGACACATCCTGACGCTCTCCTCATCCCTCATGCAGTGATCTTACCTGAAGCACAACCCTGTGAGGTGCTGCTATTAGGTTCTTTTGTCTCTATCTGCTCTTTCTGGTCCTCCTCTCCACCCCACTTCTGCCACCACATATGTCATTTCCTGTCTGGATGGGTAAGTACACTGGTTCTGTTACCCCCCACCCAGACTCCCCACCCACTGACTCTCCCCAGCATTTTTCTAAAATATAAATCCAATCATGTCTTCCTGCTTTAAATCCTTCCATGGGACCCCCCAACAAAATCAACGCGAGGCTCAAACTGCTCTGCCTGGCAATGTGTCTGAAACATATTTCTTAAGAAGACCCGACTATTCCACGTGTATTAGTCAGGGCTCCCCAGAGAAACAGAACCAATAGGACACACACACGGACACATGGACACACACACACACACACACACACACACACAGAGAGAGAGAGGTAAAAAAATAATAATATTTTAAGAAATTGGCTCATGCAATTAACTAGGAGATGGGCAAGTCCAAAATCTGGAAGTTAGACCAGCAGACTAGAAACTCAGGGAAGAGTCTATATTCCAGTTAAAGTCAAAAGACCCTATGGAAACAGCAGAATTCCTTCTTCCTGAAAGAACCCCAGTCTTTTGTTCTGTTTAGGCCTTCAACTGATTGGAGAAGGCCCACCCACAAAGAGGGCAATCTGCTTTACTCCAAGTCCACTCACTTAAATATTCATTTCATCCAAAAATACCATCACAGAAACAGCCAGAATGATGTTGGACCAAATACTGGGGCACTGTGGCCATGCCACAAAGACACATAAAATTAATCATTCACACATCTCTTTCCAATAGTGATGGAGCTGAGGCTTTTGGAAGCAAGCAGGACTTATCTCCCTCCTGCATGACCAGTACAGAGGCCCCTACATGACCTCAGGGGATACCAGATCTTCAGAGCTAGAGAGACCCCTGATCCTCTGATGTAAGCCCCACATGCAGCAATGAGAAGAGAGAGGCCTAAAGAGGGTTAAGGTCCTGCACACATGTAGCAGTCCATTAAGGTAAGATATACTGTGAATCAATTCACTGAGCATTTGAAATATGAGTAACATAAAACATAAAATAAAATAAAAGCTCAGGCTCCCAGATGATGTGGCATTTGTCACTGAGTTCTTATTGACCAGAGCCCAGTGCCTACTGAGTGCCAAGACCTGTGCTGTCCAGGTGGCTCTGCATGTGGATGGTGGGAGCACAGAGTTCCTAGAAGGCAGGGACCAAAGGCAGCAATCAGTGGAAAGGGAGGAGTGGGGGTCCTGGGACCTGCTCTAAAGCAGTGTTTCCATAGCCAGCGCACACTTTCTGCTTAGGTTGTCTCCGTATCTGAAGTGATGTGGGGCAGATGAGTGAAGACTGTGAAGGAAACAAGCCCATAAGACCTCCCCCAGCTTGGAAGTTGTGCTGTTTGCACACAAAGTGGGGATGCTTCTTCGCAGAGGACAACACCAGACACAGATGGAAACACCAATTCAAGGCCACATAAGTAGAAAGTGGGATAGGCAGCTCAGCCTTGAACCTGGGCCTGCAGAAAGTCTACCCTCTTTCTTCTACCAGAATGCCACCAAAGCACTAGGATTCTCTGGGACCCACAGCTCCTCACAGGACCCAGGGCTTTACGTTGCCCAGGGCGCTCCTTTCATTGTCCCTGCCACAGGTTCACCAGGCACATGCGCTGCGGGCCTTTGTGCTTGCTGTTCCATTCCCTGGGTGGTCTTCCCCCATATGCACAGATTCACTCCCTCACTTCCTTCAAGCCTTTGTTCAACATCACCTTCTCACTAACATCCAGAACCCCCTACTTAAAATCACATTCTCCCTGGCACCAGAGGCCCTCAACACAACCCCTGGATCCCCCAGGGCCACCTGCTCCCCACCCGTGCAGATCTCTCCTCAAAGATGGCCTTCCAGGATCAGGTGACCAAGTCTCACCATCACCTGGCCCCAGGCCTGGTCCCACTCCCCACTTTGCCAACAATGATGGGTGACACAGGAGGGTACCTGAGGTTCTCTTCGCTATGGAATGAGAAAATGGCATCAGGGAACACAAAAGCAGAGAGAAGGAACCAGCCTTTCATTCAGCAAAAGGGCAGAGCACTGGCCTGGCCCTCAAAGCTGGCAGAGGGAGCAAAGGCTGACTGCTCTGATTAATGTAAATGCTGGCATCCCAAGGAGCTGCAGAAATGCCAGGGTAGAGAAGGGGAGACCTGGCACAGGGCTGAGCTATGCTCCTGCAGGAGGTTGAAAGGTGGTTCAGACTATAGAGGTTTACATGGACCCTGCCCCCCCACTTACAGCACAGGCTGGGGACATTTCTACAGCATCTATAACTGCACAATCAATGAGTCCTCACTGCCTGCACTACTTGAGCCAATTAAGCAGAGACAGGGTTGAATCATATATGAGCACTAATTAGAATACGAGAGCCCCAGTGCACAAATTTGTGCATAGGTGGGGCTGGGCGGGCCTACCCCTATAGACTGGGACTGATTGGGGGTGGGGCTGGGCAGGAGGAGAGGCCGATGGTGGTTAGCAGGCTGGCCCCACCTCTGATCAGGGTGGGGAGGGGAATGAGGAGGGGGGGGCTGTGGAAAATTGGCCGGCCCCATCCTTTGATCAAACTCCTAGTTGAACTTCCGTTCAAACTCCTGGTGAAGGGGACAATTTGAATATTAGCCTTTTATTATATAGGATTGCCAGCAGTATGAGAGAGCAGCAGGTCCTCCACAAAAATCTGCTCTGCACCCCGCCATAAACCAGCTGCTTATATTGGGTAGAAGGACAAAGATTATATGGGAAGTAGTCAAAGGATATACCAAATGGGCAGTTTACAGGTAATAGAGGCTGGAGATTTGCAAAGGCCTGCAGGTATGCAAAGACTGGGGGTCTTCAAAGAGTTGGTGGTTCTGGTTTGTTAAACTTTCCATGATAATAGGCAGCTCCCAGATGGGGAGGATGGGCTGCATTTCCAGGTGAGCTCCCACATCCTGAGGGCAACTCCCAGCCAGGTTAGAATGTGCGCCTTCTTTAATCAGAACAAAACAATCATGGTTAACAGAGCATGATTAATATTTCCTACAATTATAGCTGTCCCTGATATTCTATTTCTGCCCCTAGCACATCTATACTCTTTTCAGTATGGTTTTGAGTTTAGTGGTTTTGACAGGCCTGCTCTATTTTATGTTTCTGATTATTTTCAGTATTTTGCAATTAAATTTTCTTTAATTAAAACTTTAGACCCAAGAATCAGATTATCTATAATGTATTACCATGTGTTCCTATATGCAGTTTATGCATTTAGGTGAGAAAAGCTACTTCAGTATTTGGTACCCCAACATCCCTGTTTCCCTATCATCCACACGTTTCCATGTACTGTACTTCTTAGGATTCCCACACTGTGCCCTCCAGAGCCTTGTGAGCCAAAACAAAGGTGCTGGGAGAAGTAGCCAGGCCTCTCAAAGCTAGAACTGGCTGGCTTTTCAATAGCCTCGGGACCTTTGGGCAGGGCCCAGGGCCTGTGCAGCCTTCAGTCTCTGGCTTCCTAAACTGCAGTTCTTTCTACAGCTTTCCCCTCCCCAGAATTAGACTAATCAATTCCTAGCAAGGTTCTCAGAGAACCATGTCTGTCTGGACTGCCTTGGCTTTTCTTACTGACTCTATGGCCCACCACTCTCCCCAGCAGTACTCTCCTGTGGCAGTTTGCCCACCCAACCCCTTCTACTCTCCACTGCTCTTAGACTCATCTATCTACCAGACAAGCCCTCCTCCCTCCCTCACCTCCACCATGCTGTGTGTCCCAGACCAGCAGTCACCAACTGGTGGTCCACAGACCACTGGTGGTCTGTGAGGTCCAAAAGGTTGGCGACCGCTGGCCCAGACAACCCCTGGCCCCTCTCCCTCCTACTGCCTGGAAGACAGAAGAGGACAGTGCTCTCTCCCCCAGGCCACATTCCCCAGTTGTGACAGCCACCTTTATGTGTCTATCTCCAGCCCCACCTCCAGGCAGTGCCAGCAGGGTTTCTAGTTAGATGCACCTTGGATTTTCAGGCTCACCAGTTTCCCTCTAAAGTCTCCCTTGCCTTCTGATCTGTCTCACTATGTAAATTCAGCCCTCAACCCCTCAGTCACTCAGGCATAAGCCCATGAGGTTTTCAAAACTTGTGACCACTCACTCCACACCCTCCTCCAGCCTCTCTTTGTCTGCCTCAGCACAGAGGCTGCAAAAGCTCTCTACTTCCTTGCAGCCGGTCATGAGGCACGGGTCTGACCAATGAGTGAGAAGCAGGAGTCCACTGGTGTGTCTAAGGCTTGCTTTCCTGAAAATAGGGACCAATGCAGCTGGTTACCCCTCTTTCTTTCAGCTTCTCTTTCTCCCGACTTTTCTCCAATACTATTAAGTATCTAAAGCTGCTGCCACAGCCTCGAGGCCCTGGGGCACAGCAAGCACATGGGCTGAGTTGCAGAGAGAGAAAATGCCAGGGACTTGGGTGGCATTGCTGAGTCTCCACTCAAGCTCTGGCCAGCCTGCCTCCAGACAGCTCGTCCTGAGAGATAAATAGATGTTTCTACTGTGTTTTCTGTTATTGGAGTGGAAGTATCTTTATAGACACACACATAGTCATTCTTTATCGCTTCTCTCTCCACTCCCTCCCCTTTCTCA
This sequence comes from Lasiurus cinereus, assembly GCA_011751065.1. Lineage (NCBI taxonomy): Eukaryota > Metazoa > Chordata > Mammalia > Chiroptera > Vespertilionidae > Lasiurus > Lasiurus cinereus. Next base: position 9,878,378 of record JAAGEH010000125.1, read on the forward strand.
CAACACATCTTCTTACTCAACAGCTACCTCTTCTTTTTCTCCCCCGCCCCGCCCACTTTTACCCATCTGTGTCATTGTTTGTTTTTAAAAGAGAAATTCTATTTTTTAATGTTTTTATTGATTTGAGAGAAAGAGAAAAAGAGAGAGATAGGAACGTTGAGAGAGAAACATCAATGGGCTGCTGCCTCCTGCACACACCCCTCCCCCCCACACACGGAGGATCTAGCCCACAAACTGGGCAAGTGCCTTAACCATGAATCCAACCAGAGATCTTGGTGCATGGGTCGATGCTCAATCACTGAGCCACACCAGCTGGGCTTCTCCGTCACTGTTTTAAGCACTTGCTTTTTGAGCACTCACTCTGGACAGGCTCTGTGCCACACAGTGGAGAGAAATCAGGAGATGGCCGCATATTCAACGTGGGGAGCACCCAGGCTAGGTTCCACCTTGAGCATCTAAGTTCTGCAAAGTCTCATGTCACTGTTCCCTTTGTCTTCCAGAGTGTCCTGCTCGCCTCCAGCAAAATCAGATTCCAGAGGCTTCTTGCTCTCTAACTAGAACCATTCTGCAACTCAGAGCTGGGTCTCCCCCTCACAGCTCCCCACTCCCAGCCATACCCAATGCCCCCTGGGCTCAGCAGTTATATCCCACTTCCCAGACACTCACTCTCCTACAGGGACATAGGGAAGCTCTGCTGTGAGGGGGGGAGGAGGAAGGGGCGCAGGCAGCAGCAGAGAAAGGGGTCCCATTGGTCCAGAGAGTAAAGGAGGACCAGGCTTACATTCTGGCACATCAATCAGAGCAAATGGTCCTATGGGGAGTCACTGGAAGGATCATACCAGGGAGATAATGAGCACTGAGTAAACACAGACCATACACTGAGCCACAGGCTAGGTGATGGCCATATGTCATCTCATTTCAAAGTGCACAATTAGGATAGTTTTAGAGAGACTAGATCCTGAGGCTCAGAGAGATTCTGTAGTGGGTCTAAAATCACACAGCAGCTGAAACCGGTTTGGCTCAGTGGATAGAGCGTCGGCTTGCAGACGGAAAGGTCCCAGGTTCGATTCCGGTCAAGGGCATGTATGTTGGTTGTGGGCACATCTCCAGTAGGGGCCGTGAAGGAGGCGGCTGATTGATGTCCCTCTCTCTCATCGATGTTTCTAACTTTCTATCCCTCTCCCTTCCTCTCTGTGAAAAATCAATAAAACATATATTAAAAAAAATTAAAATCACACAGCAAGTAATGGGCAGATTAGTGGTCTAAGCTAAAAAGAAATACGGTTGAAGGAGTTTCTGGGCATGTCCTGGAATAAGGGATTGCCTCTCCCTTATACTCTGCTGCTTGCTCCTCAGCCCTGCTCAGACCCTTTCCTACAGCGAGGTACCCACCAAAGCAACAGCAGGAGGATATAATGGACCTGACTAAAGTGGCCATGCCAGCAATCAAGGGATTACAGATTCCTGGAAACGTTGCACCCTAACACACTGCCAGGGAGCAGCACCATGGCTCAAGGCTGGAGCCACCTGAGCAAGTTCCCTGGGTCTGTCCATGTGGGTTCGCACGTGCTTTAACTGTGGGGAGAGGCCTCACAGCCATTGGTGCAGGGGACCTAGCATGGGCAAGCTCAGACCTTTCCCCTGACCAACACCCTTTGTAACCCTGGAACACACAGGTCACTCACTGCTCCTGGGGTTAAGACAATGAAATTTTCAAACCTGGAATATGAAAAGTTATTTTTTCCAATTGTTTTTTAATTGCCAATGTGCTTTCATATCCACTATTTAATTGGACAAAGCCAGCACAATAAAGCAAGCATCACTTTTCAAATTATCTACATGAACAGATCAAAAACAAAGCAAGATTCCAAGAGGTCTGGCATGCTGAAGACATCACAGCAATTGTGGAGTGCAGCGAACAGTGATACAATCAATCCTGTCTTCCTCTCTTACCTCTGGGTTCCCATGGGACCCACGGGCCTGGAGGATCCGCTCTCCTGGGGCACAACAGAAGGTTCTAAAAAAGGCCTGTGCACCTAATCAAACCATTCAGAATCAGCCCCAGGATGTTTGATGGGTATATCAGGAAAGAGCAGATGTAAACCTAGATCAACCAAGGGCCATTAACCTCACCAGAAGAGCCCTGCCAGAGAATGAAATCAGCTTGCCGGAAATATAAAGGTGAGTTTCTGGGGACATCATTGAGCACACAAATTTGCCTTGCCTGAAGCCAGTCCCACCTCTGGAATTCTCATATATGTGAATCAGTATGTTCTCATCTTGTTATGACTGAAAGAGTCTGCACCAACATAAAGAATAAAACCAAGGACTCCTCATTGGTGGCAGGGCACAGAAGCCCTCTAAAAGAAAGAAGTGAAAATCAAAGAAAATCATGAGACAACCACAGATAATTACTTTTCTTTATTCAACAAATATTTAAGGGCTAAACTCCATAATAATGGTTGGAAAGGTGATGGTGAGCCCAATAGTCAGGGTCTCTGGCATCAGTGATCTCAACAAGACAGGATAAGTACAGATAATATATGGGAGGGTTAGGGAGTGACAGCAATAATGATACAAATCTGGTCTGACTAGGAATCAGAAAAATCTTCCTCAGAATGTCACATTTGGTTGAAACTGAAGGATGATCAAAAGGCAAACTTCTTGATACCCAGTCTGGACAGGGAGGGTCAACAGCACAGGTAAGAACCACTGCTGACACAGCAATTTCATCACCAGTGCTACACAAATATCGATGCATTTGGTGGAGATGAGGGAACATAGATGGATTGTACAGCTTATTTTATCACTAGACGCCCAATGCATGAAAATTCATGCAACAATGGGCCTTCTTTCCCCTCGCTACCAGCACCACCTTTGCTTCGTCTGGAGCTGCCTTTCCACTTTACCACACTGCCCAGAGACCTGGAGTGGCTGGGGTGCTCAGTGCCTGCATATGCAAGTTAATCCACCATCTTTGTTGGGTTGATTTGCAAGCTCACTCCAGATTGGCTGATTGGTGTCGAGAAGGTATGGTCAATTTGTATCTTTCTCTTTTATTAGTTTAGATTTGAATGTATGTGTGTGTGTGAAAACCTTTCCAAATAGATAAACATGCAAAAAAATATTTATAAGGACATTGTGGCAGCAATGTTTATAACAGCAGAAACCTATGATAATTGAAACAAAAATAACAAAATATATCAATATGCTTTAACAACTGGAAAACATTTAAAAAGATACTGTAAACACACATTTACAGACTTGGAAAGATGTATACTTCTAGGAGAAATAAGATCTCAAAGAACATATACAAAATGATTCCATGTATTAAGTACAAAATAGAAATTCACTAAATATTTCCTAAATGAATGGCAAAGAAATACATCTGGACAGATAAACACCAAACAAAATGCTTGTAGTCCTCATTTCTAGGTGATGAAATTATTGATGATTTTAAAATGTTTCCTGTATCTACTTATCTGAACAATCTAATTTTTAATTAATTCATGTTTAATGCACATGAATTACTTTCACAATAAAAGGGAATAAATAAGAAATCTTTCCAAAAGCAAGCAATGACTCATCAAGGTCAGTTTTAAAGATCAAGGTTTATAATTAGGGACGGAGACCTCAAGTAAGAACAGTGTGGCTAGATACGTATAGGGATGAGAAAATATTCCTCCTGTAAACATCAGAGAGAAATAAACCTTTCTTCAATGTCACAGCCAGAATTTGTTTAGCATAAGTCCATTCCATGTTTCATGTTTATTCAGCTATCTGTAACACAGCACATTAAATATCAGCAAAGGAAAACATTCATGCTGATGCAAAAATAAAGTCAACAAGGCTTCTGTTTGTATGATGCCAAAAAAAAAAATACCAACCACACACACATTTAAAAAAGTCTGTGTATGCCAAACACCTAAATAGTCAGGAAAATCTGCAAAACAAATGACATTTGGATCAATTTCTGGGGTGAGTAATTGCATCGTCCATGTTTCGCCCAGATGTTTGAGCATAATAGAGAATGTGGCCTTGGATAATCAAACCAACGGATGAGCAGAACTGCAGCCAGCTAAGCCACCACCATCACTAAAAGCACATGCTGGGCAAATAACACTGCCGACTCTCTGATGTCCTTTTGCAGCCAAATTGTAATCCTCTGATTGTTCATATCATTAGGAAAATTCTGTTAACTTTGAAACGCTGAAGTCCTGATGGAGGCAAAGCATTGGCTCTGATTCTGGCAGATTTGATGAAAGCACTCAGCAGGTGCTAGAGAAAACTGGCCAAATGTCGGACTTGGGCTCCAGGGACCTCCATAAATTGCAAGAACAACTAACTGCCTATGTCCCACATGGCCTCCCAAGCCCCACACAAGCAGTGTGGCTCCCACCTGCTTGGGCTCGCCTCGCCCACCTTGCTGCACCTCCTCACTCAGCAAAGCATAGGAGGAGTGCACAGGAGGCTGAAGGTCAGGAGAGGTGTACTGCAGGAACAAGAAGTGAGTAGAGTCTTGGAGTACTGGCCGATGAAAGAAGGATGCTGGGGACAAGGATGCCAGGGGCATGGTCATACCAGCCACTGCTCCTGGGAACAGCCGGAAGCATGGGACATTCACTGGACAAACTCAAGCACTTGGGAAAGAAAAGTGGCCATTCCCCCACAAAATCATGCCCCCAGCACCACTCAGGTGCTCAGCCTGTGCTGGAATCAGCTGTTTACACGCAGTCATTCTCCACTGGAACATGAGCTCCTGAAGCTGGGACCATATCCTACTAGCATTGGCATCCCTGCCAAGGATCCTCACTCAGTCACTATTGGCAGTTAAATGAGTGATTAGGTGCCTGCACAAAATGGAAAAATTGTATCTCATCCAAAGGCGAGGTTCTAAGTTAGCACGTGCTGTGAAAATCAATGGGTGGTCTGAGTTATCTCCAGGAAACCCCTTACATTGCCCACACACAGAACCAGCCAACGTTATTTCTCCCACTCCTGAACAAGATCCCGGTTCTCGCTGAAAGCCAGAGGAAGTGGTTACTCAGCTCACCGTAGAGTTACCATAGTGCACAGCCTCACCGATGCACACACAAGTACACAAACACAGGACCATTTAGTATCACAAGATTCTTACACAGTGGTGGGTTCATGGGAACCCAGGCCAGGCTGAACCTTCTGCTACCCCCAGGCATGCTTAGCCCACCCACTTGGCGTGGAATGGTGGATTAAGTCCCCAGCACTATTTCAACTGTTCTTTTTCTCTCCTCAAAATTGTGGGTAGCACAAACAGAGTTAAATTCCTATGTGGTGGAACTCAGTGGCCCTCCTTTCCTTGGATTATCATAAACTCAAAAAGAAAGCGGGACGAGAGGGGATGGGGAAGGGAAAAGGCTTTCCCTTTGGAAGGCAGCCCTGGCCAGCAGCACCCATTGGCAGCACTCAGGCTGTTCTCATCACACCAGCTGTCAGCACACCTGCCTCTCCTGCTCCCGCGTCCTTTTTCCACACCCATAAAATCAGGCTCTGGCCTGGGGGTTCACTCCTAACTATTCATACCAACCCAGACCTGCATCCTCCTGGACATACCCATGTTCCTCTGAATGCTATATCTTCAATAGCTTGGTGAAGCAGTCCCTACACGATGGATAATCTCTTCATCCCTTCCATCTCATTTTCAGATCCCTAGTGGGGACAGAGGAAGATGGACTTCCCAATGAGCCAAACAGGAATAAAGGACAGGCACGGCACAGGCGTGTAGTTACGTCTCGCCTCCAGTGCCATGCTGAGCCTCCAGTGCCATACTGGAGTCAAAAAAAAAAAAAAGCAGTAACATCAATCTTCTATGTATTTAAATTTTTGACATTTTCTTTATCATGGATTTTTTCAATTATTAATTTTCTAAAATATTACATTAAATGTTATTTTATGAGGTTTTTTAAAAAATCTCTTCTTAATTTTATACCCGAGAAGAGTGCCTTACTCATTTTACCGGAGTCTTTACTGATAGAACTACATTTATTGTCAGTAAGATACCAGACACTGCACTTAAAAAAGTACATATCAGCCTCACAACACTCCTATCAGTAATTAGGAACATTCTCGTTTGACAAATTGGGGAAACTGAAAAGGAAGCAGCACAGGAAGTGTCACATAGCTGGCAAGAGGCAGCGGGGACACTAATTCAGGAGGCAGTGAAGTGGGCCACACCTCGGTCAGTCAACTGGGTATCTTACTGAGGGGAGAAATGGCATTTGGCGGGGAAGCCGCTGAAGCCAGCCGGAGATGTCCCATGGACAGGTAGAGGTTCAGAGCCATTTGGAGAACCATCACTTCCATGAACATTCGCATAAAGACTAAACCAAAGGCTTTTCTGCCAGAGGATTCACATATTGAAGAAAGCCTGGTAGATATTTTAAAAACAAGGCTTTGAATTTTTCATAAGGTTATTTTACATTTGTGGGAGGAAGATTATGAAATCCAAACATGGCCAAACGTATTTTTCTTGCAGTTTAATTTTTATTTTCTTTAGAATAGAATAAAGTATGTCTCACAGGAAAAAAAAATGTCTAATTTGATTTAAAGCCATAGGTCAGTCTTCTTTGTCTGCTCATGAATACCACATTCTCATTAATACACAGGAACCACGGAAACCCTACTGAGAAACCATGAAACCTAAACGTGGATTTAACAGACTTCCTACGCATAATTTTGCTAATATGAGCAGTAGCATGAATGAATTTAGATATTATTAACTCTAGATGAAATATACATTACGGTCCAGACTAAGCTGTCAACATGAGACTGGGAGTTATCACCACGCTGGTATGTGTGGGTTGGCACTTCTACAAATTTGTTCATCATTAATTTCATTTCTTTGTCATTGTTGTTTGGCAAACACATTGCCAGTTGGCAATGACACTGGCCAAAGTCTAGATGTGGGTGGGAACACACAACCCAGGTCAAGATCCATTTCCTCTGCCTCTTCAAACTACATTAACTTTTCTCTCATTAGCTTTTCTCTAGCACTTATTAACACCAGAGCATTTAACACAGTCCTATCTTGTTGAGAAGTGAGAAATGTTTGTCTCCTCAAGTAGAATGTCACTGGCTCAATGGGAGGGATTGTATTTCAATGACTCTCAGCACTGGCTTTGGAAAGAGCTCATAGGAGGCTATCAGTTAAAAGGTTTTCTGGGGCCTCAAGGAGGCACAGAGGGAGCCAATGGGGGACTCTGTATGGAGTGGGCCAGAGGCTGGGCCAGAGGCTGAGAGAAGATCTAGGAGCCTAGGGCAGCCTGAGGAAATGTAGCCATAGGCTGAAAGACAGGGAGGGAGGCCAAGGTCATCACAGACAGGAACTACAGTGAAGAGGGAACTAATAATCACAGCACAAGCTGGGAGGGTCTGGAGTGAGGGGAGAGACAAAAACAAACCCATGAAAGTGGTTTAGGACTAAGACCAGGCCTGACCTGAGGGTATTAGAGGTCACTCTGATGGCCAAGGAGTCGTGAAATACTGTTCTCAGAGCTGCCCTGCCAAGAACTTCCAACACCCCCAGAGAAGTGTCTGTAGTGCTTAGTTCCTTTACCATTGGGTTCCTGGGCCCAGCTTAAGATCTGCCTTTACCAAGTGTGATGATATACAGGGCTAGCCACTGGCTACTATTCTCTCTTCCCAGCCTTCTTCAATGGCCATAGAAGACGGAAGCTACCTATATCTCCTATGTCTATGAATTATAAACTTTGGTTTCAATCAACCAACAAAAGGGGTGTATTATATGGCCATATTGTGAAGAACTGAACAGCAGTACCTGCTCCAGGATGGAAACGGTATTTTGTTTTATATTTTTATATGTTGCTTGGCACCCAATAAAAACCATGGAGCCCCCACAAAAGAATCTAGTGGGTCTTTTATGAGCTAGCCAAAGGTCACAACCAAATTAGTACAAGAATCCTTTCACACACAATTTTACCTATATTGGTTGAAGGGATTAGAAAACACAGATGTTTCTGACTAGAAACATGTTATTTTTCCAGTTCAGATATCTATCTCCAAATGAAGACCTTTATTATGCTAGTGTATTACTGGAAGGCCAAGAAAGCAGGAAATTAGGTCCCTGAGAGGTCCCCAGCATCAGAATAGGTCTGTAAAGAAAGACCTAAATATTTTTAAAGTTTCACCCTTCCTACTGCCCTTGAGAGTACTAATTGCTATATAGACTTTTCCTGTTGGGATCCAGATATCCAGAAGTGAATTTTTACAGACTTTTCCCTCATTCTATCTCATCAATGTCTGCACTGACCCTGGAGGGTTCTCCAGATGGCCTCTATCGTAAGTGGAAACCAAGGTCAGGTTAGTCATCTGCTTACATTAAGAAAGCCACCTCCCAGATGGTTAATATGTCTCTCTTTGGCTTTAATTCTGTGAATGAATAAGAGGACTGCATATTAATAAAGGTACTTGTTTAATTAATTGACATAAGAGAGGTTGCAGCTTCATCTTTGCAATGAGAAAGACTGCCTATGAAAACCTCAAAGAGGCACTGAGCACTGACTGGTATGTAATATAGGAGTACATGTCTTACTCAATTGAGGTAATCATTTTCTCACCATATCTCTCTAACCGAAAAAAGGCACCCTCTCTGGTAGAAAATACAGGTGTGTGTTTTATTTTTCAATCTTTATTTTTGTGATTATTACAGATGATGTCCTTCTTTTTCCCCCCCCATAGCTCCCCTACACCCAGTTCCTACCCCACCCTAGACCCTAGCCACCCTATTGTCTATGTCCATAAGTAATACATACATTCATATAAGATCTTTTTCTATTCTCTTCCCACACCCCTGCACACACCCTTTTCCCTTGGAGAATCGTCAGTCTATTCCATGTCCATGCACCTGATTCTAGTCTGTTCACTAGTTTATTCTGTTCATCAGATTTTTTATTCATTTGATTTTTAGATTCATTTGTTGATAGATATGTATTTGTTATCACTTTGTTGTTCATAATTTATCTTTACTTTTTTCTTCTTCCTCCTCTTCTTAAAGAATACCCTTCAACATTCTATCTAATAAAATGTAATATGCAAATTAACCATCATTCCATCACAAAGATGGTAGTGCCCAGTCTTAGCCTCGCCGGAGTTCCCCAGTACCAGGGGGCGGGGGTTGGGGGTGGGGGTGGGGTAACTGAGAGCAGGTAGTGTGAGTGTTCCATGCCCGGCTATGGATGGACCTCTGGGCTGCGGAGAGCCTCTGGGCAGCAGGCACGGAGTGGCCAGGCCCTGCACAGAGCTACTGGCACACGGATTCGTGTGTAGAGCTACTAGTTTCATATAATACTGGTTTGGTGGTGATGAACTCTTTTAGCTTTATTTGACCTTCAATTCTAAATGATAGTTTTGCTGGGTAAAGTAATCTTGGTTATAGGTTCTTGCTATTCATCACTTTGAATATTTCTTGCCACTCCCTTCTGGCCTGCATAGTTTCTGTTGAGAAATCAGCTGACAGTCGTATGGGCACTCCCTTGTAGGTAACTGTTTTTCTCTTGATGCTTTTAAGATCCTCTCTTTGTATTTTGCCCTTGGGATTTTAATTATGATGTGTCTTAGTGTGGTCCTCTTTGGATTCCTCTTGTTTGGAGTTCTCTGTGCTTCCTGGACTTGTAAGTCTATTTCTTTCACTAGGTAGGGAAAGTTTTCTGTCACTATTTCTTCAAATAGGTTTTCAATATCTTGCTCTCTCTCTTCTTCCGGAACCACCAGAGGCTCCTTGCACTATCCTCATATTTTTGTTTTTTGTTTTTGCTTTTTCCTTTTCTGGATAGATTTTTTTTGCTTCTTCGTATATCAAATCATTGACTTGATTCTTGGAATCCTCTAGTCCCGTGGTTGGCAAACTGTGGCTCACAAGCCACATGTGGCCCTTTGGCCCCTTCAGAGTAGCTCTTCCACAAAATACCACAGCCTGGGTGAGTCTATTTTGAAGAAGTGGCATTAGAAGAAGTTTAAGTTTAAAAATGTGGCTCTCAAAAGAAATTTCAATCATTGTACTGTTGATATTTGGCTCTGTTGACTAATGAGTTTGCCAATCATTGCCCTAGTCTACTGTTGAATCCTTGTATATTATTCTTTACTTCAGTCAGTGTATGCTTAATTTCTGACTGATCCTTTTCCATTTTTAAATGGAAAATTTAAATTATTTTTATTTTTTTGGCATTCTCACTAAGGTCCTTGAAGATCTAAGTTCCTTGGAGGTTTCTAGAAGATTCTTGAGTAACCTTATAACTGGAGTTTTGAACTCTATATCCAATAGTTGGTTTTCTTCCATTTCTTTCATTTATGACATGTTTCTTTATCTCTGCATTTTGGCTGCTTCCCTGTGTTTGTTTCTATGTATTGTGTAGCTGCTAAGTCTCCTTGAGTTGATAGAGCGACCTTGGGTAGTAAGTGTCCCATGGGCCTAGTAGCTCAGCCTCCCCAGTCACCTGAGGTGGACACTCTTGGTGCACCCCTTTGTGGGCTGTGTGCAGTTTTATTGTTGTTGAGCCTTGATTGCTGTTGGTGTCACTGAGAGGAATTGATCTCCAGGCCAATTGGTGAAGAGGACCAGCTGCACAACAGTAGGAGAGCTGCTGTGCAGGAGACATCCTTATAGGACAGGACTTGCTTCAGTAGGTGCTCACTGAGTCTGCCCTTGAGTATGTCGCTTATGGATATGAAGAGTTATAATCTGATATGGTCTCACACTGACCACTGGGTACACTGGCTCTTGAGTTTCCAGGGATGTGGAAAGTCAGTCACTGCCTAGGGCCACCCAGCAGGAGCTACAGAGAGATCTTCACATTCTTCCTTTTTGGCAGTACCCAGACGAGGTTTGGAAGTACCCTGACAAGGCCCAGCTGTGAAGCAAAGCAGGCTGGTGCTAGTGCTGGCCATGGGCCTTTTATTGATAGCTTTGGGGCTCCCTGACCCAGCTGCAGCTTGTTTGACAGGGTTTAAGCTGAGAAAAGACAGGCCATTCATATGCAAAAGCAGCTGGACACAGCTTGGATGAGGTTGTAAATTGGGTGGGGCAGGGTTTCAGGGATTCACCAGGGTGGAGCAAACAGAAATGGCTGCCAGTCAGCTGTGCACCAGGGAGGTCCCAGCATAGGAACAATGACCTCTGTGATCACCTCCATCTGAAAGAAAGCCATGCCTGAGTTCCTGCCCTGGTGCCAGATAATCCAGTTTCTCCCTGTATGTGTGTAGGTCCCCCAGAGCCTCACCCATCACTGAAGGTGAGAGCAAGTGGAAGCTTGTAAGTTCAGTTCATGGTACCGGCCTTTTAAGAGAAGCAGCTGGGTCTACAGCAGCCTGTGTATCACTCAGCCCCAATATGCACTAGTTTTTATAGTTCATAGTTTTTATTGCCCATAGGAACTTCTTTCCCCAGCTTTGGGACCCTAGGCTGAAACCCCTCACTCCTCCGGGCAGCCTCCACAGAGGTGATCTCTCTCTCAATTAAAAAAGCAGCACACCCAGGTGCAGACCAAGCCGTTCCATGCCTCCGCACCTCCTACCAGTCTCAGTGTGCTTCTTCTTTATCTCTCTAGTTGCTATACTTCTACTCAGCCTGCTTTCCCATGGTTCTGGATGATAATTGTGCATTTTAGTTGTAATTTTGATGTGGTTGTGGGAGGCAACAAGTACAGGCATTTACTTATGCCACCATCTTGGTTCTCCTCCCGAAAATACAGGTTTTGTATAAAAATCTCTACCGTTTTTGTATGCAATGACCAGTATACAATAGAAAAATTACTGGACATATAAAGAGGTAAAAAAATTTAAACAATCAAGGGAAGAAACACCATAGAAATAGACCTATAGATTACCCAGATAGTCGAGTTAGCAGACAAGAATTTTAAAATAATTGAGACTAACACATTGAAATTAGAAGATGAACTAAATGGACTAAAAAGATAGTAAATTTCAACAGAAATTGGAGCACAGGAGTTTTAAAAGGCATTTAGAACTGAAATATACAATGCATCAAATTAAGAATTCATCAGGACAGCAAACTGGACATAGCAGAAGACAAGATTAATAGATAACCACAAAAGTGTATAGAAAGAAATAAGAATGGGGGAAATAAAAGAGCACAAGAGAAATATGGGAAACAGCCAAATAGTCTAACATATCTAAAGTTGTACTATTGTGACTTCAGAGAGACCGAGGTTAAATCTCACTCTGCTCTTAGGTTCCTTACTGGATCACTGACTGAATGATGAAGGATACGCTTGGTTAGTGGCCTCTAACTCCTCTGAGGTTCAGTTTCTGCATATAAAAATTGGGAACAAATAAGCCAACACTGTAGGTGTTTTGTTTTTTTTTTAAGGCAAGAAATTTTGAAGTATATCTGTACTTCTCTCAACCATCTCTGCATCAGAATCAAGTTACATACCACCAACTACAGAACCCTGGATTAAAGACCCCTAACATTAGGCACACAAACCCTTAGTCTTCATGAAAGATGGAAAGTTAAGATGAATACTAGTGGAGTGGCTTTTCCTGTCTCCCAGACAAGATGCAAAATGGCACTGGATGGGAAACTGGAGAAAGGAGAGACAAGGTAGGCAAAAGAAAAATCTGGACTATTCTATCAGAGCAAGCACCATCCCTGCCAGGACAGAGATCACATGGAAACAGTTCCGCTCACAGATGCTTCACCTGGCTATTATTCAGCAATGACCTCTGAGATGGGACCATCTAGAGCAAGCATATGAAACTTGGGGCCCAAGTTTGCAGTAGGATCAATGCTCATTGGGCCCTGGCACTCTGTTAAGTCTCCTATCTGGTCCTCCCCATTTGGGCAACCCCCATTTTACAGGACAAGACATGGGTAAAATGAGGTAGTAATTCTAATCTTCAGTGATATTATATCCAATTGTATCAATTATTGACTATTAGGACTTAGTATATATTACTTCACTAATTACTAACATTTAATGAGTGTATACTCTGTGCCAGACACTGGTCTTAACAACTGATGTTTAACTCATTTATCACAACAACTTCCTAAGATAAGTGCTAGCTAAATGTCTTCCTAAAGACCAACCAGTTAATGAGGGCCTTCCTCGGCTCTTAAATAGGACCCTAGGGAAGGGTAATATCTGCTGAGTGCCACTGTATGTTCAGAACCTTTTATACTTGGTCTGATTGAATCAAAACAGTGACATCTGGGGCTCAATCCCTCATCTACAATGTACTTATGTTGTTAACCATCACTACCCTCGCAGCGCTGCTATGAAGCTTAAAGGAAAAGATTATATAAAGTGCTCATCACACTGAGCAGTGCATTGTCAACATTCATTGGACATGCAGCCTCTTACCTTTCAGTTTTGCGAAAACAAAGATCTCAAAAAAGGAGCTGGGATTTAAAATGTCCCATACATATAATTTGCACAGAGAATGAAACAGAGGAATATCTGCTTTTTTGCCACATATTTTTATGTAACTTAATGGAAGTTACATAAATAACAAACGTGTCTGGTCTCCCACTTGGTTTAGGGGAGTCAGCTGGAGCATAAGAGCTAACTGGGATGTATCAGAAACGTTATCTTAGTAGGTCCTACCTCTGACGGGCACATCTGAGGTCAATTTGAGGCTCCCGGAACAGCTGCCCTCCTCTGACCTCAAGAGGCCTCAACCAAGGCTCAGATTCTTCCTTAAAGAGCAGAAGACTTCAAGGCACCCCAGACCATCACCAAAGACACTGCCCCAAATGACTGAGGCCTGCAGGCAGGCCTCTCCCCAGGGCTCTCACAGCAGCCAGCTGTCTGCCTCACCAGGCCAGCCTGTGGGTCCAGGTAAACATGTGCTCATTAGAGGATTCCAAACAAACAATAATCACAAGATCCAGGCAGAAAAGAAAGTGGAGTCGAAGCTCCTGCTCTTCCTATCAGAGGTAATCTCATTTTAAACGTGACCCCAGGGTTTTTAGAAACCTATTTAGATCTTGGATAGGTGTGTGACTAGACTGTAAGCCAGAAAATCAGCGGAAGCCATGGGGCTGCCAGCTTCTGAGACCACTGTGGGCCGGCCCGGGGCAGCATCACACCCTGACGAGAAGGGCCCAGGCAGTTCCTGAAGCGAAAGGGAGATGGTCCATGTCCTTGCCCAGCTTCGATTCGAGGAAGATAACCGCTCTTTACTGAGTTCCTTCCTTGTATCAAGCAACAAACACTCAAATGAACACTTGACAGAACCTTCCCAGAAGCCCTATTATCCCCAATTTCATAAAGAAAACTAAGGTTAAGAGATGTGCAATCCCTGCTCCAGGCCTCCTAGTTGGTAGGTGCGGGGATGCAAAGCCAGGTCTGTCCGATTCCTAAACTCAGAGAGGCTCATTTCCTTACGCCATGTTCTATTCTGATCACTGAGGCATCACCCTGGACCAGCCACTACACCAAACATAGCTCCATCTAAAGTCTCACAATCCTCCTAGGAGTAGGAGAGAAAACTTTCTGACCAGACTAGATGCCTAGTAACTGTTATTTCTAATATGAGATGTCCAGACCTCTGTTGGCATTATCTTTTAAACAGATGCCCTGCGATTCCAGGGTCTGAAAAAAAACTATGAACACCAAAATCTCTCCCTCATAAAGTAAGTTTTAATAATTAAACAAATGTCAGTGTTCCCAAAATTGACCTATAAATTTGATCCAACTCCATTAAAAACAAGCTTTTTCCAGGGACTTGACACATTGAGCCAAAGTGGATATTAAAGAGAAACAAAGGACAGCCATACCACTTCTACAGAAAAATACAGTAGGGGAACTTAACCTTACTAGATGCAAAGACTAAATACAGATGTGGAATGGACAAAATGGTGCTGGCACAGGACTAGAAAGAGTGACCAACAAAACAGAATAGAGAACCTAGGAAGAGATCCTCACATCTACAGATCTTTACTGTACAAAAAAGACAGCATGCTCATCCTAGCAGAAGAGAGGGATAATTCAATCCATGGACTAAGAAATATGGTTCTCCATATGTAAAGACTGAATTAGACCTCTAACTCATCATTCACAAAAATCAGCTGTGTGTGTGTGTGTGTGTGTGTGTGCGTGTGTGTGTGTATCTTTCTGATGTTGGGATAGAAAAAGATTTCTTAAACAAGATACAGAAAGTCCTAGCAACAAAAGGGAAAAAAAATTGATACATTTGATTTCAACAAAATTGAAAACTTCTATTCATCAAAAGATGACTCAAGGAAAGAGAAAGGTCAAACTACTGAAGAAGTTATCTGTGGAATAAATGACCCACAAAGGATTAATGTCAAGAATCTATGAAAATCACCTAAAAAAATTGTAAAAATAGAAACAACCTAGTAGAAAAATGATCAATAGACATTATCAGGCATTTTCACAGAAGCAAAAAATGATTACGGCCAATAACGTATGAGGAAATGCTAAGCCTTAGTGGTCACCAAGAAATTGGAAAATCAAGATCATGATACTTCATTCAACTGGTAAAATAAGAAGTCTGAGAATATTCCATGTTTAAGAAAATGCAGTATAATGTGGCTATTTTATGTATTGCCAGTAGGAGTGTAAAATGATACAAGTATTTTGAAAAGCAATTTGGCATCATCTTGTAAATTTAAACGTCACCTACCCAAAGGCCCATCAATAGTGTAAGGAACAAATAAAGTGTGGATATGTCACATACTGGAATATTATACAGATATACACATTAACCTCCTAAAGGTGACTGACAGGGGAAAGACCTAGAAAACAATATCCAATAAGATATGTTTTTTAGGAAGTTCAATATAAATAAAACTAAACAACTAACGTTTAGGTATCTTATGTTATTTTATAACTTTTTAAAAATACATACGGGAATAATAATCACAACCTTCAGAATCATGGTCACCTCTTCGGAGAAAGGGAGGCACATAGTAGGATGGGAGATGTAAGTTACCAGTAATATACAATTTTGGGATTGAGTTGTGGGTTCACAAGTGTTCATTAGGTTTTAACAAATAAAACAGAATCAATGATAATAATGTGCCATGAAAAGAACGAGGATTAACCCAATTGTGTAGACCTGAGATTCAACGTAAAAAAATTAGGAATACAGGTGCAATGGAATATTGGCAATTACCAAAACATCATCTATAAATGCACCTATAAAAAGTACCTACAGCTCAGTTGGCATGGCTCAGAGGTTGAGCAGCGACTTATGAACCAGGAGGTCAGTTTGATTCCTATCAGGGCACATACCTGGGTTGGGGGCTCAATCCCTAGTAGGGGCTATGAAGGGGGCAGCCAATCAATGATTCTCTCTCATCATTGATGCTTCTATCGCTCTCTCTTCTTTTTCCTTCCTCTCTGAAATCAATTAAAAAAATACATTTTTTTAAAGTACCTACTACCATAAACATTGCTGCAGATTGGAAACCTGCAGCCAGAGGTTCCTTATTCCCCTTTACACGTAAACATGGAGGGCAAACAGATATGCAGCCACAACCTTATGACTTGTCACGACCATGGTAGACATCAATAATAGACCTCCTGGGATTTCAAGCTTCCCTCCACGCAGCTCTCCTTTAGTCACTTGAAATGAAGTATGTGGAAAGGTGGGTAAGTTCTGTATACAGATGCTCACTCAGGATGCCCAGTGCAAACAATCCAGAGAAGAATTCAAGGGATCGTAAGCAAGAGGGAGGAGAAAGGTCAGCTGATGGAGTAGGAAGCAAAGTCCATAAAACTTCCCTGTGGCTCCCTGGTTGACAGAGCCCTGAGCACAAGCCCCTGCCTGCTTGGTCCCCGAGAGGAAGAGAAAATCAGGAGAGACAACAGCATATTTAACTTGACATGTGGGATATATGCTATGCTGTGAGGTGTGGAGGCTGGAAATGAAAACCAATTTCCCAAAGAAATATCTCTGTTCATGGGTGACTGGGTTATTCGAGGTCCCTGAGGGAAAATTTGATGCTCGGAGCTCAGGGAGGAAATGTGATTCCTCTAATGCATCCTTGGATGCTCTCAGCAAGCGGGACCGTGGCCTGGACAGATGGATACCAGGGGACTCTCAGGGGCAGGGCTGATATCACCAGCCTTCAACTTCCCAAATGTGCCCCAGCTCCTCAAAGTCAGAGCCACCGCTCGGAAACAGGCACCCAGCAAATGTCAGACAGATGGAGGCCAGGACATCAGCAACGCATGGGGTTTTTTGGTTCAAAGCCAAAGTCTTCTGAGCCTGAGACCTGAGTCATTTTGGAAGAACATTAGGATTCTAACGGAGGGAAGGAAGGAAATAAATCAGAAGGAGGGAACCATCTTTGGAGACTCCATAGTGCCAAGGGAAACCCCTCATAATTCTTTACAGCACCTTCATTGGCTACCAGTGCATGGGGGCATAGTATGTTCTCACTAAACGCTGTTGATTTCCTAATCAATTTCTCCAATCCAAGAGGTCCAGGTAAGCAATAGAGGGTCTACCTGGGAAGGATGCACCTGGTGATAAGTGTTATGCCAGCATGGGATAGAAGCAGAGACTTGGGTCGGAGGCTCTCCAGAGGGAGGCAAAGGGAAGCAGTCCTCTCAAAGACACTGCACACTCGGAAGGTTTGCTCGCAGCCCAGGATTTCAACTACGTCAGAATAGTAAAAGCATTAAATCCTTATGAAAATCATCTCCATGTGGGAATAATAAAGGCAGAATGTGGGGGCTCCTACTATAGGAGATCTACAGTAAGGCATCAGTCTCAGCTTCCTCACCTGCCAGATGGGTATAATCCCCACTGAGGTGGTGTAAGGATCAACTGACATGGATGTGAAAGTCTGACAACAGTATGCCATGTTGTGGAAACACAGGAAAAGTCACTGGCGAGTGCTAAGCCAACTCGAAGACGGGACTGGATGTAGTCAAGTTGACATTTCTCAGAGGCAAATGCACTTCAGTCAAGGAAGACATAATGCTCGAATCCAAGAGTTGGACTAGTTCCTTCACAGCAGTAAAGTGTAAGGTCAGCCTGAAGACCTCTGTGAGTGAGGTGTGGCGGAGAAAGCCAGCATCCCTGGGCACTCAGCGAGGCTAAGTCAGTGCCACCCTGGGAGATCTTTCCTAGGTTCCTGAGAAGATCCCACAGTGGGTTGGGCTACAGCAAGTAATGGGCTGTACCAGTCGTAACGCGCACCTGCCAGCAGCCTGCTATTCACCATTCACTTGCCAAACACTTGTGTTGATTTATTTGGACCCCCACCAGATCAGCCTTTTTATTCCCAGTAGATGAATGAGAAAACTGAGGCTAAAACTGGACCCAAATCACACAGCTATTTCATGGCAAAGTCAGAATTTAGACCAAGATGTGCTTCCCACAAAGCCCATGTTTGTCCACTGTATGGGGCATTCGTGATAATAAATTAATGAGACCAACACTCGGTAAGACCCAGGCACAGTTTGAGTTTTTTTGTGGCAGGGGAAGACTGAGGTGGGGACAGACCTTTTGGGCAAAATGCCCTCAAGAGAGGGCATGTTGGGGGTTAAGATGAAGTTCTGGTGCCCATCTGCTCATTATCAGCAGATTAAGAATTGGTTGATAGCTCATCCCTAAGGAAGCAGTGGTAATGGGAAACACAGCCTCCCTTCTACCCCTCCCTGAGTCCCCCAGTACAGAGGTTGGATCTTGAGGCACAGACCACATGGATCTAGAGACACATAATGTTAGTGTGTTCCAGAACCTCTGAAGGCAGAAGGAGAAAGATAAAGAGACACCAGGCCTATAAAAAGGGTTCAGCATAACTTACCCACCATCTTTTCTTGGGAAAAGAGGGGGGATGAGGCTAGATCTTCCTATGAGAGCATGAGAGAGAAAGAAAGCATGTATCCCAGACTTTCATCACACACACACCAGGAACTGTGGTCCAATTAACATCTCAGTACTGATCTATCAGCTCTCTCTCTCTCTCTCTCTCTCTCTCTCTCTCTCTCTTTTTTTGTAATTATCTTTATTGCTGAAAGTATTACAGATGTCTACTCTTTTCTCTCCACTGACTCCCTCCACCCTGCTTCTGTCCCCCCACCCCCAAAAAAAGGTCTTCACCACACCCATTGTCTGTGTCCATGGGTTATGCATGTATACATGTAAATTCTTTGATGAATCTCTTCCTACCCTCCCCATTCCCTCTGAGATTTGTCAGTCTATTCCAAGTTTCCATGTCTCTGGATCTATTTTGTTCATTAGATTCCACATGCAAGATCATGTGATACTTATCTTTCTCTAACTGGCTTATTTCACTTAGCATAATGCTCTCCAGGTCCCGCCATGCGGTCTCAAAGGGTAAGAGATTCTTCTATTTTACAGTTGCATCATCTTAGATGGTATAAATGTACCACCACTTTTTTATCCACTCATCTACTGATGCGTACTTGGGCTGTTTCCAGATCTTAGCTATTGTAAATAGCACTGCTTGAATCTAGGGGTGCATCTATTCTTTTTGACTGGTGTTCCAGGATTCTTAGGGTATATTCCTAGAAGTGGGATCACTGGGTCAAATGGAAATTCCATTTTTAATTTTTTTGAGGAAATTTCGTATTGTTTTCTATGGTGGCTGCAAGCCCTCCTCTCTTATAGGGGGGGATTGAAAATGGGCTCGGGAAGAAAGGCAGGACTGAAGAAGAGAACATAAAATTATCCTCTCCCTGTTCATCCCAATAGGATGCAAAAGAGAAGACTTCAAAGGGTGCATAAGACAGAGCACCTGGGGAAATGGGGGAGGAAAAACATAAGAACTCTGCCTGACCACATGTGGTCTCGGGTCCTGATGGACGCTGAGGTACCTCTGAACATCCTCTCTCGAGTGGAGCCTGGGCTCCCCAGGGAAGTGGAGGAAAAGAGGAGAGAAATGTAGGAGACAAGGAAGAATGGAGGAGGGCAGCCATCACCAGCTCTCCAGGCTCTGTACTCCCAGAAGTCCCTCATGTCTCCAGAACCCCTGGCAGCCCCCTGTGCATCTCTTCTCCTTTCTCCTGGAGGGCACAGCCCCTGTTCATCTTGGTCGACTCTCTCTAAGATGTAGCTGAAGTCCACACTTACACTTTTCATTGTACAAACCTAGAGAATCCTGGGGAACCAGGAGGAGCTCCATCAGTATTAGGTGATGCAGCAAATAAGGGGCAGCAAAGCTCTGATTTGATGCATGAGCCTGAGACGTGGTAGGTGCTCAGCAAGCGCTTATTGGATTAAGTACTTGTTGCATGAGGCTCTTGGAAAACAGTACAAAGGCCAACCCTGCTGCAGGAGAGCTTCGGCTCCGTGCAGACTCTGAGCTGTACAGGCAGACTCTGAGCCTCCACAGGCTCCCTGCCCACCACTCCCCACTCCCACCAGCTCCCCGAGGGTAAGAATAGGGGTGTCCAATGACAGGATACAATCTTTCAACTCCCAGAAGACTGTGACAGGAACACATTTCACACTTTTCCCTCCTTGAGAATCACTGCACCAGCAATCCCTGATCCTTAGTTTACCGAATGCCCCATCCCCACTCACTCCTCCATGCCTTTGTGCATTGGGACCACCTTCCTGAAACGCCCTCTCCATTCTTGCCCAGTGTTAAAAGTCTCATGCAAGTACACCTTGTCCCCAGTTGCCTTGAAGACAGGACACTTCTTGTCCCTTACCATTCTTCTGGTTGCTGGTACCAGAAACATCTGACCTCTCCCATCAGTCCACAGAAGTGACCCCACCCTCACGCCAAAAAACAGAACCATTAGGTAAGCCTGGCCAATGAGTCTCCATTCTGAGACTCAGGTCAAAGCTATTAGAGTATAAAGATAAAGCTCTCTTTTTATTAGACCTGAAACCAAGCAGACATTGGCCTCAAATTCTCACAAATTGAGGGGCTACCACTCGAAGAGAACCTGAGAGAGTAAAGAAGAAAGCAGAGCTGAGAGATGCAGGAGGCTATGTCCTGATAATACTGCTTGGGCACCTGGATTCAGCCATAGCTGAGGCCCACACCTAGGCTTCTCACTGGGTAAACCTTTAAATTCTTCGTCTGTTTGAGTCAAGTTTTCTACTGTTTGCTCCTGAAACAATCTTGGCTCCTGTAAACATCACAACCTCCCCAGGGGACCTCACAGAGCATGGTACTGAGTGGGCATTCAATAAATACCAAATTGAATTCAACGATTTGGTGGCAGCCTATTTAAACCCTGGCCTTCAAAAGTGCAACTTAACATCAACCTATGCCTTCTTGGGATAAAGGAAATCTCCCTGTTGACTTCTGATCTTATTGCAACATCACTTTGGCTCCTTGGGAACTATTTGGTAAGAAGCTTATTGTCTTCTAACTTTTGGAAGAGAGCATTTCTAATTAAAGCAATATTACACAGTAATAAGTGTCTTAGAGTTTTACGGCAATGCCCATAATCACATAAATAAGAATTTTATATCCAATTAGCATTTTATATTTATTCAATCCTAAAACAGTCTAGCATTTTTATTAATCAAATAAAATAGCATTTAATAGATATAGTTGTGCTGGCTTCTGAAATTAGCTGGCATATAAAACAGCACTATATCCAATTATGAGACATATTGCCCCAAAAGAACAATACGTGCTTGCCAGGATTTCCATCAACACAATGCCTATATTTACCTAAATGAGCTAAAACCAACATTTTCCAACATTTCATTGTTTGTGTAATACTTTCATGATCTCTTCTAGAGCCAGTGCCACCTGTGGTATTAATGACTAACAATGTTTCTTTAAATAGAACCATTTTGTTCATTTAAATAATTTTATTTTAAGAAGGAAATTTTATATCATCAGCATGATACACTGGCTATGCTTTAAGACAATATTAAAATAAAGGCATAGCTATTAACATAAAAACAGTTTATTTCTGTATTCATTTAAAGTCATCCTGCATACCAACAATGGTTTTCATGGCACATTTGGGGGAAATAAGTGAGTTAAAACATTCCAGAGAGAACTACAAGGGCATCCTGTATGGCACTTTCATGAGATGACCCGTATCACACAGCACCTATTGTTTAGCTCTAAAACACCCAGGTGGGACCTCCAGCTTGGCCCTACCTGCAGTGCTTTCTCCTCTTGAATAAGCAGGGAGTTATTTACTGATAGGCCAGGGACTTAGCAATAAAAAGTTAGAATTCTCTTTTACATGGCGGATGACATCTTTGAGCTTGCAGGACAATTGTATTTTAAAGCAAAGGATGGCACTTCTGGAGGAGTCAGACAATTCAAAACAGGTGCATTTCCAGATGTAGGGATAAATACAAAGAAAGGGGGCTGAATTCCAGAAGCACATAAATCCGCAAGCACTCTCACGTATTTTATTTTATAGGTTTTTTTTTTATTTTCTTGGCATTGGTCCTAATATTCTATGGATTGCTTGCCCTCTGTAGCATATCATGATGGTGGTCTGGCTTCTTTCATGGTTTTTATCAGGCCTAGCTCCTAGGATCAGTGGTCGGCAAACTCATTAGTCAACAGAGCCAAATATCAACAGTAAAACGATTGAAATTTCTTTTGAGAGCCTAATTTTTTAAACTTCTTCTAATGCCACTTCTTCAAAATAGACTCACCCAGGCCATGGTATTTTGTGGAAGAGCCACACTCAAGGGGCCAAAGAGCCGCATGTAACTTGTGAGCTGCAGTTTGCCAACCATGGTCCTAGATCAAACATATAGGCAGACATTTGGGTGCAATTTTCAGGACTAACAATGCTCCTTAATGAACACTTGTTTGACATTTATACCCCTACAGGGTATAAAAAAGGCTCCCAAAGATAATAGCAGTGATTGTTAAAATGTCCTGGGGACTTCAGTGCAGGCAAGCAACAAAAGCATTCATAGAATATGAGCAAATTATGAGGTATTTCTATTTACCAGTTTAAGAGGGAGCACAGTTTATAGGCCAGCCACCTGGCTTTGAAATCATTCCATTTATAAGAAAAAATTGGGAGGATCAAATTATTTTCAAGTTTGTGCATAAAGTGACACCTTAAAAACTTCCTTTACTTATATCTTTATTCGTTTCAGAGAGGAAAGGATACATATATATATATATATATGGAGAAAGAGAGAGAGAGAGAGAGAGAGAGATCAGTGATGAGAGAGACGAGAGACACATCCATTGGTAGCCTCCTGCATGCACCCGGACCAGGGTCAGGGATCAAGCTTGTAAGCAAGGTATGTGCCCTTGACCAAAATCGAATGCCCCTTCAGTTTCTCTCCACTGAGCCAAATCAGCGAGGGCTTAAAAACTTTGGTATCACACTTTTCAAATCTGCTAATTCAATTGCACATGGACTGCACTGTTGCTGACAGGGGGTCTTTGAGAAGGGAGGAACCTGGGGAGGGTTATGGACTGTCAGGGTGGGCGGGGAAAGCCTGTGGCAGTACATTACAGGGAGGCTTGCTTAGTGTGGGATGGGGAGAAGCTTGCCATGTGTTGACACCCCAAATGCAGTCGATTTTCACATCCCCCATTTAGAGGTAAGAAGTCAAAGGCCTCCGGAAGATTCCGAGATAAGCTCACCTTGCAGGCTCTGAGACACCAAAACCAGGAAAGGCAGCCTTTACCTCAGGCCTGGGGAAAAGAGGGTAGACAACACAGAGGGAGACCCCCCCAAGGGATGGAGAGTGGGAGGGCTCTGTGGCAGGCCACGTGGAGAGAAGTGCCCAAACCACTGCAGAGGGCAGCAGCTCTCAGCCCACACAGATTGGAACACCACGCAGAAGTGGAAACCTTCGGAAAGGCCGGGGAGAGGAAGCTGCAGCCTGAGGGCCTGGGAGAAGAGGGAGCAGAAGAAACAGGCTGAGGAAAAGGGCATCCGGACACGAAGGTGGCAAGGTGGGGCTCAGGTGCCTGCGAGGCCCCACAGCCCCTGAGGCCATGATGCTCAGAGCCGGGGGGCGCTGACAGGGGTGGCAGCATCATAGCTGAAACTCCAAAGAGGCCCTGGACCCGACTGACCATTTTTCACCTCTGTGACCTGGGCTGGCTATTAGTTCTGCCTTTGGAGGTCACTGCAAGGAAGGACTGAATAACCACATTCCAGGTGGTCCCCCAACTGTGAAGCAGCTAAGAAGGCCTTTTTCAGGCGAGAGGGCTTTCCCTGTCCCTGCTGAGGAAGGAGTGTGGCTGGACTCCTCTCCACGCTATGCATGTGAGATGACCGATGTCTATCCCATTCTGTCCTTGAGCTGACCAGAGGTGACTCAATAATTACGCACAATCCCACCGGTCACCAGGTCCAGACCCCTGACAAAATCTGCTCATAGAAAAATCCCCAGCCGAAACCGGTTTGGCTCAGTGGATAGAGCATCGGTCTATGGACTGAAAGGTCCCAGGTTTGATTCCAGTCAAGGGCATGTACCTTGGTTGTGGGCACATCCCCAGTAGGGGGCATGCAAGAGGCAGCTGATTGATGTCTCTCTCATCAATGTTTCTAACTCTCTATCCCTCTCCCTTCCTCTCTGTAAAAAATCAATAAAATCTTTTTTTTTTTTTTAATCTCCAAATCCTGGCAGGTCCCCAACCAGCAGTAGACCTTTATTTGCACTGGGACAAAACTTAGCTCCCAAACACTCAAACCCCACCACACTCTCTGGTGACTACTTTGCAACTTTCTCCCCTTGTACATCCTTATCAGCCCTCGATCCTGCCTCTGCAGGAGGCCTCCCTAATCCCGCAGGTGGCCCTTCCCAGTGCCTCTACCGCTTCCAGGTGTCTGTTTGTTTCTTAGTCTCCCCACATGGACTATGATACCTTTGGGGCCAGGATTATATCTTATTCATCCTTGTAACTTGCTACCTCGCAGAGCCATTAGAACACAGTAGATGCTGAATAAGCTTTCGATAACTGAAAAATGACTATGTGGTGACTGGTGCTCCACAAACACGGTGGGACATGGACCAAGGAGCCACCACATTTGGAGGTTCTCATCATTCCACTGGGGCTGCACTCTCAATGCTGTTAACTTGACAGTTCCACCCCACTGAAGATGGCCTATCTTTTGGAAGGTAGCAAGATTTGTTTTTCTTGCTTCTTTGTTTTTAATGCATGAAATTTAAAGGGAGAGTCTAATTAGGCCCAACCAGCTGCTAAAGGAAATCTTTGCCACCCGGGTGGTGGCTCTAAGTCAGCATTTCCCTGGGAGGCAAATCAGGTCATGTGGGTAGAAGCCACACCTGCTCCATCTCCACTCAGCAAATGCCCCTGGGTTGTCAAAGCAGCACTCCAGTAAGATGTCCTGAGAATACTGCCCATTGTACAATGTTAACACATGTAGACAAGCTAGGAGTTATCTAGCGTGGATGCTAAGTCGCAACCTGGCCCATTTCTGTTTCGGAGAATTCAGCCTGACCCTCTCATTCCCCATGAGCAATGCTTCCCTCTTCCTCGCTGTTCACGGAGGTCAGAGTCACAACTGCATCTGCAGAACAGGGAGTATAGGTTTCCAAAAATGAAATCAAAAGCAGCCTATTTAATTTATTCCAGTTCCTGCAGCTCAGAGGCTGACCTCACCAAAGCCTGGTGCCTCACCTGTCACCGTCAAGGTGTGCAATTTGATTTTTGTATGCCTGGCACCTCAACAGATCTCACCAGGAGGATAAAGGGCACTGGAGACAGGAGACGGGGAAGCCTGCTATCACTTGAGGTGGGTAAATTCCACTGCCAACAATAATGTCCCTGTGCTGTGTGCTGGCTTGCAGAAAAAAACAGTTTTAAGGAACAATTTTTACTTTTCTATGTAACATTTCCCTTACCTATAAAATATAAGCTCCAGACCAATGACATAATGGCTGACTCTGGAAAAAGACCCTGAATGATGAAAAAGGTGGAACTACTTGGGAGCCAAGATGTAAGATGAGTGATGAAGGCAGCCAGGTATAGGGGTACCTATTTTCAGGGGCTCCACTGCCATCCAGCACTTCCTGTTATAATGTGGCATTAACATTTTAAATATAAGTATTCCCCCAGTTCTTACATATTTGTCTTAGGATACATTTCTATGACTTTGGTTACTGAATGCAGGGGTATAAATATCTTAAGGCCAGTTGGTACATATGGCCAGGGCACCTGCCACCAGCAGTTTGTAAGGGCCCAGCTCTGGGCTTGGTTGCTTGGAATCCTTTGAAATGGTATAAGCAGAAAGGAAAAAGCAGATACACTTTCAGTTTGCATTAATCAGATTATCAAAAACACCGAGCTGTCCAAAAGGCAGAACTAAATCAAATCATTGAGGATGCCTGTCTCCTTGGGGCTGGTATAGCAAGGGGAATCTTTTAAACAGCCTCAAGCTAGATCATAGGCATGTGTGATGTATCCCTAAGGCAAGGAGGGTGTATAAAAACAATCGCTGAGTATGATTGCATGTAACTTTCCTTATAGATACCCAGCCCTCATTCCAACTCTGCCTTTTAGGCCTCTCCGCCACCTTTCCAATAGCCCAGGAGCACCAGTCCGCAGCCAGCCCCCGAGAATGCAATGGCTACCTCTGACCCACCAGCTCTCTGGCTCTGTGTGAGCTGGCGCCAGGACTGCATTACTCTTGAGAGATGTGCTTCTCCTGACAGCCAGATAAAAGCACATCAACACTGCCCTGCCACTAACAGCAGAACCCGAGCAACACAGGAGGGCACAATTCCATGAAGAAACACAGGGCTGGGGGAGGCCCACTAGAGCAACCGAGAACACTCCAGGGAGGCCCTGAACAGGGCGGGCTGCAGAGGAGGGAAGCTGAGTCTCTCCCACTAGACATGAGAGAAGCTGAATGTGCCCCACAGAGGTGGAGCAGCAGGATGGATGAAGCACACCCCTCCTCACAGCAGGCTGCACCCTGTGACAAGTGAAG
Organism: Lasiurus cinereus; assembly: GCA_011751065.1. Taxonomy (NCBI): domain Eukaryota; kingdom Metazoa; phylum Chordata; class Mammalia; order Chiroptera; family Vespertilionidae; genus Lasiurus; species Lasiurus cinereus. Next base: position 9,905,260 of record JAAGEH010000125.1, read on the forward strand.
GGGACCACCTGCAGGAATGCAGACACCCAGTTCTGCCACTGACAGGGAACAAGATCCCAGGACTCTTTGGGTCGAGATCTAACACCCCCAGAAGGCTGGGATGGAAAGTAATGACATATCACAGCACAACACCTCGTACCATAAAAGCATGTGAGAAAGGGCCCCTGTTATTAATAATTACAGTAATGATTCACAGCAAAAGCCTTTATGCATACATAAGAACTTATTTAAAATTTTCAATACATTCTGGAACTTGTTCTATAAAAATTCAGTTCTATTCCTAGAAACTCAGGCAAATCATGCAAACGTGACTGTGTTTCCTTCACAATATTGCAGAAGACATATCCAACCCACCTCCCAGGTCAGGCTGGCATGAGAGGAGACACGTTGTAGATAGAGGTCGGGAGCTCTAAAATGCCAAAGGACATAAGGAATAATTATGTAACATCTAGCTGGACTCAGACAACAGGGCTTGAATTTGCTTTGTCCAATGTGGCAGCCACTGGCCATTGTGGCTATTTCAATTTTAATTGCTTAAAAGTAGATAAAGTTTAAAAATTCAGGTCCTTGGTTACACCAGCTATACTGCAAATGTGCATGTGGCTGGCAGCAACATCCTGAATATGTGCTGAATATAATAACAACACAGATAAGGAACATTCCCGTCATCGAAGGAAGTCCCACCAGACAGTGCTGCGGGGTGGGTAACACAAACTGGCCCTCCCGGGAACCAGGCCCTAAACACAGACCCCAAAGGAATCCTATCCCAACCAAGATTCCATCACCTTTCTCTCCTCTGCTTCATCCCTAATAAAATGACAAAAAATCCGGAGACATGGAACAGACTGACAAATTTCAGAGGGAAGGGAGAAAAGGGGTGGGGGTGGGAAGAGATTAATCAAAGGACTTATGTGCATATATTCATAACCCATGGACACAGACAATTAGTGTCAAGTGCCTGGCTAGGGGGCAATCAGGGGCCAGGAAGAGGGAGGATAATGAGGGGGGAGAGGATATCTGTAATACTTACAACAATAAAGATTTTTTTTTCTAAAAAAAAAAAGGGCAAATAAACAGTTATACAGACTCACCAAAATTGTACAATCTGTATTTTATAGCTTGCATTTGAATCTATATTTCATTCTTGCCAAACCCCACAATTTAGTTTTGCACTGGGCTGAACTGAACAAATTATGTAGCTGGCTTTGCCTCTAGTCATTCCTCAGGGAACAATTTCTGATTTTTGAAGGATAGAAATAACTAATTCTAATTTCCAAGTTTATTGAAAATATGCAATATGGACAAGCAAAATATGTAAGACAGAGCATGATACTGAAGCTATAAATAAAACAGAGTGTTTTTCTTGTTGTTGAAATCATCTTACTATTTAGATATTGTAAAATTGGACTTGTCTGCCCAATCCAATTAGAAATGTTGAATCTCTAAATCTAAGGAAGAGTTTAAATTAATTCTTCAAATTCTGCTATGAAAATATCACTTAGCAAAATTCATTTCCAAATAATTGTGTGACAGTTAAATAACTTAAACAAAATGGTTCAAATCAGGCATGATTTTTGCCATTAGCATTACTTACAGATGAAATACTATGATATATCTTAATTCATTTTTTTTCTTTTGACACTTGATGAAAATGGGGAAAATTATCTCACAGTGACATGTATCATCATTTCATACATACATGCATAAATATATGACTATCTATGTTAAATGGTTATGTTATAATTTTGGATTCATTTCTTAAATGTTATACAATTTGAACATATGCAATAAAATACCATAATGATCTTTTAAAAATGTATATTTTATTTCAGAGAGGAAGGGAGAGGGAGAGATTCATAGAAACATCAATGATGAGAGTCATTGATCGGTTATCTCCTGCACACCATCTACTACAAACATGACTGTACACAGTCGAGCCAGCAATCCAAGCATGTGCTCTGACTGTGAATCGAGTTGGAACCTCGAGGTCCATAGGTTGATGTTCAACCACTGAGTCACACTGGCGGGGCCCATAATGACTTTTAAAACTAAAACAAAGTCACAGTATTTAAATAAGCTATTTGTAGTGGCAGCTATAGATCTCTTGGAGAAGATGATGGCAAACAAAATAGATCCAGAGACATGGAAGCATGGGACAGATTGATGAATTTCAGAGGGAAGGGAAGAAGTGGGGAGGGGGCGGGAAGAGACTAGCCAAAAAACTGATATGCATATATTCATGGATTCTCTCCCCAGGAAAAATAATGTTCGTGAGAGCACTAACACACAACAGTACACACACACAATGTTGCAAACAGTGTCAGAGTTTCAGGATGTACACAGCCATGGACCCCCAATGAGGAACTTCAATCTAGAGAACAACTTACAAGGCCTGTTGATCAAATGATTGGCTGATCTAAAGAATGGGAGGGTTTTACCAGGAACAGAACTCAAAAGACTCATTTTTTTCGGTTCCACCCCACTTTATTGGGAATGTTCCTGCCTTACTCCCTTCCTTGGGTAGAAATGGTCAGCTCCTCAGTGGTCTCCCAGAACTAGGCTCAGCTGGCTCCAATCTGCCCCTGTGGGCCTCATTCTTTATGGTTGAGTTTGGATTTTAGGCAGAATATAGTGGGTAGCCAATAGAGGGTTTTAAGGAAGAAAATGATATGATATTATTTGTCTTTTAAAAAAATCTATTGAGTAACCCTAGCCAGTTTGGATCAGTGGGTAGAGTATCAGTCTGCTGACGGAATCCCAGGTTTGATTCCAATTAAGGGCATCTGCTTCGGTTGCAGGCTCAATCCCTAGTAGGGGGCATGCAGGAGGCAGACCATCAATTATTCTCTTTCATCATGTTACTACCACTCCCTCTTCCTTCCTCTCTGAAATCAATAATATATATATAAATAATCTGTTGAGTAAGAACGCCTGTGGAGAAAGAACTGTTGAGAAGGTGTGGAAAGCAAAAGCAGGCCAGGTAACAGGTGATGCAGGTGAAAGTGACAGCACCTTCTTGTACTTCACTGTGGCAGTGGAGACAGAGGGAAGGGGCAGACCCGGGACACATCTTGCTGATGGCCTTGTTGCTAGTTTGGAGATAATGGGTAAAAAAGCAGTGTTTGCGTTTTTTGTTGTTGTTGTTTTGGCTGGAGCAAATATGAAAAAGGAAAAGATTTGCCAGAGATTGGGGATGAGGAATAGGGGGCCTAGAGTTCTGTTTTCACCTTTGAGATATTCAACTAGAACCCAAGTGGAAATATCAAGCAGAAAGCTGGAGCTAGAAGGTGGGAGTTAGCAGTGTGGCTTTTGGAAACTTGCATGCCGAGTTGGTATTTGAGACATTTCATCACAAGACTGGGTGGGATGGCCTCGGCATGATGCGGGCAGAGCTGGAAGAGCACTTGGGCAGAGCCCAAGGAGCTGCCTGTGTGAATGGCCAGAGGAGTGAAAAGAGAGAAGGTGGTGTGGGAGGGAGGGAAGAGGAATGGGACATCTGGCGGCCCAGCAGCAAAGAGAAGGCAGTGTTTCAGAAAGAAAGAGGAAGAGGCGGTCGCCTGCGTTAAATGATGCTGAGAGGTCCAGCAACAGGAGACTGGAGAAGTACACACGGGAGTGAGCAGTGAGTAGAGCACAATCTCAGTGGTGTGTGACTACAAAAACCAAGGAACGGGGTAAAGGAAGGAGAAGGAGTGAGGAGATGCACTTCTCAGTAGATGATGCTTCAGTATCTTGGAGAAGTATTTCTATGGACACCTGTTGCCTCTATAAGCATAGGTCATCTGGAGTCAGAATCTGGGCTTCTCCCTATGATTAGAATTTATTGGTCTTCTCAGTTACCGTGCAGCGAGTGCCTGCAAGCCCAGGTCTCCAAGGTTCCTCAAACACACTTCCCTACAAGTTCCCTCTTGCCCCTCCCTCATCTCCCATGAGGAGCATTTCCAACCACATTGTTGCTAAAAATAACCCACTGCTTGGCTCATTAAAGAGATGGATCAATTTGTGGACTGACTCCAATAAATTTTACTTTGGTTCTGAGAGAGAACCAAGGGAGAAAAAAAGAAATGTAATGAAGGGAGAACATTTTGGGAGGTTGAATCAAATTACAAATGATTAAAAAATAATACTGCTTTATATATTCATTTTTGGAAGCATTAGACTGCTAGGTTTTAATTTCATGTTATTACAAATATGCAAAGTTAATAACATGCTATTGATTGGGTAAGCTACCATTTAAAATGCGATGACACACTTTATACAAAACAAAACAGATACACAGTACCTTCTAAATAACCTGGGAATTAATTTTAAAAGATATTAAAAAATCACATATTACATAGTTTCATACTGATTGTAATGAAAGAAAGGTGGAGTTTTGAATTCTCCAAGAAATTTAAATCACGCTGATATTTAAAGATTTAATGAAAATAAGCTCTATATATAAAGTCTATACTTTCAGAAATACAATGAGTAACTGTCTTAGTATTATGCAATAATTTCTCCTGTTCCTGAAGTTCACAGCATAATGGCACATGGATTATCATGGCTATAAGATTAAAACAGGGGATTACTTCTAAGCATTGGAATGAATATGTGAACCAAGTTACAACAATAAATTAAGGAAAGAGCTCATTTCTCTCTTAGGAGTGCTTTCAGGCGTATTTCTCCAGATGAGACCCACAGCTTAAAATGTCTTTGCAAATTAAGGTTTTAATGTGGTTAGATTATATTAAATCAGATAAAAAGCATCCTTCCAATCCTTTCTTTTTTCAGCTCCCTCTTTCTGTAAACAGATTTCCACATGAATAGCTGCTTATGAAAGGTGAGTGACACATACATAATCAAGTTTCACTGATCAAAACATGCAGATAGAACATGCCAAAACCAACCCCCAATCCTGCTAGTTAAGGGAAAAAACACCAGATTAGACACAGACTTCACATAGGAAAGAGCTAATCTTTGAAGTTTTTATTTGTTGTTTTTGTTTCTAAAATATCAATGACTGCTTGGAGTACTGTTCATTTGGAACCTTCCTGCATAGCTATCAAGTTATATTTTTCTCTTTGAACTAATATCTGGAATCTACCCAATATCATTAGTCATCTTATAATTAGTAGCCCTGTACATGAATCCATGTGCCAGTAGCTTGCTGCCGCCCTCCTGTAGCTCCCCCACCCCTTCCCTTACACCCATTCTTCCTCACAGCTTGCTGCCCTGTCCCTCCTGTAGCTCTCCACCCAATTGTAGCTCCCTGTTCCACCCTCCTGCTAATCAAAGATCTGGTCCTTATACAGTTGGTTGTTAGGACCATTTGCATATTATATCTTTATTATATAGAAGGATTATCTGGTTATGTCTAGTTCCTATTAATTTTTATGGAGTCTGTAATACTTTTTTTCTTCTGTACTCTTATTGTATGCAAATGTCTTCTCCACAGGCTGCAACAGAAGCTAGTGTTAGACTTTAGCCATGATGTAAATACTTCACAGGAGGTTTTCTTTAGTAACAATAAAATGAAATTATAGATGGATCAGCAGGAGGGTGGAGCAGTGAGCTACAATTGGGTGGAGAACTAAAGGAGAGGCAGGGCAACAAGCTATGAGGAGGGATGGGTAGGAGGGAAGGAGGGGGAGCTACAGGAGAGCGGCAGCAAGCTACTAGCACAAGGATTCATGTACAGGGCTACTAACAGGTTATGTTCTGAATCCTGCCTCGCAGTGGTGGGGCAGAGTTGGCAATCCTTTGCCCTAACTCACAGCTTTCTCAAATCTATGCTAGTTTGTAATTTGCAGATCAAAATAAAGAAGCCTCTCTGAACATTTCTAATTTGATGGCATTTCCAACCATCAGTAATTATCAGCAGGGATTAAGACTCCACAGAAGCATTTTAATACCAAGGATGTTATATTTACTTAGGAACCCTTGAGAATTTGTAACTATAAAAAAAAAAAAAGTTAGCGGAAACTGGTTTGGTTCAGTGGATAGAGCGTTGGCCTGCGGACTCAAGGGTCCCAGGTTCAATTCTGGTCAAGGGCATGTATCTTGGTAGCAGGCACGTCCCCAGTGGGGGGTGGGGGGCATGCAGGAGGCGGCTGATCAATGTCTCTCTCTTATCGATGTTTCTAACTCTCTATCCCTCTCCCTTCCTCTCTGTAAAAAATCAATAAAATATATTTTTTTAAAAAGTTGTTTTAATATTAATAAGATACACTATCATTCACAAGTATAGGCATATTAAAAGTGAATACAAAAAGCCCTCTCTAAACTATAATTAGAACATGTAATAAATTCATTTGGTCACCTGTAATCTAAAAGTAAAGTAATAATAATAATAATAATATACCTAAAAATATTACAATTCAACTAGAAACAAAACTGCAGAGATAAGAAGTTAGTAAGATATTTTAATTTGCTGATGAATAATTAATTCAATTGGGGAAAGCTGCCCCCAGGGTATATAGTTTCTCCTAAATAGAAAAAAAAGTTATTATTGGCAGAACTAGCAAGCGCCTCATCTCTCAGGCTTATTCTTCCTCTCTGCCAACAGAGGGAGGGAATATACAAACCATGGCAACTCTCCTACCAACCGTGTTTAAATACTCAAAACAGATACTGCGCAGCAGAAGGGGGAGGGGGCATGGCAGCCTTGAAAACAGACAGAATTGCTTTCTCCTCCTCCCCCTGTGAGTCCCAGCCTGAAACCCGCCTTTTCACTTGCTCATCTTGCATCATGAGCCCAAGAGAGACAGAAGCTTCAGGGCCACGAGGAGGCTCAAAGTCAACGTGGATCAGTGGGAGGAGTGGATTCCCTCTGAAAAGGCAACCATTCTGCTCCATGAAGCAGCCAAACAGCTTTATGCAAGTCATTGAAATAGATTCAGCAAATGCAGGGACACAGTTTGGAAGCCTGAACTCCCTCTGTTCCTTTGATTTAGTCTGCCCAACCTCTCCCACCACTTAACTCTAATTAGATAGAGCCAGAAAAGTGAGCTGGCCGGAAGAGTCGGCGACATTTAATTAATGCCTGGTAGTCCATTTGCCAACGAAGAAAGGCCAAGTGATGGAAGCTTGGCAGGACCATCTTGAAGCATAGGCAATGCTAAAAGTTACACGGGCCTCTACTTTCAAAAGGCATCAATCCCCACACTGACATATGCTCTTTGCCATGGGTCACTCTTGACCCTACCCAGAGGCTTAAACTCTAAGGTTGATATTCCATCTGCATCTCTACTGCTTAGAACAGAGCTAAGACCATGACAGATACTCAAAAGTGTTTGTTAAATATCCTTATACTAGAGGCCCAATCCACAAAATTCATGCAAGGGGCTCGGCCCCTGCTGCCATGGCTTTGTCTGGAAGGTCACCCAGAAGGATGTTCAGAAGGACGTCCGGTCTAATTAGTATATTACACTTTCATTATTATACATTTTCACAAAAAAGAAAATCTGGGAGTGGGGCCTGCATCTTCTCAAAAAGTCAGTTGGGAGAATGACATTTACCAAAACATTGTGAGAAAAGAAATGATGCCACTGAGATACATCCGTCAACTCCAATATAAGCAGGTGACCCGTAGACAGAGATCACTTTGATTTGCCCCATCAAATATACCCTTAAAGATTTTCTGACTGCAGAGAATTCTCTGCCCCACCCCCATACGACTAAACACTATTCATTCCAGCCTTCTAGGCAAGAGTTATAAGAGGGAACTAAGAAGGCATCACACTACCCACAATTCCTGCTGGAAGTCAGTATGGACCACTCCCTGTGCTCACATAATTCTCCATGTGATATATCTGATGCAGGCTCACGTTTGATGTCTCTAGGCAGTGCCTAGAAGTGTCTGCCAACTTGTGGGTGCACAATTCATTCCCCGGGATATTCAACAAATATCTACTAGTGTCTACTTTGTAGTGGCACTATTCTGGTGGTGGATATATCAGGGGTCAAAATGACAAATGCTCGCATAGAGATTACGATCCAATAAGGAAGATAAGTAAATACATGCCTAATATAGTAGAAATGTCAAGTGCTATGAAGAAATAGAAAGCAGAATTGGATAGACAGTGATGTACAAGGGAAGATAGTCTTAGAAATCCCTTCTGATGAGCTTACATTTAAGCAAAATCCTAAGTAAAATTAAGGAGCAAGACATTTGGATATCTAGGGGAGAGTCTAACAGGCAACAGCAAGTTCAAAGGCCCCGAGGCAGGAGCAGTGGTCAAGGAACTACACAAGACGGGCAGTGGGTCTGAAGCACAGAAAGCTGGAAACAGAATGATGGGAAATAAAGCCAGACAGGTGAGCGGATCATGTAGAATCTTACAAATCACTGTGAGGACTTCAGATTCTATTCTAGGTGGCCCTATAAGGCATTAGAGTTTTAGGATTTGCTTTTTCAAACTATAACACCAAGGTGGGACAGGGAACTGTCAGGAGACTACTACAGTGATCCGGGTAAGACATGAAGGTGGCCTGCACTAGGGTGGCGACGGTACAGGTAGAGAAATGGAGAGATTATGGGTGCATTTTGAAAGCAGAGCCCAGTGGATTTCCTAATGGCTGAGATGTGGAGTGAGAGAAACAAACAAGACTCAAATATGACTACAAGACATCCTGACCAAGTGAAGGAATGAAAGTGACATTTACTGAAATAGGGGATCACCGAGGGAGAGAAAGGGTGAGATTGAGAGGGGAGAGAGCAAGAATTCAATGTTGCAGATAAATACTGACTAAAGATGATGACAACAATAGTGATGTAATAAAAAGCAGAGAGAAGAGCTTATCTCTGTTTTCAAATATTAAAAATTAGTCCTTACCAAACCAAGCAAAGAGTCCCTTCGGGAGCTCTCCACAGGAAGCTGGTCGTCAGCTACTTACACACCCTGAGAAAGAAATGGACTGAAGTGATTCTGAGTTTCATGAGCAAGGAAATAGGAATGACAAACAACAACTGAATTGTCCCACATTCACCGGGGACACCCTCAGTGAACCAGTGACATATCTCAAGGGCTCTGCTTATAAAGCTCTCACAGAGGAGGCAGGACCCAGCAGTCACCACGGACTTTCCTGAAATACTGGTCATTTATGGGGCCCCAGGCCACTGCCACAGAGGCCTTGGAAGTCAGAGGGTCAAGCGCTCACAGATCCCTAGGCCCACCGTCTTGCTCTCCAAGTGGGTTTGCACATCCTGGACAAGAGCAGGGAATCACTAGGTATTATGTATCCACTTTGTAATATCTTCCTTTTTTAATTTATGATGATTTATTATCAAAGTTCCACATATATATCGTTAGAAGAGTCCATTCTACAGGGCTTTGTAGAGAAGAATAACAGTTATCCTGAATCCTCCCTCTGCCCCACTGCCCACTTCCCAGAGGCCACTGTGTTAACTATCTCTGCCGGTTCTTTCATTATTTACTTCCGTATCTCTAAATAAGCAGTGTATGTTGCTGCCTCATTCTTCATCTCTAAGCATTATCTACTGACTTTCCACTTTGGAAGCTGAGAATTTAGTGCTGTTCTCCCTCCATACATCTAAACACACACACACACACACACACACACACACGCCCAAAATACATATACACAGACACACAGGCAGGCATGCACACACTATGCACTCACACATAAACATCTACATACACACAGACCTGCATACACACATAACACATACACAAATATACATATAAACACATATAATACATACCAGCATGCATGCACGCATATAAACACACACATGTATACACACAAGCATGTATGCAGATATATATACATACAAATAAGTATGCATGCACACACATAACCACACACATATACATACACATACACAGGCATGCACACACCTGTATACACACTCACCACCGCACCCTTGGTCCTTGCAATAGTTAAGTTTCGCTCTGCTTAGCCCAACATTCATGTTTACAAGATTACAATTATGTAAATGCCACTCACAGCTAAATCATACAGATAGCTGCTTCCAGTCACTTCCTCTTCTGTACATTCCTGTGTATATTCAAATTTAGTGACTATCTTGACTTCTGGATTTCTTGTTTTCCATGTACTTTCTGGTGAAGAAGCCATATAAGTGGAAAAGCAGAAACAAAGCCTGTACACCTTAAGTTTACATAGTCGTGCTCTCTGACTCTGTCCCATGCACTCATACATCGAGACGTTTTTAGTCAGAAAGGAGATATTATCCTCAGAGCAACATTTCAAAAACAAATTTAGGACTACCTCACAAGAACATGATTTTACAACCAATTGGGTTGGGAAAGGTCTAGTGTGACATCTGGCACCTAGTGTGTCTCCTTGAACTCAAGTGCTCTGAACTATTGACCAGATGTGCTCAAAGGATCCCATGCTTTGCTCTGCTCCCTAGTTCTGTGAAGACCAATATCCCCTTTCCATCATTTCTCAGCCTCGTACAAGCCCGATCTCTGGTGTCTGAACTCAAAACAGGGTGCCCCGGAAGCTGATGCTCTCTGGGGGCCTTCCCAGAACCAGCCCCCTCTCCCAGTCAATATGAGAAACAGCAGTGCCCTCCCACGTGTCACAGAAACAGGCCAGCGAGGGAAACATTAAGGACATGCTGAGCAGAGAGCATCAGAAAATAACCTCAATTCCAAAGCTATTTCTTTTCTCAGCAGGTGAGGAATAAAATATAATGTGACTGACCTCTGCCCTGGCCAGTACTCTGAAGCAGTATCTGTCCTGTGCCAGGCAGTGGCTTTCCTGCAATGCCCAGACTGCCTAGTCAGAGGCACTGCCCCAAGCCTGCAGCAAAGAGACCTGGTGAAGAGTCAGCACAGGAAAGGAGGGTCCCTGAAATGCTGCAAAGCATGTGAATTAGAATGATGCCAGCAAAGACGCAGTGATCCTGAGGGCAGAATACTGAATCTGGCAGGTTCCTTCGAGATTCGTGGGTGAGGGAAAAAGAAAAGGTTTAATAATCCACACTAATTGACAATAGTATGGCTAATTCCATTATTTTTCTCGAGACCAATCTGAAATTCTGGAAAGAACAAGAGAAGAGGGCAGAGAGTGAGACTCGGGTAGTGAAGTCTCATGGCAACAGGACCTAAGGGTGCTTAGTAAGAGTGTTCCCACTCATGGGGTTCTCCCCACCAGGAGCTGGTATTCTCAGTGGCCCTACCTCCTTCAGACCCTCTCTCATCCCAGTCCAAATCTCCAAACTGCTCGCCCGAGGGGCTCTGAATCGCTGCCCATCCCCTGGTGAAGAAAACGGGATGGGAGGTGAGAGATCAGATCAGGGCACAGGAAGACCTGAGCAAACAGGAGGAATAACTGTCTCTCATTCTCGCCTACAAATCAAATGTTAGTGCTGCGAGGCAGGCTCTGTAGGGTTTGAGGCTTTGTCCTTTCTCTCTCACTGATTCCTATTTGCAAGTGGCTGCTGGTCCTTCCCAGGCCTGGGCCCACGTGGCAACTGGCTGGAGCCAGAAGAGGAGGCAGATTGAAGGGGCAGGCACTTCTCAATTAGAGGTCTCCAAAGGAGCAGACTGCACAGCCACCTCCTAGGAAGCACGCCTGTCGGGAGGGAAGGCTGTAGGTCTCTCACTTGCTAATATACATGCATGTACACACATACACATATGCACATTCCCATCTATATACACATTTCAGTATGCAAACAGTACCAGAGTCATCAGCCCTCAGCTTGCTTAGTGACCTTATATGAGAAATGTGGAAGAGGTGAGATGACTCGTCTGTGGCAGAACACCTGTTAAGCTAGGACCTTAAGCTAGAGCCATTGTTCTTTCTTCTGAGCCAACCATCCACCTGCTGGGTGAATCCATCACAGGACACACTGGGGTACGGGTTAATGGGGAAAGGTGGGACTCTGGGTTCAAGTAGATTCCATTTGAATCTTGGTTCTATCATTCCTGGCTGAGTGGCCTTGTTTAAGCTCCCTGAGCCTTGGTTTCCCTCATCGGTATGCTGAGGACAGGAGCACCGTCTACCTGCATGGTTTCCAGGATTCTGTGAGATCCCACAGGTGCAGCACCTGGCGCAGTGCCTCAAGCAGCTGCTCCCTTAAGTGGCAGCTGTTAGTAATTCTTGCCTTAATATTCAGATTTGCGCCTAATTTAGACGGCTCTGCCCCATCTGGCTGAGCCTTGATCCCTGGGCTGTTCCAGAGAAGGGAGGTCAGGGTAACCCCAATGAGGGGACTAAAAGCAATGTCCTGACCCTAGGTTGCCGAACAGGTTCTTCCCACAGTTTTCAGGCGTTCTGTCAGCGCTGACCGCTTTGCAGAAATATTTGGTGACAGCGTCTTGGATAGATTCTGAAAAGTCAATAATGTATGCACAGAAGTCAGATAATTTGGTTGTATTCTTCATCCTTATGATTAGAGCTCCCTCCGTGGAAGGTCAGCTTAACGTTGCCCCCACGCCTCAGTCTCTGCATCCCAGTACCGGCCTCCTAACTGTGTCAGGAGAACTGCTGAAGGGACACATCAGAAGTCCTCGGCAAGAGCCTGACAGGCTGTCAGAGCTCAATGAAGGCGGTGGCTCTTGTGCTGTGGCCACTGTTGGAAGGACTGTGGCCTGCTCCAGCCTGTTCCCCAGGGATGACAAGAAGTCTGCACATGACATGGGGGCAGTTTTGATTCAGTGAGGATGCACTCCCTGCAGAGAGGCAATGAGAAAACAGCCCATTCATTCACTCATTCATTCATCCATTAGACAAGCTCTCCTGGGCTGCATCAGCCTGGCCTGGAAGCTGGGCCACAATGTCAACAGCCCAGTCCCTGGTCTTCTTCACCACATTGTGATTTAAGAAGCCTGAGGCTTTTTGCTCTTATCACCATTGTGACTAAAACTCAGTCAGACTCCATATGTGCTTTCTTGGAAACAAAATCCCCTGAATCTTATTTTGTAAGGTCTTCATCAGCCTTTTAGTCCTGACACTTGGGAGCCAGTGGGCCCATGACTGATAGTCTCTGCCTGGAGGAAGAGCACCATCCCAGTGCCTGAGGGACCTCCAGGGGCTCCTTCTGAGTCTCCGGCTTTGCCCCTTGGCCCAGGTGCTGCCTCCAATTCCAGTTTTTGGGATTATGCCTGCCCCCTCTCCTCCCTAATCGGGTTCCAGAAAGCTGAGGCTCTCATGGTTAGGCTCAGGGGTGGGGTTACGACTGCCAGCTCTCCAACCAGCTGAGGGGCATTTCAGGAGACAACTCTTCACTGGAGTCGGCTCTGCCTCTGCAGAGTGGCACAGTGTCCTGGGGGTTAAATGAAAGACAGCACGACCCCTGTCCTACTGGTGCTCAGCACAAGGCAGCACCTCCACCGTCTCCTTAGAGCCCTACACTCACCTGCCAGGCTGAACCCAGGCATCAGCCCACCCCTGAGCACCCCTCCTCAGCTCACCTCTCCCAGACAAATATCAGAGAGTTCTGTGAGGTGCTAGAGGGCTGCTGGCATGCCAACACCCCGCCGACCTGGTCTCCCGGAATAAATTATAGCACAAAACATTAGACTCGTTAGCAGGGAACCAACAATTGATTTTATATACAATTTGGAAAGAGGAGAATATTACTGTGCTTTGTTTCCTATGGCTATTATCCCCATAAGAACTCATTTCTACCTCTTAACAGGGGTTTACTTGGACTGATGAATTGGTTAAAAACCTTCCTGTCCAATTTCAATTTACTCAGCATGACATACACTGTAAAACATTAAGCAAGAGTGTAAATTCAGCCAGTGCAGCTCTCTGAAGGGCACTGCTGTTCTCCCACAGACACCCCATCTTCCCTTCCTGGGGCTCTGGGGAGAGAGCACAGTGACCCCTGGGGAAAGCGGGGAAGCAGAATCAAATTAAGCCTGGTGTATCAGTTCCCCCAGAGCGGAAAACTCACAGTGTACGGAACTGTATCAAGACAAGGACAGGAGGATGGAGGGTGCGCCCTATGGCTAAGCAAATTGCTATCTCTCAGCCTTACAATCACCTAGGGCTTCAGTAGAACCACAAAAGTGGCCACTTGGGACAGGAACAAAAAAGCTTGGTTTGTCAAGGAGAATTAGGCAGTTTCCACCCCAATCCCAACACCAGACTTCAAATGCAACTCTTCCTCCTGACATAAACCCAAGCCCCGTCCTTTCCCAGAAACCTGCCAGAGTGGGCAATACCAGATTCCCGAAGATGCACTTCTTTCCCAGCCTTACAGGGCCAGCAGCACCCCAAGTGCCAAGCCTCCCTCTGCCTCACAGCCCAAGCTCAGCTGTTGCAGGCCACTGATGGCCCCTAGTTCCTGAAGACAAGCCACTCAACCCTCCAATTTTCCCCAATGCCATGCCTTTAGGTTAGACATATCCCTCTCTTGGAGCAATCTTGTGAAACAAGCCCTCCACGCCTCAGTGGAGTTCCTAAGCCTAGGCCACTAACCTAAGGCCACTACCAATGAGACTGTGGCTGGATCTCAGCTTGGGAGGCTCAGACACCTGCCTTGCTTCCCAGCCACAAGTGTTCTTCAAAAGCAGTCACAGAAGTGTGGCTCCTCAGAGATGAAGGAAAGCTGGCAGAGGTGCAGGATGGGTCCTGAGGACCACGCCCTGCCAGAGCCCACCTACCAGAGCCAGGGTTGCTGGCTTCAAGATTTCACCCAAGGTGTCCATCAGAAAAGCCCTCAGCGCCCAGCTCGCAGTAAGCACCGAATAAGCATAAGTTTCCTCTCCCATTAGCCTGATCCAGAACCTGATTATCCAAGTCACTTGTATTAAAACTCTGCAGAAATCCGTTTTACTTTTCAAGGTAGACTAAAGGAGCAATTAATTTCTAACATTAAAGACAGGTGCGCAGATAAAATTTCTACCAGAGGGCCATTTCTATTATTCATTCATTTACCTAGTCATTCGTTCAATAAACACTACTGAGAGCTACCTGGGGAACAAGGCAGGAGAAAGCAATGGCTCTGTAATCCTCGTGGCTTGACGCGGTGGGGGCACCTCCAGCACTGCCCCTCGTTCCTCATCATGCATCCCCCTCACTGTGAGAACTGTCATGGCTTATTAATATTACTGACAACAGTTTACTAAGTGCTGGCAATTGGCTGCACCTTCTGCTAAGGCCTTTCTTGCAGAGATGATCTTGTCAAGTCCTCACAAGCCTTTGGGTACCTGGGATTACCCTCATTTCCCTGAGAAGCAAGAGGGGGGGGGGGTTGCTGTCAACAAGAGCTGAATGTGCAGCCCATTGCCAAGGTCCTCAGCCCATGCTCTCTCCTCTCCGCTAGACTTAGAACTATCAGATGATTCAAATCCTCAGAGAGAGGCTCATAGCAACATCATAACTTCCTTCTTCATGCAGTCCCTGCCTGCAGCCTGGGGGAAGGGCAGAAAACGGAAATACTTTTAGGAAGGCTGAAAGGAGAATTAATGAGAGCCTTCCAAACTGTGTGAAAACTACATTCCCCAGGGCCCCATCAGAGCCTTCCTCCAAGAAGCCTCTGTAGGTGCTACTGTCCCTGACCCATCTCAGGGGCTTAGAAACCATCAGAGGCGGTTTGGCAGGCAGTGACCCTGGAGCCCAAGAGCCTTGGTGGCTTATGTCATACATAGACATGGAGGCAGAGCTGGAGCTAGAATCTCTGACTCTTGTTTTCTTGATGCCACTTCCTATCTAATAAAGAGGAAATATGCAAATTGACCATCACTCCATAACAAGATGGCTGCGCCCACAGCAGAGGCTGAGTTCCCATAATGAGCATTAATGAGCAATCAGCAGGGACCTGAGGCTGTGTGGAGCTGGGCTGGGGCAGGGGACCTGAGGCTGCACCCCCCTCACAACCCACCCACCCAGCAGGGCTTAACGGGGGACCTCACTCAGGACACAACCCCTGCCCTAGCGCCGGCCCAGGAGACCTCAGGTTGCACCCCCTGCCCCAGCACTGGGCCAGGGGACCTGAGACTGTGACCCCACCTGGGAGGGCTTGACAGGTACCTCAAGGCCTGCCCCCTGCCCTGGCCCAGGGGACCTCAGGCCACAAATCCAGCCCCAGCACCAGGCCGGGGGACCTGAAGCTGTGCACCCTGCCTGGAGGAGTTTGACGGGGGACCTCAGGCCACAGATCCTGGCCTGACCAGGGGACCTCAAGATGCATCTCCCACTCCAGCGGGGCTTGACGGGGGTGAGACTGGTTGGGTCTGGGTCTGGGTCTCACACGATTTTGAGGCAAACGTGGGTGGGCGGAGAATTGATTCTGGTTCCCATGGCATGTCCCAGACTCTGACAGGAGGAAGATTTTCATATACATTTCACTAATTTTCTTTCATCTCTGACACTTCTATTATAGAGAAAGGTCAAATAGCAATAGTAAAATATTTCCTCTAATTAGTTTCCTTTTAATGTGCAAAAATTTTGTGCACCAGGTCACTAGTCTATTATCAAGGAGGCTCAGTCCTGCTCTGTAATTGTGACCTGAGCCTGGTCTACAAACCTGTAGTCATGTGTGGGCTCAGAATCCAGTGTACCTGCCTGCCCATGATGGCAGTGCTTCATGGCTAGGTAAGACCAGCGCACCTGGACAGAGAGCCCTTACCTCTCAACAACTCTTCTCACTTGGGTAGTCCCTTCCCTTCCTTCAAGCCTGGCTTAGGCCACACCTCCTCTAAGAAGTTGGCCCACCTCTCCATCCTACACCTCTCCCCAGCAACACTGATGTCTCCATGGAAGGCAAATGTGGCTCATTCCTCATCCCCCAGCCTGGGGCCTAGCACAGAGAAGCACTCAATAAATGATTGTTGAATAAATTTTGTTGAATCCACCAGAAATGATACAACAGCCGGAGGCTCAAATAGATATTTCATTATCTGATGAGGAATTAAAAGATGCCAGCTCATCTTTAAAATAACTGACTGCTCTTTTATGAGTTCTCTCTTCTCATTTTTCTCTAGCCCTGCAGAGCAAATGAAGCTCCTCATGCTCCTCCTAATCAGAGGTGCTATTTATTCTATAAGCATTTCATTTAACAGCACTAGGATCCCAAATCTTCAGTGGTCATTTCTTTCCTCTGGTATCAGGAAGGACTACTAATAGCTATTCAGTTCTGCAAAGAGCAAATGAATGCCAAGAAGGAAGCTTGATTAATTCTAAGCCATAATCTTCCTTTTGATTGATTTCCTCCAGGCAAAAATTCGCCATTAAAGGCAGTGTTGCCTACCCAAGTTTTTACAAAGACTATCAGCCCTCCAAAACATGATGTGATGCATCTGACCTGAGGCAAAGGGCAGGCGAACAATGGGTCTCCTCATCATGTGTTTAGCTTTTCTAGAAGCCAAATCCCATCATTACATTTAAGAGCTATTTCTAAAGTGGGCATCCATCAGGAGACCTGGTGAAGAGAGAGGTTGGAATTGCCCTTGCAAACAAAAGTGTCAGCACGCATTCAACTCCTTCTAAGTGGAACTGCAGGAGGCAGCCTTGGGTGGAAAGCTTACTACATGCCCACAGCTGCAGAAGGCCCATCCTAGACAACTGCAGCTGGGTTCAGGATGAACAAGACAAAGCAGTTTGTAGGCTGCCTGCAGCAAGCACTGTCACCAGAGATTACTGACAGACCACACTTCTCTCAGAAAAGCACATAGCCCTAACCCATTTGGTTCAGTGGATAGAGCATCGATGTGTGGACTGAGGCGTCTCAGATTTGATTCTGGCTGGGGGCGCATGCCTGGGTTGAAGGCTCAATCCCAGTGTGGGGTGTGCAAGGGGAGGCCAATCAATGATTCTCTCTCATCATTGATATTTCTATTTCTCTCTCCCTCTCCCTTCCTCTCTGAAATCAATAAAAATATTTTTTAAAAAAAGAAAGAAAAGCACATGCTTTTCTGATGTTTCATATTATATTTTATTTAGTTTTTAAATGTATTTTTATTGATTTCAGAGAGCAATGAAGGGAGAGGGAGAGAGAGATAGAAACATCAATGATGAGAATCATTGATTGGTTGCCTTCTGCACTCCCCCTTTTGAGGATCAAGCCCACAACCTGAGCAGGTGCCCTGACTGGAAATTGAACTATGATCTCCCAGTTCTCAAGTCTTCGCTCAACCACTGAGCTGTCCAGGCCAGGCCAAGAGGTGTTTTATGCGAGTCAGTTCTAACCTATCAACTCAAGAAAGTTACATCACTGACTCTCAAACTGCATTGCTCATCAGAATTGTCTGAAAAGCTTTTAGAAATTCTGATGCCCAGGCCACTCCCAAATTATAATAAAATCTCTACGAGTAGAATATAAGCATCACTCTTTTTAAGCCCACAGGTAGTTCTTGCAATTGCCTAATGACTGGCTTTACTTCCACAGCCAATTGTATGGGAACCAGGTGTATTGGACCCACATAGGTCTGACTCCAAAGTCAGTGTCACATTCTGTATGTCACTCTATCCATAAGCCCTTGCCTTCAGGTTGTCCACAGACAACTTAGCCAGTCAACAGTGTCACCGAGTCAGTCAATTATAGGTAGAGCATACGGTACACAAAGTAAAGAGGCAGGAGAGCAAGCCCAACCTGCATGAAGACAATCACTCAGTGAGACTGACCGTTAGAGGACCATCAAGGAGTAGATGGAGACAGGGTAGAAAGACAGGTGGGTGTGTGGAAGTGGTGATTTCTGTGGTTGGCAACAGAAAGCCCCTGAAGAGACTCCAAGTGGCAATGTGACTGTGGATATGCTCTAGGAAGAGGCATCTGGCTCTGGCACCAGAAGGCACTTACGGTCTACTGTAGAGCAAGACAATGATTAAGAGGTTCTCAGAATATGGGAGAGCGAGTGCATGGTGTCGGGTCTGCTGAAATATTTTGTAACATGGAATCCATGTTGTGTGGCCCTTGACAAGTGACATAATCTCCTCTTCTATAAAACGTGCACTAATTCTAGTTTATTGTGAAGATAAAATAAAGACGTGTATGTGTGTACAGCTGGGCTGGGATGGTCTCAACCAGGATGAAGATGCAACCTTCCCAAGAATGAGTAACTGACCCCAGGGAGGCCAGTGAGACTGGAGGAGTAAGAGCCACTTGATGAACGAGACACTTCAGGGACTGACATGTGGGAGGCTTTGCTTTTGGTAGCAGTTCTGTCATTTACTAGTTGCGTGACTTTGGGCAAGTCCCTTAATTCTCCATGACTCCATATCCAGCTCTGATAGATGGAAAAAGTAAAACCCTCCCTCCCCACCTCACAGGCTATAAGTTACAAATGAGAAAATGCATGTAAGCATGTTGACAGAGGTAAAAAAGCATCATACAGAACCCTACACAATTTCATGAAGTTATTAATATTCTGCATGTTTTCTTTAGTTTCCCAAGCTCTTAAACTTGAAGGCTATGCTACCACATGAGAAGAAATTTTAATAATGACTCTTTTATAGCTCAAAGTTATGAACAAATAAAAACAGTTTATATCTTTTGCTACTGCTAGAGAACAGATTTGTCAACATGAATATGAATTACAATGTCAATAATTTTTCATCTGAGTTTAAAATATATTTAATTTATTTTTCCATTTTCCTCTTATTTTATGCAGTAATCTATTCTACATAATTGAGATTCTGAAATGCTTCAAGATCCAAACTAACCAGAACATAAAGTCATAAATAAGTTACCTTCTGTCTTCCTCTTTAAAAAAAATTTTTTTAAAAAGGTATTAGTTACTGGAGCTCTCAGAAGATGGTGGTCTTGAGGATCACAATGTTTATGCCTAGAATCCTCAATAAATTACATTTATTGAAACCTGGATAACAGAGAAAAGGGGTTGCAAAAGAGAACAGGTCTGAAGACTAATGCTCAGTTATCTCCAGAATTCCATTAACTAGTATTCCACAGTTTTAAGGGACCAAGTTTCTAGAACTGGAATCTAGTGAACTCTGGCCTCCAGTTTATTCCGTGGACTGCAGTTAATTCTTTGGTCCCTGGTGCCTCTGGTGTGTATGCGAAATTCTCCCAGCATCTCCTCCTATGTTCAAGAAGCTATACATGCTATCCAAGTGGAGAGTCCCTTTTGAGTTTCTCAACCTATTTTAAACCAAATAACCAATTATTAATATTTTTATGCAAAATATTGAGTTATATTTGCTGCTACAACAGATATATGTATGTGTGTGTCTATATATGTATGTATGTGTGTGTTTGTATTATATACATACACATCTTTATTTTTTCTTTAAAATGAACAAGAATTATTGCACATTTTAAAGAAGAGGAGGTTTTATAACTTGCCAAGTGCCACACAGCATGGATCCTGCATTACAAAACATTTCAGCAGGCCCAACACCCTGCCTTCGCTCTTCCATTTTCAAAGAACCTAAATGTGAGACTATGGGGCCTAAGGTGTGCTTCATCTCATGTGGTTCTCGTCACTCCAACAGAACCAGCAGGACCACTTGGCCAAATGACCATCTGACAAGTGAGTAGTGTCTGCATGCATGTTATTATGTGTGAATATTAGCAGAGATTTGTAAAAGCATGGAAGAAATTTTTCATTTTGAAGAGCTATTTGTCATAATTTCAAAATTTCCAAAACACAGTTGAAATTATTTTATTCCTGGGAAACTGGGAGTTCTCATTTGTCAGGCAAAGAAGAGATTAGCAACCACCTTTAATAACAAAAGAGCCTTTTTTTAAAGCGGGGGGGTAGGAGTGGGGGGGTGGGGACGGGACAGAAAGGCACTCAAAGTCTTAGAAACAAATCATGGGTAAAACACAGTTAGGCTCTCAGGAATGTGTGGGACTTTCCCCTGTAGCCATCTCGAGTCCCATATGTCTAATTCCCTTCGCTTGTTCCTAAAGGACGAATGTGGTAACATCCGTGACCAGTCTCTAGTGGTCCTTCTGAAGAAGACTGGCTGTTGCTGAGGTGCAGCTGGAAGATGACAGTGCCCACTGCTGGCCATATATATATATATATATACACACACACTTTTATTGATTTCAGAAAGGAAGGGAGAGGGAGAGAGAGATAGAAACATCAATGATGAGAGAGAATCATTGATTGGCTCCCTCCAGCACACCGCACAAGTGACATAGTGATATAAGGCACACGCCACACTAGGGAACAAGCCTGCAACCAGGGCACATGGCCTACCTGGGAATCAAACTGTGACCTCCTGATCCACAGGTTGACACTCAACCACTGAGCCACAGTGGCCAGCCTGGCCACTTCTTTTCTGATCTCAATACACAGAAGGTCACATGGAGGTATAACCAACTGAATTCATCATATCCGAAAGGGGACAACTTTAGAAGACAAGGCCACCTGGCAGGCTGCTGTTGGACCTCCTGCTTTCTCCCCGATAGAAGAGAAGTGAGGAAAAAGGCAGGGGAATAGCAGATCTCTCACTCATAAGATCTCTCAAAAGTAGCCTTTATTCCAAGGCTCCTGGCATCCATCCCATTCATCATCATCACTGTGGCTTCCAAATCAGCACCTTCCTTCTGCCATGATCGGGCAGATTCAGGAGCCCTAGCATGGAGACCAGCCCCAGTGAGGTCCTTCACCAAGGAGAGCAGCAGTTTATGCAGCCATCCTCCAACCTCAACATGTTTACACATGCCTATGTGCCTCAGCATTTTCCTCTCCTGATTTGCACTCTGAGTTCTCAGAGGGGACAGGCTGCATAGTGGGGTGCTGATCCCTGCCCCACTCTTTCTAGTGAACATTCTCTTCAATCCTAAGCCCCTGGTTTGGGGCCAGCCAAAACATGACTCAGCCATAGGCCTGATTCTCAGCACCTTCTTTTCACTCATTCAGTCCATCAACAAATGTTATGTACCTACTAGAAGCCCAGTGCACGGGATTTGTGCACCGGTAGGGGGCATGGCCTGTGGGGATCGGCCTGCCATGGGAGTGCCGCCCATCCTGATCACAAGAGCAACTATGGATCTGCCCTCTGAGCAGTGCTTCCACTGTGGGAAACACACTGACCACCAGGGGCAGCTCTTGCATTGAGCATCTGCCCCTGGTGGTCAGTGTGCATCATAGCAACTGGTCATTCTGGTCATTCCGCTTGTCATTCATTGGGCTTTTATTATATAGGATGAGGATGGCAACTGTTGGCTTCAACAATTTCATGCTGTAGTGTGTGAGACACACTAATTAATAAGCCATGAGAGTGCAGTGTGGCCATGCTCCAACCTTCCCAGCACCTCCCTTGTCCTCTCTAGGGCCAGTGTTGATGAAGGGCCAACATATTTAAGAGATAAACAGAGGAATACTACCTATGTGGGCCAATCGTCAAACCACTGTTCAACAGATAGTTGGGCAAGTTAATCTTGAAAGAAAGGAGCAAGAGAGAAGGACATGGGTTTTCCAGGTGGTGAGTGAATGGGCATGCCTCAGAATACTTTGGAGGGCACCTTGGCTTTCTGAGGATGCAGAATGTTGCAGGAGGTTGCTGGAGAAAGCAGGAGGCAGGATGGGGGCTTTGGGCTCCTATGAGAGGAAGAGATGGACCCCATAAATGAAGCAGGCTAAGCTCTATGCATATACTGATTCTCAAGAGGGCTAGGCCAGATCTGAGATTGACACCCAAAGAAAGAAATGTGTTTGCCTTCCTGATACCATATAGCAGAACCATAAGTGAGATTATTGGCAGAGGAGGACGAGGTCATTTTATCACAAAGTGTAATAAAGAGAATAAAAGCTGAATCCACTCAGAGCACTCAAAGACCAGAAAGACTGAACCTGTTCTTCCAAGGAAAATGGGGAGGCGTCTGGGGTATCCTGAGTTAAACTGGGGTTTAACCTTGCAGCCACAATTACTCAGAACTGGCCACACTACCAGGAATTGGGGCAGGAGGAGGGGTGCGTTTTCATTTACTACCTGCCTATCTTATCCCTCAGTGCAAACCAGAACAAAGGTCCCAAGACCAGGAGCCCAAGCCCCAGGTGTGAGGATGCCAAGCCCACTCCCCCCCTGGGCGGAGTGCAAGAGTAGAACAGATCAGCCTGGGACTACACAGGATCCACAGCGTGCTCACGAGTCCAAATTGTGCCTTCCTGCCCCACTGCCTCTATTCTGGGCCACAGTAAAGGTTATGAAAGATGCTGCCTGATAGACCAAGGCAGAGGGGTTGGTTCAGAAAGCTCTATTGCTCAAAGAATGAATCGATGCCAATCCTTCGCCTGCAGAAAGAATCGCTGCCCTCAACCAGGCCTGTTTAAATGATAGAGCTGTTCACTAATTCTTTTCAACAGCCTTTGAACAGAATTATGGAAAAGCAGTTTCTTCACCAAATGACCCTGTGTCAACATTCCGGGGACCAAGAAAGGGTGGAATTAGAATAAAAAAAACACATATAATGAAGTCACGGAAGAAAACTCCCAAAGTGTAAAATATCAACCGTGGTGGTAGTGTCTAAAGCCTGCCACCAAGATAAATGGGAGTGCCTGATAGAAACTTCAGATGGCATTTGTCAACTTGCTGTTCTGAAGGACAAGCAGGTCACTCCCCGACAGATGGGAAGCAAGGCATCCACGATGGCCGGAGATGTGTG
The DNA here is from genome assembly GCA_011751065.1 of Lasiurus cinereus. Taxonomy (NCBI): domain Eukaryota; kingdom Metazoa; phylum Chordata; class Mammalia; order Chiroptera; family Vespertilionidae; genus Lasiurus; species Lasiurus cinereus. The sequence continues at coordinate 9,928,766 of JAAGEH010000125.1, forward strand.
GCTGATAGGTGGAATTAAACGTCCTGGAAATAGTGGCTTATGGCACTGGCCAAAAAAATGCTTTCCTCTTCAGTTTAAATAAAAATGAAGAAAGAGAGAAGAAAAGTTGCCCTGGGAAAGGTTAGGGGTTGTGCAGCCCTCAGCTTCTAGGGAGAAGGCACAGGACTCAGCCCTTCAGTATCTGAGCCTGTTACCTCCTCTTCAGAAGGCACCCCAGCCCGGAAGTGCAGATCTTTCATCCAACTCCACAGCCCTCCCCTGAGCTCCTCTGGGCTGGCTTGGCCCATACTGGGTGCTGAGGCACAGCAGCACCTTCATCCCCGAGTGCTTTCTCCCCTCCACTCACACTTTGAGACCTCCACCCTGCAGCTCCCTCTCCAGGGTGGATGAAAACATGTACTTGCACCATAACTGTGCCTCCTTATCTCGCCATGCACTCTCTTAGATGCAGCATGCTCTGCCCATAACACCTGCACCAACCTCCAGCATGGCCAGGACAGGATGATATTGTGACATATAATATAATCTCAAGGAAGAAACCTGGAAAGCATTTTCTGCAGAGCTTCATCCCTGAGACAGAGGGCACTGTCAGCACTCAACTCACACTCAGGTGAGCTGAGGGAGGGCAGGGACACCAGGGCTATGGTTCCCCAACTGTGTGCCCAAGCGGCAAGGGGAGCCACAGCAGACTCACAGAGATGCAAGCTCACTGAGTTGTTCAGATTTTGGAAGGAACTGCAGGGTCATCTGTTGTACACCATGCAAACTCGTAGTTCTAGGAAGTTCTGTTTCAACACTAGGTCACTGACTTCCCTCCATGCTGCTACATCTTTGTGATAGAAGGCAAGAACTGTGTGGAAATCGAAGTGGAACAAGACGAGGATGGCAGTGCCCGATGTGATTCCACGGTCTGAGACCCTGTGCGGAGGAGCCCTACGGGCACTAAACTGTTAGAACACAAATAGTTATTAAAGTTCAGAGACCAATCTATTTAGTAAGTGGAACTTCTGGGTATTTTTTGGCCAATAAGCACTGTAAAACAGTTACTAAGACACAAGGGAGCTGTGAGCTGAGAAAACTGGGGAGCCTCTGCCCTGAGGTGATGCTGCTAGGGAGTGGGTAAGACAGCTCCTAGGCCTGCCTGGCAAGGTCATCCACACCCATCAGCAATGCTATTCACTCAGCATCTGCTGAGCTCCTCCAGCAAGTGCCAAGGGCTGTGCTCAGCCCTGGGCCACAGAGATGGACTTCTCAAAGGCAAGGCCTACTCAGCACCCGACCCAGCACCCTGCAAGGTGCTATAGAGGAAGAGCTCCTTGACAAATCATACTGAGAGGCACACAAACCACAGCCATCACTCCTTCCGCGGGCCAGAATGTGAAGCCAGGAAGCAAAGGCCTTCTGGACATGACTTCAGTTCCCAAACAGAGAAACCAGCACAGAACTGACAATCTACAGAAATCAAAAACAAAATCTATCAGACACAGCAGAAACTCCTCTCCTTAGAATCAGTGTGGTGAGTGAATCGGAGAGATCCACAAAAAGATCTAGAAAAGACTAGCATGGAGATAATATCACTCTCTGGCCACCTTCCTGGATCCTAAATAAGCCTAGCTATGCTGGGGTGCCAGCCCCAGGATGGGCCGTGTGTGAGCTGGGCGTTCTTGGGCTGGTTCAGTGGGGGTTCACATTTTACCAGATCATGGGATTCCCAGGAAGAAGAGAGGAAAAGGGGGTTGAACCTTGCAGCCACAGCAAGTTCCTCTGCAGAACACAGGGGTTCATGTTTGCAGAACCAATGAAACGAGAGCTGGTGCCTCACAACACTCCGAGGACAAAAATGACCTCACCCTTTTTCTTGCCATTTCAAGGCCTCCCCAAGCCCCTCAAAGATACTGTGCACTCTGTCATTGCGCTCCTTATTAGCTGGACCTTGGGCAGAGTTTGCAAATTCTGCATCCCGATCACTTCATCAGAAAGACAGAGATGATTCCAGCCCACATGTTTATTAGCATTACACGTCAGGGTGTGTGGAAAGTTTCTAGAACACAAAATGCGGTTCCCTTCCTCTACTTCTTCTCTCTGAACTTCACAATCTAACATTTCATATTTCCTCTTATAATACTTTCTCACAAGTGTGCCATATGCTTCAAAGAGACCTTCTCAGATTGCCCAAGGAAGGTAGTTTTGCTCACTCCCTCTTCCGGCTGCTGCCAATGCTTAGCTTTTCCCTTATTATGTAAATTCATACATTTATTTGCTCAACAATTATCCACTAAATGTCTCTTCATGCCAAAGACAGCAAACAAGAAGAGCCAGTCTGCCTTTATGGAATTCCCTGGCAGGCTTGTACTATGGTTATTTCCACCGGGATCACCCCTTCCTGATATTCAAGAAGTAAATGGATGTAGACGAGAAAAAGGAAGAGAGATTATTGGCAGAGGAGGACGAGGACATTTTATCACAAAGTGTAATAAAGAGAATAAAAGCTGAATTCACGCAGAGCACTCAATCAAAGACCAGAAAGACTGAACCTGTTCTTCCAAGGAAAATGGGGAGGCATCTGGGGTATCCTGAGTAAAACTGGGGTTTTAGACCCCATGTGGGGAGCAGGGATGAAGAAACCCCCACATGCACAGAGCAGCCTCATGGCTATTCTCTGCTAAATACCTAAATGGGTCTCTGTGAATTAATTATTAATACTATTAATATCCAAAAAGGTAATTACTACTAACAAAAGGTGCTCGACTCATCCATTCCATTCCTTACCCAAGAGAAATTAATGCACAAGTTCACTAAAGACTTGTACATGAAGTTCACGGCAGCTTTATTTGGAAACAAACCGGATTTCCATCAGCCAGATGGACAAACTAATTACGGTTCATCCATACAATGGAATACTATTCAGTAATTAAGAGGAATGAACTATTTATATATGTTACAACTGATGCATCTTAAAATAATTATAGTGGAGGGAATGAGAAAGCCAGACAAAAAGAAGAGTATACGTTAATAATTCCATTTATATTAGTTCTATAAGACATCAACTAACTACAGTGTCAGAGAGCAGAACCCTGGGTGTCTGTGAGGGTGGGAGGGAGGTGGGCAACCACAGCAGGGAGAGAGTATAGTCATGAGGGGAATTTGGGAGGCTGTGGGTTGGTTCAGCATTTGGGTTGTGAAGACAGCTTCATGGGTGAATAGGTATGCCAAAGCTTATCAAAGTGTACACTTTAATATGTGCAGTTTACTGTATGTTAATTATACTTGTTAAGAAAATGATAGAAGAGGATGAGAGAGGACTAGAAACAGGAATATATATAGATTCCTCTTGGAAAGCAGTTTGGCAAACTTATCGAGAACCTTAAAATGTGCTTATCTGCTGATACCGCTTCTAGAAATGTATCCTAAGGATATAAAAAAGAACTACAAAATTCTCACTGAAAAATTATTTAGAATGGAAACCATTAATATCTGTGACAAAATGAGTGCTCAAATAAGTTATGGGACACTCACATATTGAAATATTATGTAGCCATTAAAGTCAATGCTTATGAGGAGTTTTTAATAACCTGGAAAAATCCTTACTTGATAATGTTAAGTGAAAAAAAGTAAGATGTAAATTGTATGTATGGGACGAATGAAATTATGTAAAAATATGCATAGAAAAATCTCTGTAATACTTTTAGGATTATTTCTGAGTGATATGGAATATAGATAATTTTTAATCCTTTAATGCAAGTTTTAAAATGCTGTTACTATTTTTATGTATTTCTTTAATTTTCTACAAGAGGATGCATTTTTTAAATTATAAAATAAATAAAATAAGCCATATTCAAGGAAATCCTCTAGTCTTATTTCTTGAAAAAGCAAGCTCTGCTCTAAAGATAAAAACCAGATTGCATTTCTCTAATCCTCCCATCTGTGAAAATGTAGAAATTGCCAGTCTATAACTTGAATCCACGTTCCCTTCTCCATTTTTAGATCACCTAGAGAACCAAGTGATGAACACCATATGTTGTCGCCTAATTTTGTTCTATGTCTTATGGGGGGGGTGGTTATTGTTAATCCTCACCCAAGGATACTTTTTCCCATTGATTTTTAAAGAGGGTGAAAGGGAATAGAGACAGACAGAGACATATGTCAATATGAGAGAGACAGACATTAATTGGTTGCCTCCCAACCAGGGCCTGGGATTGAACCTGAAACCCAGACCAGAATCGAACCCAGGACGCTTCAGTCCTTGGACCAACACTAGACCCACTGAGCCAAACTGGCTAGGGCTCTATGTCTTGTTTAAACTCCACTTTTATCCACATTTTGAGTGTAAGGCCCTTGAAGGCAGAGGTGGGATCTTTTTCTTCATTTATGCCTCCTGTCACTCCCATCCCCTCCCCCATAATATCCAGAAAAGAGCTGAGGGTGCATGGACAAGCACACGCGCGCACACACACACACACAGAGAACCAATGAAACATAACAGTGATAACATAAATGAATATTAATCCCATATTATGTTCTTATACACAGTCAACTTTCCAGAGCTCTCTCTTGTTCTAATCAAAACCCCAACATAACAAGAGCCCTGGGAGGTGGTCAGTAAATTGGTAGCACTTTTGCTGAGGCTAATTTCGGGAGTCTTTCCCTGGCTCCCTATACAAACAGCTGACAGAATTACTGGGACTCCAGGGTCAGCCAATAACCTGTGAACTCTTACCAGGCCCTGCACTTCTCTGTATCTCCACTGCTCAACCCAGACAGAAATTTTAATAAATTCTTATTATTTCTAGAAGAAAGAGTTAACAATTCGGTAAAGGGACAGTGATACATTTGAATCCATTGTTTCTAAGTTAACATATACCCAAGAGAATCTTAAGTGACCCTCTAAATCAGTGGTTCTCAACCTTCCTAATGCCGCGATCCTTTAATACAGTTCCTCATGTTGTGGTGACCCCAACCATAAAATTATTTTTCTTGCCACTTCATAACTGTAATTTTGCTACTGTTATGAACCGTAATGTAAATATCCATGACCCACAGATTGAGAACCTCTGCTGTAGAGCCTAAGACCATCGGAAAGTACAGATACGTATTTATATTACGATTCATTAACAGTAGCAAAATTACAATTATGAAGGAGCAATGAAAATAATTTTATGGTTGGGGGTCACCACAACATGAGGAACTATATTAAAGGGTCGCGGCATTAGGAAGGTTGAAAACCACTGCTCTAGACTATAACTTATTTTGTAAGAGCCTTTGCAACAGCCCAAGATGACACTGAGGAGATATTACCCTCCTCTCAAGAATTCCTAGGCACCCAGAAGCAAAAGTGAATCAGCCCCTGGCTTTCTACATGCTCATCCCTACATAGCATACCAAGCAAATATTCTAAAATGATTGAATACTTAAAACAGCTAACGTGGTGGAAGGTACAAAAAAATAAGATAGGCAAAATGTCAAGAAAGTCAGCAGGTGGGTACTGGTCCCTTGATGGTTCAAGCCCAATATTCAGCCTGGGAATAGGGTGAAGGGTACAGAGATGGCACGGCTATGTCCTCCATGAACAATGCCAAAAAGACTCTCTCTTAGCATTCTTCTAAGCAATGGGAAACACCCATCACTCTTTCGTTAGGGGCTTGTATGTTCAGATGGGGTGAAGAATGCCTGGAAGGGAAAAGACTGAAAACACAGTTAGGAGACATATCAACAGGGGTCTGAACTAGGGTGAGACAGAGAAGATGGGAAGAGGGGGATGGAAAGAGTGAGGTGGTTCACTGAGCTGGTTCATAACAGCTCACAAAAACTAATTATGTGCATCACTTCCCAAGTCCATGTTCAATGATGTCACGTTGGTAGGATGACGCAAGGCCTCATGGGGGATCTCTTTCCCAGATATGCTGGGTTTCCTTTGCATGAGATTGTGAATCGGACTCTACAGAGACACACCACCCCTTAGAAGGAGCACAGGCTGCCGGTTGTTTCTCTACAGATTCCTAATGGACCTCCCTTCCCCCAAAGCTCATCCCCCCAGCCCGTTCTTCAAGTTCCTCATGTCACCCTGGCAGAAATTCAATTTATTACTTTATCCACTGATGCTCCATCACATTCTGCAATGGATTTCAGCCTTTTTATATAGAAATGCATACTGTGCCAAATGAGGAAAGTAATTACTGAAGCAGATGAAGGGGAAATATGGACAGCAGGGAGATAAAGCTAAGGAAAAAATGAGCATACACGACTCACTCCCATATCCCCAGGGCATGTGCTGCAGGTGGGCACCTATACTATGTGGCCAATGAGCCCTGCCAAGAGCAGGCCAGCAGTATTCTTAGTCCTCATTGATAGTCCCACAGCCTCAAGCTCCTAGGAGACAATGGCCAAGGGTTCTATCCATGGCAACAACACCCCAGACTGAAAATCAAGCAGGAGCAGGTATTTACTCTGACCAGACTTCAGAGTGAGAGTGGCCCAGGCCCTCCTTGGGAAGGAGAAGGAGCAGCCCGGGCATTCTGGCTAAGCCCTGGTTCTGCACAGTCCTGGCTGCATCCGCAGGGAGGATCAATATCAAACACGGGGCCCTGCACGGGTGGGTGGATAGTGGCTTTCTCACAGGCAGTAACACAGCAGGAAAAAAGAATCAGAAAAACAAGAGAAGGTACTTGCTTTTAATGAGTTTGACACAAGAGTTCCCGAGGTGTTTGAGACTGTCAGTGCCTCAAAACCTTTCCTGCCCTAGCCCACCCAGCCCTCTAGCTGAGGCCGATGGGGCCCAGCATTAGAAAGGGGACCCCATGCTCCCCACACCTTCAGATGGTAACCCATGGTAAAAACAAGCTGGTGTCAGCTTGTGCTTGACATAGCACAAGCTCTCTGTTTACTTTGGGTATTTCCCCAACATCATTTGCCTGCTTCAAACTCCCCAGAGTCATACACACTCCAAGGTAGCTCAGTGAATCAACATTCATTCATTCAATCATTCATCCTCTGTCCAGTCAACAGTTAATTACCAGGTGATGGGAAACAGAGATAAACTGCAACATGAAACCAGTCCCTTTATAGACTTTATTTTCTGGTAGGCAAATCCAGTTTCTCAAATTAAAAAATAAATAAATAAAAAATAAGGATTGCATGGACTCTAATTGAGCTATATACAAGTTAGAATCAGATGCAATTATGAGAGAAGAAAGGTAAAGCTTCATAGAAAAGTCCCAGTTAAGGAGACTTGATTTCTGTCCACTAGTACAGATCTAGGATGGAGGATGCAGATAGGGAGGAGACCAAAGCATCCTAGGTCTTGCAGGAACAGCAAGGGATATTGCCTGGAGGGTGAAACATCTGGGTCCTCCCCTGAGGTCTAGGTGTCCAATGAGGCTGGCACAGTCCCAGAGGAGACGAGGCTGAAGATCTAGGCAGGTCCAAGATCTCCCACTCAGAGTAGGTATCACCTCCTCTCATCACCTCTACCAGCCTTGACTCCTCAGCCTCAGTTAATGCCTGTGATGCCCTTTTGTCCAGAACCATGATTGAATATTTTAAATTGTTAGCTTGTTAGTTTTCCCATCAAAACTTAGATCTTTTCTTTAATAAATCTTTATTGTTCAGATTATTACAATTGTTACTCTTTTTCCCCCCCCATAGCTCCCCTCCACCCGGCTCCCACCCCACCCTCTGCCCTTACCTCCCGCCATTGTCTTCATCCATAGGTGTATGATTTTTGTCCAGTCTCTCCCCCTCACCCTCCTCACCCCTTTCCCCCTGAGAACTGTCAGACTACTCCCTTTCTATGCCCCTGATTCTACTATATTCACCAGTTTATTCTGCTCATCAGATTTTTTATTCACTTGATTTTTAGATTCACCTGATAGGTATGTATTTGTTGTTCATCATTTTTATCTTTACCTTTTTCTTCTTCTTCCTCCTCTTAAAGAGTACCTTTCAGCATTTCATATAATACTGGTTTGGTGTTGATGAACTCCTTTAGTTTTTTCTTATCTGTGAAGCTCTTTATCTGCCCTTCAATTCTGAATGATAGCTTTACTGGGTAGAGTAATCATGGTGGTAGATTCTTACTATTCATTACTTTGAATATTTCTTGCCACTCCCATCTGGCCTGCATAGTTTCTGTTGAGAAATCAGCTGACAATTGTATGGGTGCTCCCTTGTAGGTAATTAACTGTTTTTCTCTTGCTGCCTTTAATATTCTCTCTTTGTCTTTTGCTCTTGGTATTTTAATTATGAGGTGTCTTGGTGTGGTCCTCTTTGATTCCTTTTGTTTAGAGTTCTGTGCACTTCCTGGACTTGTAAGTTTATTTCTTTCACCAGGTAGGGGGAGTTTTCAGTCATTATTTCTTCAAGTAGGTTTTCAGGATCTTGCTCTCTCTCTCTTCTTCTGGAACCCCTATAATTCTGATGTTGGTATGCTTAAAGTTGTCCCAGAGGCTCCTTACACTATCTTCACATTTTTGCTTTTCCAGTGGAGTGTTTTCTGCTTCTTTGTATTTCAAATCTTTGACTTGATTCTTCCGTTCCTCTAGTCTGCTGTTAGGACTCTGTATAATATTTTTTTATTTCAGTCACTGTATATTTAATTTCTAATTAGTCCTTTTCATCTCCTCTTGGGTTTTGCTAAATTTATCCATCTTTTCTAGGAAATTCTTGAAATACCTTATAACCGTAGTTTTGAACTCTATATCCAGTCATTTGTTCTCCTCCATTTCTTTCAGTTGGGATCTATTTCTTTGTCTCCACATTTTCACTGCTTCCCTGAGTTGGTAGAGTAGTTTTGTGTGCTAGGTGTCCTATAGGGCCCAGTAGCTCTGCCTCCCCAGTTACCTGAGGTGCACTCTCTTGATGCACCCTTTTGTGGGCTGTGTGTACAGCCTTGTTGTAGTTAAGTCTTGATTGTTGTTGGTATCACTGGAGGGAATAGACCTCCAAGCCAATTGGTTGTGAGGATCAGCTATATCTATGCCAGGAGAATTTCTGTGCTGGAGTCAGCCTTATGATACAAGATTTGCAAAATTGCAAAAGCCTCTGTGCTCAGCTTGGATGGGGTGGAGTCTCAGAGTTGAGCAGACAGCCTTGGCTTCTCATCAGCCCTATCCTACATGGGCCCTGGGTCTCAGTGTCCCTTGGTAATCACTGCAGCCCACTCTGTGCATACTTGCACACCTCCAAATCTCTGCCTTTTGCAGCTCCCCTGATTTTCTGTGCGCTCTGGAAACCAATATGAATCTGGGTCCACAGGGTCTTGCCCGAAACTGGGGTTCAGTGCAGTTGGAAGTGGAGTTCAGTGCAGTTGGGAGGTTCCCTCTTTCTCCCGCTAGAGAAAGCCAGCAGCACAATCAGCAGTCAGTCCTCTCTGCATGCACTGCACGTGCTCCTCCAGACCTCTGTTTTTCACGGCTCCCCTAAGTTTCCATGCACTCCTTGCTTTTTCTGACAGTCCAGACTTCTCCCGTATGAGTCTCACCCAGAACTGGGGTTCAGCGCAGTCGGGAGTTTCCATCTCCCAACCGTAAGAGGAAGCCAGCCAGGCACTCCGCTGCCTGGCCTCTCCACACTTGTGTCTCCGCACCTCACTTTTTGCAGCTCCTCTGAATCTCTGTGAGCCCCTCTCTTTCCTTCTAGTTATAGAATTTCCACTCAGCCAGCTTTCCTGTGGTTCTGGATGATGTCCATTCTGTCTTTTAGTTGTAGTTTTAAAATTGTTGTACAAGGCAGCAGTTTAGGTGTTCACCTATGCCGCCATCTTGATTTTTCCCAAAACTTAGATCTTCTTGAGGGCAGAAATCTCTCTCCAATGGACAGTATTGGCCAAGACCTTCAATGTTCCATGCAACCTGCTAAATCAGGAAGAAGAAGTGGGGGTGAGGGGTCGAAGAGAAAGCAGATCTAGCCTTGATAAAGTTAAGTTTGGGGAGGGCAATATTCTACCCAAAGTCATTTCTAAGGCAAAAGGACATTTTACTAACAAAAATAAATTAATGTGTGTGTTTTTTAATTAAGATTTTTAGCTTTTCCGGGAATCTTATTACTGGTGAATGACAATCAGCATTGTTCTCGGGATTTTGTCATGTAAATTCTGCATTTATCCAACAGCTTTAACCTGTCAGAGCCATTCACACTATTCTTTGGAGGATTTATTTCTGTTATTGCTTTTAACCTGAAAACAAGGAGAGAAAAGAGAACCCTTTCCAAATGGAACAGCCTTTTAGTAGCCCTTCTGTGTTCCAATTTCAAAACCAATACTTCAGAATAAACAAGAACAAAATTTCCTTTGAAGACTATGATATGAATAATAATAGCTTCCCTGCTCCCAATCCACAGAGCCCAGCTGGTGTGGCCAGCAAAACAATTGCCAAGCTGGGCCCCTGAAGAAGGTGGCGGCCACTCTGCCAAGCCGGGTGCTATTTTCTGAGGGACTCCGTGTGCACAGGAGGGAGAATACAGGGGAAGCCACACTCTTGGTTTCAGAAGTACAGAATGGAGTCATGTAAAATGATTACTGTATCATAAATAGGGAAGTGGGCATGGTAGTGAAGGGTAAAGGAAGACAAATATATGGTGATAGAAGATGATTTCACTTTGGGTGGTGGGCACACAATGTAATATACAGATCTTGTATCATAGAAACGTACACTTGAAACCTATATAATCTGACTAACCAATGTCACCCCAATAAATTTAATAAATAGGGAGGGAAAGAGGGGAAGAAAAGAGGAGAGGAGAGGAGAGGAGAGGAGAGGAGAGGAGAGGAGAGGAGAGAAGAGAAGAGAAGAGAAGAGAAGAGAAGAGAAGAGAAGAGAGAAAAAAAGAGAAAAGAAAAGAGTCTCTAAGTGAGAGGCTGCCTACCATAACAATATTAAGAGCATACGCTCTTAAATCAGATCTGGGTTCAAGTCCCAATGCCACTCCTTACAGACTTACTAAAGCTCTCAAAGACTTAGCTTCTTCAATTATAAAATGGGGAAGTTAGAAGACCCACCTCACAGAATCCCTGTGAGGATGAGCAGAGCTGATGTGTGTCAAGTCCGAGAATGAGGGTCCCCGCCTCTTCCCACTGGCTTTGGGTCTAACCTCCAACAGGGACCTATCTTTCCTTCAGAGTTCCCACCCTACATGTGGCCCCCTCATGGATGTGCTCCAGGCTTATTGTACAGAAAGTGAGTGCCTTCCATCCTTTCTTGGGCCATGACAGACTAAGGCCAAGGTCATGGACAAATAGAATCAAGGAGAAAACACAAAAGTCATCCTCTAGTGAGAGAAACACAGGAGGTAAAAAGGGCCTGCTTCTAGGTGACTTAGGAGAGGGGCCCAGCTGGGTCCCCAGAGGCCTTGCAGCTCCCTCTCACTTTGTGCACTGGACCCTGAGCTGCCAAGTAGAAGAATGCCTGTCCTGAAGTCTTCATGCAGAGAGGAAGGAGGCTGAACCACAGGTGAAGGCCACATGCAGCTCTGGTCAGTTGCCCCAGCTGAGCCCGGTCCTTGTGTCAGCCCAGCCCAGGTACCAGACATGTGAGTGAAGAAACCAACAGATGACCCCAATCAACCCCAGTCGTTCACGGCCACGGGCATCGTGGAGCACAGACAAGCTATCCCACCACCCTGTCTAAATTCCCAGGCCACTGGATCTATGAGCATAATAAAATGGCTGCTGCTTTGCATTGCTAAGTCATGGGGTAATTTGTTAGGCAGAGGTAGATAACCAGAACACTGGCCTTGTGTGTGCCAAGTATTTTAAGTCTTTGGCTTACTTTATCTTTATCACAGCATCTGAGCTAGGATTTAACATACTCATTTTAGGGATGAGATATCTGACTCTCAGAGAAGTGACGCAATTTTTCCAAGATCTCATGGCTTCTAAGTGGCCTAATCACAATCCCTACATCAAATCAGGATTCATACACCACACATCAGTCAGGCACCTAGAATGACGAGAACATTTTAAATAAATCAGATGTTGTACTCCGCATCTGAGATGGCCTATTTACCTTAATTCTATATGCTGATGACACTCACCTCTGAAATAAAGTCATTTGGCTGTCAGGAATAAAAAATACTAATTCCCATCCATGTGAGCCAGACTGCGTGACAAAAGCCAAGCTGACGGACCAATTCACATCACACTGTTCAGCTGACAATGGCTGGGTGCATTACGTCTCTCAGAGAAAGGGCAGAATTTGTATCAATCTGATTTTTTCAGTGCTTTACCCTAAATAACTGCAGGACCACAGTCCTTCTGACCCTTGGGCCAGCGGAGGTGGGTATAGGGATAGATTTTTAGTTCTGCTGGCTGTTCCACATCAGAGAAGGAAGCACAGCAGACAGAGGGATCTGCTTTGCAAATTCACTTAGAGGTGCTCTGGGAAAAGGCTGGAAATAGACACGGGAGAAATCTGGCTGCGATCAGAGGCGCCAAGTGTTCCCCCTGATGCGTGGATGATGTGTGCTACAGGCGCTCAGCCTAATTCAACTCCTTTCACCTGGGGAGGATGGCCCCTGCCTTAGCCCAGAGCTTGGGGCCACTCTCCCTCCAGGAGCCTTCAGAGTCCTGGGCCCAAAGTAAAAGTCATCCCCATGGCCACGGCCACACCCAGGGCCTGCCCCAGCTGCAGACACTGCAGTGTGTTTGTTGCATTAAATGCATTAAATGTTGGGATTGGTAATTCAGAAGTTAATAAGGCCCAGCCTCTGCCCTCAGGATGCTCACAATCCACTGAGGAAAGATAACAGATGAACTACTATCATGTTATTGGGAAGAGCTACTACAAATGCATTTGGAGGTTATAAGGCTGACCCCAGGTGGGTGTGAGCCAAGTCTGATAAGTGCTGGCCAGGAGTGCTCCAAGTTCAGTGAAGGGGTAAGCAGGGCCCTCCAAATGTCCACTCCCAGATGCCAAGCATGTCTGACTGTATGTGTAAAGGAGTCCCAGCATTCAGACCCTGAAAGTTAATATTTGCTATAGAAGAAGAATCCAGAGAGAGCACTTACGTTATAAACTATCTTCTGTGCACCCCTCTCCCAGGTTGGGTTCCCTCAGAAAGATAAGGATTTGAGTGCAGGGAGTGTACCTACAAGGTGACCTCAGGAAAGACCAGCAGGGAAGAGAAATGACTCAGGAACAAAGGGTGGAAGCAAGTCACCATGTGGGTGAGGGAGCGCAGACCTCTTGGGGACCCCTGGGGGACTGTGTGAAAGGCTGCAGATGTTCTCTCACTTGAGGAAAGAGGAAGTGATGGGCGTATTGATCCTACAACTGCTGTCAGTCACTGATTGCGGACCTTTCCTGGTGGGAATTCCCTGGGTCTTCTAGCCTGCCATACAGTCCAGCGGAGAGAGGTCTAGTGGCCACAGAAGCTCACAGGCCAAGGGCTGGTGGTACTAGAAGTTAGGCCTCCATGCATGAAAAAGGCAGGAGCAGAGGGTATGTGAGCAGGACACCAATAACGTCTGTTACAAGCACCCTCTATGAGCACACAGTCAGCCTCCCCACACACTAAGGCTGGCTATGTCTCATCTTTCTCCAACCAGCATCTATCTCTTGAGTCAGATGACGGGACCCAGACCCGCTGTAAGGTCCAGTGTGGAGTTCACATCCCCTCTAGAGAGTAGGCCCCTAAGTCATGGCCACTCGTAGCAGATTTCACCTAACCTGACAGCTGCTCCATGCCCAGCTGAGTGGGGTGGGGAACGAGACTGGTCCTTCCCCATCCTGAGCTGGCTATGGGCAGAACAGGCCCCGAAAGACCTGGATTTGTGGTGGCCATCCTCTGGTACAAGGAGGCCTGCTCCTGGGACTCCTGGACAAAACAACAACCAACAGTTCTCCCCAAAAGTAGTGCATCCTAGGGCTGCCTGAGCATAATAGCTGCCCCAGGGTCCCTCATTGAGAACTTGTATAATCAGTTTAAGGCATTTTTTTTTTTTTTACGTGGAGAGTGAGATAAGCCTGAAAAGGGAAACAAACAGGTGGAGGAAATCAGAATTTATCCTGAAATGCCAAAGGGATTATAGAGCCCCATGCCCCTACCCATCAGTTTTACTCCCCAAATTTTCTGTCAGAAATTCTTTTATCTGGCTGTCCGAGGTATTCCATACAACTTCAGGCTTTTACTGCCATGATTTGACCTTTCCCAAGTTCAAGCATTTCAGGTGCAGCAGGATATTAATTCCCCACAAAGTTAGAAAAGATTCTACTTTCTAAAAAAAATCCCCAAGGAACCAGCGGGGTGCCCAGGCAGCATGGGGGAGGGGCAGAGAAACCAAAGCAGCCTCAGAGAAGGAAGCATGTTCAGACCTTGAGCTGGAAGAGTGGGCCTGAGAACCCCCTCCCTCCCAGGCTCCTCTCTTTATCCCACACAAGCTGCGTCTGTGTGGTGTCTGCAAGGAAGCTGATTTTAAATTCTCAGCCCATCATCCATTATAATTGAAAATATGGTGACGCATCGGAGATGATGTTGATTTTAGAATCAGAATGTCAACTCGGTCTTCTCATTTCAGAAATACATACATCCCTTAGTGCCCTGAAGTTACCGTTCGACTGAAATTTTTATAAACTCAACCCCAAGTCAAATATTACAGAACTGCCAAATGTCACTGAACTATTTATTAAGGGGATGTACCATTCTCCATTAAATCGAAATATTAAAGTGCATTTTCAGCTCAAAGTTACTGAAACCTTTTTTGGCAGTTCAGCCTCTCTCCTAGTAACACCACAAGTTCCTATAAAGCAGTGGTTCTCAACCTTCCTAAGGCCTCGACCCTTGCATACAGTTCCTCATGTGGTGATGACCCCCAACCATGACATTTTGCTACTGTTATGCATCGTGATGTAAATATCTGCATTTTCCAATGGTCTTAGGCGACCCCTGTAAAAGGGTCATTCGACCCCCAAAGGGGTCGCAACCCACAGGTTGAGAACCGCTGCTGTAAAGGAAGCAGGTAGGGCAGGGGTTGGGGGTGGGGGGAAGTAATAAGACATCTAGGGATTAAAAACAAAACAAAATAAAAATCCTCATCCCTCTAAATTATCCATGAGAACACTAAGGAAGAATTTTCCCTCCAAGAGAACAGTGTTTTATCTCTGAAATATCAGTATTGACCATAATAAATACTCTAGGCAGAGTGCTGGAGTTTAATCCATTGGGTTATAAACATGAAATGTTATTTTTTGCCCCAGAACATGCTACGTCAAGCTCTACTTTACCACTGGGTGGCAAGTGCCTTAAGGATACTCCAGCCCAATTACATAGCTTTTCTCTTCCTTTCGGTTACTAAGGCTCAATCCAGTTCATTTCTAAACTGCAATCTCCTACCAGGCCCAAAGATCTTCCACTCTCCCCGCTCCCCTGCAAAGGCCAGCATTCCAGTCTCAGGCCAGAGGGGCCAGAGTGTTCTGCCCTCTGCCCCTCCCCCCACCCTGCTCTTCTGCCTGAGCAAAGGGGGAAGACTAAGAGATGTCTCATACTTCCCCGGGGAAAGTACCAGTCCTTTCTTCTGCTGGCGAATGATGTTCCAGCATATGGTTTACAGAGTCCGTGTGGTCTTCCAACATGCCCCACAGGGAAGGCCTTATTCTGCAGAAGGCCTTCTTCTTATGACATCTGACAACCTTTTCTAGCTGCCTACCAGCTAGTGGTATTCTCCTCCTTTTCCCCAGACAGGTCCCAGAAAGAAACTGTCTACCCTGTAAGGCAATTTCACTCTGCCAGCACATATGGGGGTCCATCTTTGGGACCTCTTAGATCCAGGAACTTGTGAGTGAATGAGTGAGTGAGTGGGTGAGTGAGTGTTGCTGGTACCCGTACCTTTTGGCCTGAGCATCCCCAGCACACCATCTGGAGTTCCACAGTTCTCAATCCATGGGTGGCACTGGATTGGGTCAAATAAATATTCTTGTGTAGCTTTTAATAAACCATGAGTTTTCCAGGAATACAGCCATCCTGTGAATTGAAGCCAGAGTAGACTCTGTCTTGAGAACTTCACCAGAAGTATTTCACCATTTCTAAATATTACATCACCCCAATACTGCTGAAGATTCTGAATTCCCACTGCTACACACCTGGGTCCATTTGCATTTGTAGCTGTGAAATTCACAGCAAGCATCCAATTTACTACTTCTCCTAATATAGTTAGGTCTAAGCATGACGTATTATTGGATTATACATTATTTTCCTTTTAGTTCCTTTATATTTCAGTTGAGGCATTACATTGATTTGCTAAATTATGTATACAAACAAATAACAGTATCAGTAAATTTCATTTCAGGGTAATAATGGGGGCACTATAAAATGTGTGTTGTAAAAAAAGGGGGTCAATAGTTCTGATAGGGATGAAAATCAGAGGTCTAGATTCATGATCCTTCACTAAAACCCACCCTGTTTTAGTAAAACCCTGTTGGGTCCAAGCTCCAGCCTGGATATCCACAGGGAAAAGTGGGCTAGGGACTGGTGGGCTCAAAATCCTTAGAAAGTGAGGCTGCCTTGGTCTTGGAGAGAGAGGATGTCAAAGTGTATAGCCACAGAAGCTGCCCATGCCAAGCACCAGGTTGTCTCATGCCAGGACCCATGGCTGAAGACACTCAAAATCCACTGGTGCAAGTAGTCAGCATGGACAGGAGCCCAGTTTCCTAGGGATCTGTGACGGCCACTGCCAATGTTTAGATCACAGAAGGTGTGTCCTGTAGACTGACTCCTAGAGGGTCCATACAATTTGGGCACAATTGCTGATATCACTCTAACAAGGTGTGAGCACCACAATAGAAATCCATTGGCCTCACATGCCCCGCACCTTCCAGAGAGCCTTCCATGCTGCCTGAAAAACCTCCAAGGTTCAACTGCGTGAATGAAAATGCAGCTTCATTCTTTTTCTAAATTAAAATGTCACCAAATGAGATCATGCATTGTTTCCCCATGATCTTAGTTTACAAGAAAGTGTGTCCTCTCTGATAAGATGGTGTGAGAAGAGCTTCAGGGCACCCAAGTCATGCAGACTGGGGCTGGGACCATGGTAGCTCCAGATTTCCTATACAGGAGCCCCTGGTGTGAGCCAAGTGACTTGGTCTGATCAACAGAAGTAGTGAAGTTTTCTAAAGATGGTGTCATTCACACTTCCCACTGGATAGAGAAAACAAATTGTAAGACTAGGATGATGATGGTTTTCATCATTATTGATAGAACTAGTGACCCGGTGCACAAAATTTGTGCATATTAAATGGGGATTAATTAGAGGCAATAATTTAATATTGCTAGTTGCCCTTTCTCTATAATAGAAGTGCCAGAGATGAAAACCTTCCTCCTTTCAGAGTCTAGGGCTCACCACGGAACCCAGAGTCAAGTCCCCACCCACCCACATGCATCTCAAAATCACATGAGACCCAGATCTGGCCGCCACCCCCCATTGGGTTAGATCCAGATCTGGCCAGTCTCACCCTTGTCAAGCCCTGATGGGCAGGAGGCATAGCCTCAGGTCTCCTGTCCCGGCCAGGATGGAGGGCACGGTCTGAGGTCTCCCAGCCCAGAACAAAGTTGGGGGGCATGGCCTGAGGTCCCCTGTCAAGCCCAGCCAGGCAGGGGGGTGCAGCCTCAGGTCCCCTGGCCCAGTGCTAGGGTGAGGGGCATAGCCTGAGGTACCCTGTCAGGCCCCAATGGGGGGGGGTGAGGCCTGAGGTCCCACAGCCTGGCACTGGGGTGGGGGGAGCAGCCTGAGGTCCCCTAGCCCAGCACCAGGATGGGAAGCTCACCTTGAGGTCCCCTGTCAAACCCTGTCATGTGGAGGCATGGCTGCAGGTCCCTTGTCAAGCCCTGCCAGGTGGGGGGCATGGCCTGAAATCCCCTGTCAAGCCCCACAGGGTTAAGGGAGAGCATAGTCTCAGGTCCCTGCTGATTGCTTGTTAAGGCTCCTTATGGGAACTTGGCCTCCACTGTGGATGCAGCCATCTTTGTGATGGAGTTATGGTCAATTAGCATATTCCCTCTTTATTAGATAGGAGGCTTTTAAAGAGTGGTTTTAGAGCCGTCCAGAGCCTAAGGGGTAGAGGGCAGGAAGAGATCTCAAAAGATGAAGGAATGGTGGGACAAGAGGGGTGCTGAAGGTTGATACAACAGTTCTGCCAGCCCTTCCCTACCCACCTAAATCACCCCTTGGGCTCTGGGACAAAGTGGTAGTGAGACATGTCTTAAAGCAAAACGCCCAGGAAAGCTATAACTTCAAGCAGAGATTGTTGGCTGGTCTCTGACTTGAGTTCCTCTCAGTAGCAGAGCTGAAATTAAAACTACTGGAAGGGTAGGGTGGAGAAGAGGCATGTTCAAAGAGAAAAATGATGCTAGTGCAATAAAAATGCTTTATTCATGACATCCAATTAAAGGAATAATAAATCACTAAAAAGTCTTAAATATAATTTTAAAATTAATAACCAAACAAGATACAATTATCTTGATATTTCTGATGATGGTGCAATAAAGTTGAAATAATTAATTTTCCCTTGGGAGAAAAATGTCAACAAAAGGAAAGCGAGAAAGGTAAAATCTATGTCTTGAATGTGAAATTATTTTAACTTTGATTATTAATGACATCCAGCCTCCTTTCCTACTCCAAATGACCATCTACCCTCCCACAAACAAACAAAACCAAAAATATAAAATAAAATAAAATAAAATAAAAGGCAGGAAGGGAGAGAGGGAGGGTGGAAGGGAAGGGGAAAGAAAGAGGAAGGGAGGGAGGGAAGCTCTTAAAATACCATGAACTACAAACTGAATACTTTCATTCCCCAGTACTTCTGTGAATTTCCTAAGTGATGGCTTATCTTTTAGTTCGTGGCTCTATGTCCTGATTCTTAACCCCTCCCAGGCAGGGTCTGGATAGAAGAAAAATGGGGCAATTTGCAGTAGAGAGATGCATCCCAAGAAGTGTTGGTAAACCATAATGAACTCAGATTCTAGGATGTGACAGGCTTAAACTATCCATGCACGTTTGCTTAGAAGACCAGATTGAGTAATTTTCTAGTTCCAGAGGCAAGGAGAAGATTTCTCCACACTCCAAAACTGTTCTCCTACACTCTATGTAATGCCAAACCATTATTCATTCCTTTGGGTTATCATTTCCCTGGATAGGTCTATAACCACTAGCTACACTGTACCTCATGAGGACTTGTTTATAAAATAAACAAAGAGAGCACTTGAGGGTTTCAGAACTTAAAGAAATAGAAAGAGTTGGAAAAATAAACATTCAGACCCTCTAACCACCAAACACACATCCAATCACTAAGCAAATGCCAGTCCCCTCCATCCCAATCCCCTTTCTCTCCCCTAGGTACCTACCTCCAGGAGGTCTGGGGCAATGATTCTAAGCCCTGCAAATAGGCATGGCTGCCATAGGAAATGGGCATCCCTGGTGAGAGCTACAGCAGAAGACCCAGCTCAGACAACTTTCCCAAGAAACAGACTTGTAGCTAGACAAAGCATCCTTCCTCTTTCCGGCCCTTCCTCTACCAACGCCGGGAAAGGGACCACAGTCTCTGCACCCCACTGAGGCAGGCCTGAAGAGAGAACCCAGATGAAGAAGTTAGGACCCATTTTCATCTCCCTGTTGCTCCTTGTTCTTCTCCCATTCGCATCTCAAGACCTTGTTCACAGTGTCCTCTGTGTCTGCATAGCCAAGGGAAGAAGGTTAAAGGGGAAGGGGCAGCTGGCCCAGGGTGGGGCACTAAGGTCTCATCACCCATACCCACTTGGAGATGCCCTGCCCACAGCCAAGCATGTCCACTGGGTTGCTGGGGTGTAATTTATAAAACAAGGCAGAAGTTGCCTTAGAGCGTTTGGCCTGAGAATCAGGAAGAGCATCTCTGGCTTCAGGTATGGAGTGACACGCTAAGTGTTTCTTGGCAGATTAGAGAGGAAGCGTGAATCCGTATTCTCAAGCCACACAGTCCAGGATAAACTGTGCTGCTGCAGAGGAAATCATAAATAATACATCCGAAGACCGGGACCTCAATATTTCTGAAGGGCTTCATTTCTCCTCCCTTCCAACTTTGATATATGTACTTACTTAACATGGGTCTGTGGAGGGTTAATTGAATTAATATATGTAAAGTGCTTTGAGTTTGAAGAGAATATGCAATATAAATGGAAGTGTCACTAAAAAGGTTAATCTAATTTACATCTAACACTTTCAGTTCATGGTGTTAATGAACTATGTCCTTTTAGAGAGTGATTAATTTATAGAAATGTGATTATTTTTCCTAATACTATATATGGGTCAGCTTTTCCTCTTACTATATGCAACTTTATAAGAGAATTTAGCATTTTATAAATTAAAATGATAAATCAAATACCCGTATAATGGTTATATTTCATTAATTACGAGGAGACATGCCTTAGATTAACATATGTTTTAATTAATTTGCTGCAATGCAGTTACCCATGTAAATTGGAAAATGACACATACACATGGCATAATATTAACAGTTTTGAGTGTTTCTTCCCTGAAAATCTATGGGCCTGCAACTGCTGCATTCGTTGTGTAACCATGGTGACCACCAGCTGTGTGACATATGCAGGCTGCGTGCATCACAGAACTGGGAAGAAAATTAATGCTAACTTCAAACTTCTCTTGAAAACATAATTAACTACATTGCTAAGACAGTATAAAAACAGAAAGATTGAAGAGTTTCATTTGGGGGGTAAGGAGGCTGAGTCCTAACGTTTCAACACAGATTTCTTAAATCTCAAGACCTTATTTTCTCAGGCACTTTATCCTTTCAAAGGGCATCCAGTATCCATGTGGGTAGAGATCTTTCTTGGGTAGAGAAGGGAGATACTGTTTTATCCTCTCTGCATATGAAAAAGCAGACCCCAGAGGGCTGAGGAGTCTGTCCCAAGACTCACACTTTGTTTATTCTCTACAGTGAGTTTGTCAGACTTGTTCAAAGACTACATATTTGTTTAACTATATAATACAACAGAGATCATGGAAATGCAAAGAAGTGATAAAAGTGATGTGTATTTTTTAATTGAAAAAATGTGTATCAAATTTCAGCCAATGAAGCATTTTAGAAGCAATGAGAGTGGCATTACAGCCTTTCTCAGTGAGAGTTCCAATGGCGCCTGCTGGACCTGACACCTCACACATAGGGGTATGGTTCATGTCCTCTGAACTTCACTAAGTGAAGGCTTGGAAAGACAATCTGATAACTAAAGAAGAGAGGCTCCTACCAGTGACCAAAGGCAGAAAGTGGCACTGAGCAGGAGAACTGTGCATGTGCAGAGCCCCTATGGGACTCACAGCTGGTGTGGGTGGCATCATATGGACATACAGACACTTCCTCAATACTCAGTACCCACTATGTACCCTGCCTGGGCACTGCTAGGAACTGGTCACACAGAGATGACAGAATACTCCCCCCGCAAGGGGTCCATGGTCTGCCTGGGGAGATAGGAAGGCTATGGTCAATGTGATGGGGAAAATTGGAGGTGGTGAAATATAGAGGTACAAGGCCCCCCACCTGGGAATAGCCTTACAGCATGCAAAGATATAAAGAATTCCCTGGGGAACTGTTAGCAGTCAAGGGAAGCACTTTTCAACCTTGACTGGGCATCAGAAGCTCCTGAAAGCTTTGAACAAAATCCCAGGCCCTAACCTGGAGCAATTACACCAGTATCTTAGAGGGTGGGTTTGCAGCATCAGTGTTATTTAAAAACTCTCAACTGGTTCTGCTGTGCATCAGGGTTGAGAATTACTGGCACAATGAATAAGAGGGCATTTCTGACACTAGTCTCTGTGGATCCAAAAACCAGCTCTGTTTTTCTACTTGGGTGAACTGGGTAAGGGGCTTCATCTTCCTGGTCTCAGTTTCCCCACCTGTAATATGGGAATAATTAGAGCACACACCTGATTGAGTGGCTGAAACACACAGTCTACCTTTTTCCCATCCATGTTCCATGTTATTAAATTCTCCAGTAACTGGTGTTATGTGCAATGTTTGTCCTAGACAGACTAGGATATCTGGAACTCTTGATATCTCGCTCCCCTCACAGAGAATGACAGGATACTGAGAAGTAGCTATTGGCTGATAAAGCTGAAGAACAGAGCCCAGTGCATGACTCTCACCCCAGGATCCTCCTCTGAACAGCACCCTCTCCTGCCTTGTGCCTGTTGCTCCCCCAAAGTTCATAGTGTGACTGTTATGTCCCCCAAATTGATGGTATTTGAAGGCAGGGCCTTTAGGAGATGATTAGGATTAGATGAGGTTAGAGGATAGAGCGCTCATAAATGGGCTTAGTGCCCTTACAGGAGTCTCCTCAGAGAGTTTGCTTCCTGCCTCTGCATTCCACAGGTGAGGATACATTGAGAAACTGGCAGGGTGCAACCTGGAAGGGAGCTCTCACCAGAACCTGACCATGCTGGCACGCTGATCTTGGACTTCCAGCCTTCAGAACTATAGAAATAAATGTCTGCTGTTCATAAGCCACCCCGTCTGTGGTATTTTGTTACAGCAGCCCCAGCTGATGAAGACAGTGACCATCCTATGTCTTCAGCTCAGCTCTCTTCCCCTAGTTCAGGCCTCTCATGGTCCATCCTCAAACCTACCCCTCCAATGGAACCATGTCCCACAGGGTCCAATTAGTGGTGGGCGAGATAACACATCATAAAAATAGTAATGTTTCAGGCTGTCATCTGGTTACATACTCCCTTCCAGGTAAACAGGTATCGTCACAGGGATTGTCTTAAATAAATAAAAAAGACAATGCTTCTCTGCTTCCTTGGACAGCAACTCTGGGAGGAATGCTAACTGGGCAGTGGACCTCTCCCTATACCCAAATCACACCACCGAAGACCTTCCCCCGGGACTCGAACCCCACACCTCCCATGCTGGCCCAGGGAGTCATGGTTATGTATTGATATAACACATATTTCTGAGTCCTTACTCTGAGCTGGGCCTGCACTAAGTACAATGGCTTTTGAGAACTGGCCCTGGTCTGCAAGACGTACCTAGACTAGTGAAAGGGGTTCAAGTCAAGCCAAATGTGGGCGTGTGTATGGACATGTATTTATGTTTCTATATGAGATTTGCATACCTATGCACATGCACATACAGAGAGAGACAGAGACAAACAAACAGAGAGAACAGAGTTTGAGCTGAGAGAAGATATGAACAAAGCTACTGAATTGCCAAAAGGTCAGAAAGGGGGAATTTCACCAAATTTCAGACACCAGAGCACAGTCTTTAAGCAATCAATCATTACAGCTACTTGTGTTTAGTGCCATTCACGTGCCATGAGCTGGGCTAAGTGGTTTCTAAGCACTGTCCTGATGACCATTTTGCAAGGTAGATCGTTGTATCCCATTTTATAGATGAAGAAATAGGCTTAAAGGGGTTAACTAAAGTGCCCAAGATTAGCTAGGAAGCAGCAGAGTCAGGATTGGAACCCAGATTTCTCTGGCTACTAAGCCCAAATTT
Source organism: Lasiurus cinereus (assembly GCA_011751065.1). Taxonomy (NCBI): domain Eukaryota; kingdom Metazoa; phylum Chordata; class Mammalia; order Chiroptera; family Vespertilionidae; genus Lasiurus; species Lasiurus cinereus. Next base: position 9,952,228 of record JAAGEH010000125.1, read on the forward strand.
CACTTCATATGGGACAGAAGCAAATGCCTAAAATGTGTATGTTAAGAAACGATAGCATGGCAATCACTCCTAACTGCTCAGCTTACTCACCTCAGGAGGCCAGGCAGCAGGGTGACCCTAAAGATGCAGGGGGAGTCAGGATCCAGATTCCAGTCATCGGGCCTCAAAGAGCAGTCCTGGATCCAGACAAGGCACCCAGGCACACCAGGGAGAGACCCATGGTCTTTTGGGGGTGACCAGCCTGGTGGACCATCTGGGAAGACCGTGTCTAAGCCTGGTCGTGTCTTGAGTAACAGGAAGAATTGGGCTGAGAAAGGCATGGTCCAGGGGATCCAGGGCAGGAAGGAGCACATCCTGACTCAGGAGCCACACAGGTGACCCAGGATGACAGCAAATCAGGGTGCACCCTCGGATGCCTTGTGAGGGCTTATGGTCATCTGTGAGAAATAACTGTCATGCCTTTCTAAGACACATGCTACTTGCCCAGAGGTGATTTAGAACAATTCACCATAAAAATTCCATACCACCTTCCCCACTGCGGGAAGCACTGCAATGTGCCATTTGGAATATGCAGGAATGATTTTTGAATCTGTGGGAGGGAGGATGAGGCTGCTGCTCAAAGCAAAAACACTGATTCCCATTAATGAAAGGAAGGCCCACTTCCCTCACCTCACCAGCAGGCTTTGAACAATATCCCTGGACTCTCCTACTGCTGTGGGCAGGGCCACGGGGCTCCTGGGGAACTCAGACATAGAATCAGCTCTGCTTCCCTGTGGCTGCTAGGCCTGCTTTTAAAACCCAAGGGGAGAATGTCTGATGACAGTCAGGGGCACAGAGCAGGTACCCTTCTTATTCTCACCCCAGCGCCATGCCCTCTCCTGGCAGTCTTGGCAAGGCATATTTACCCCATCTCAGACTTGGTTCTGCATCTGTGAAATGGCTGACACCAGCCCTGCATGGGTGTTAAAAATTAGAGACAGTCCAGTTAAAGGGATTAGCACAGTGCCTGTTACATAGTAAGGAGGGGCTCCCTCAACTGCAATTACTACAATTATACCACTATTATAATTTTGCTCTGTCTTCTTCCCCTGCTCTTCCCATTACCAAATGTATGCCCTCTTCCTACCTCCACTTCCCTTGTCTGTCCCCCCATATAGTGGCACTATACTTTGTGAAAATTCTGTCTACTGTCTTAAAATTTCCACATAAAAATCTTCTTTCTCCAACTAGATCAAAGTTCTTAAAAAAGCAGGAATGAGATGGGTATGGGCGAATGGTTTCTAATATGTCCTAGAATCCTCCAGAACACTGAGCCTGGCTCTTCGCACACCGGTGGGCACTACAACAACTGATGGTCTATACCAGTGGTCGGCAAATTCACAGAGCCAAATATCAACAGTACAACGATTGAAATTTCTTTTGAGAGCCAAATTTTTTAAAGATATATTTTATTGATTTTTTACAGAGAGGAAGGGAGAAGGATAGAGTTAGAAACATAGATGAGAGAGAGACATCATTTAGCCGCCTCCTGCACGCCGCCTACTGGGGATGCGCCCGCAACCAAGGTACATGCCCTTGACTGGAATCGAACCTGGGTCTTTCAGTCCACAGGCTGACGCTCTATCCACTGAGCCAAACCGGTTTCAGCAAGAGAGCCAAATTTTTTAAACTTAAACTTCTTCTAACGCCACTTCTTCAAAATAGATTCACCCAGGCTGAGGTATTTTGTGGAAGTGCCCACCCTCGAAGGGCCAAAGAGCCGCATGTGGCTCACGAGCCGCAGTTTGCCGACCACTGGTCTATACTAAGTTACTGTCTATACTAAGTGACCTGTTGAGAATGGGAAAGAAACTGTGTACCAGGTCCCTGAAACCTGAGACCATCGATCCATCACTGAATCTAGTTAGCATAAACCTTAAGAAGTCCGTCTCAATTGCACTGTCTTCTTTCCTGGGGATAAGACATACCTCCTCTACCCCAGAGACTCTCTGGGTCCACGACACTTTCCCAGGCTTTGTTTATAAAACATGTGTGTGGAAACTCATCTTTTCAAGAAGTGTTTGTCCTTTCTGAACAGCCACTATACGGGAGAGTAGAGGGAAGAGGTTATAATAAATGCTGGGCCACTGTGTCGTTTCCAAAATAGGGAATATGCTTACACTGAAAGTGCAGTGATTCTGTGAAAAGCCTGAACAGTTGCTGAGATTAGCTACTCCACTCTCTACAGCAAGAAGCCAGGAACAGAACAAGCTGTGCTCTACCGACACATCTCACGTGAGCCCAAAGCCGGGAGGACGTGCCTGCAGACAGTTGTCCAGAAGGTGCACTCACCCCTGCCAGGCAGCTTGACACAGCCACACTCCCCATTTTCTCCTGCACGTGAATACAGAACTGAATAGAAGAGGAAAGCTATTTTTTTTTGTTGTTCAATATTTTTCACAAGCCTTCCTGATTTCTCTTTTTCAGTGATGAGAATAATCATGACATGAATCTTAGCAATGGCAAAATCAGCAGCAGGGTGCATTATACATGAACCTTACCTTTATTTTCTCGAATGTTCTTCACATTTCGTGAGAGATTGGGAAATGTGAAATTCAACTACACTGTAATAAGGAAAGTCAGTTCTATAAATACCAACTAACCTGTCATAATAAACGTTTCTGTTTTGATCAAATATTGTAACATTTGTCTGTTTTTATGCGGCGCTCTTTGCAGCCCCCTAGTGGCTGGGAGGAGAAAGAAGGAAGAATGGAATATTCAGACAGCAACCTCACTCTGCAGAGCCAATCAACTTTTTACCCTGAGAAGACAAATAGCCTATTCCACCATGAAATGAACATATATATTCTCAGTGGGGGACATGAAAAGTGTTGAAATGAACATAATTGTTCAGGTAAACGTGAAATCACGTTAGCCTGGATGTTTTTTTCTCTTTAATCTTTATTTTCTCTACAAAGCTTTCCATGCTGACCGGAGAACTCCGCAAGGATGGGCACACCGGGTCTTCTTTCCACACAAGTGTTTCCTCTTTCTTTACTTGCTGTGACCTCCCTGTGTGTAGACATTTGCTTAGAAACATACCATTCCCTCTACTACAAAGTGATGGCAAATCTCCAAAAATAATCATTTGCCTGTTTAGCCAAGTATCTATAATTGGGGAAGAGGTTTGTATTTGTTTGTATCATTGGCTTATATTTGTTTCACCAAAGCAACAGTCTCTCAGAATGACCCCCTTCGTATCAGCAACTCATTTTCATAATGAATTTTTCTTTGTTTTCCAAAAAAAATGAAATGGCCCCTCCATTAGATGGGGGGGCGGGTGGGGGAATTTGATTAAAAGAAATAGGATGCCTGTTTATAAAACAGTTTTTGAAATCATGTTACCAAAAAAGCAAAAGATTACAGGATAAACAACAACTCTCCTAGTCTCACATTTATCACTCCCAAGTTGCAAGACAAGCACTACCCAGGCCCAGAGGAGGTTAATGGGCGCTCGCGCTCGCTCTCTCTCTCTCTCTCTCTCTCTCTTTCTCTCTCTCTTTCTCTCTCTCTCTCCCCCCTCATCTTCCAAAAAGTAATTAAACCTGGTGTACATTCCCTCCCTGACTGGTAAGCTATGGCTCAAAGCCAGTTTGCAAATCAAGTTGCCTCTAATCGGGAGCCTCTTTACCTACAGAGGAAAACCCTTTCAAACCCTCAGACAAGATTCCCGTGACCATGTGGTCACCTGGCCGATCCGGCCACAGCCCTCAAATCCGAGGCCCGCCAGCGCAGAGAATCAACAAGTCATCGCTCATCCGGGCGCTCCCGCCCAGATCTGCGTGGCCTGCCCGGCGCCCACCGCCACCTAATACCCCCACAGCCCCCTCCCCGCCTACTCCCCCCTGGACTCCCCCGGAAAGGTCCTGTAAGCACGTGACCTTCTTTTCAGACCCGCCCTCCGGGCGCCCCCACCCAGCGCTTCCCCCGGCTCTCCAGGCAGCGGTCAAACTCCGCCGCTCGCCCGCCCGCCCGGCGAGTCTCCGGGCAGCGCGGGGCCTTCGCCGAGACCGGCTTCTCCGGGGCGGGCGGGCGGGCGGGCTCCTCCGCGCCCCTGCGCCGGGCCAAGTGCAGAGCGTCACCGGCCGCACTTGCGCCCGACTTCACGGCCCACCCGGGGGGCGCGTGTTCCCCAGGGAAGCAGCCCCGCCCCGGGGAACGCTGAGGCGAGCCGCGGAGGTTTCTCCCGGGGCCCCCGAGTTCCCACCGCACCCCCGAGCTGGGAGCCGCCGAGCGCTGCCCCCTCCTAGGAAGGCACCGCCGCCGGCCGGTCGCTCCCTCCGGGCGGGAGCAGACAACCGCCTCTGCTCCCCGCGCCAGCGCCCCGCTCCCGCCGCTCCGAGCCGGCGCCCGCGACTCCCTGCGCCCCCACCCGCCCCTGCAAGACAGCCCCCAAAGTTGTCCGGACTCCCCAAAGCTCGCTCCTCCTCGGCCCCTGGGCCCCGCCCAGAAGTTGGGCCGGCGTCTGCAGGTGGAACCGCTCCGGT
>JAAGEH010000125.1:9957153-9977865 GCA_011751065.1 Lasiurus cinereus
GCCGCTGCTGCGTGCGCTCCGGGCGCCGCCGCGCTCGGCCTCGGGTGCCGCCGCCGCGCCGTTCGCTCGCCGGCAGCAGCCGCGCTCACTGGCTCGGACCCCGCGCGGCTCCAGCGCTCACCCCGGGACGGCCCGTGACGTCACGGAGGGAGGGAGGCGGCTCCTGCATATTCATGAGGCGCGGACAGCGGTCCGGGCTCCGCGCTCCCAGCTCCGCGGCCCCGACCCCAACTTTCCTCCGCCCCCCTCGCGCCCTGTCCGCTCCCCCGGCAGGACTCGGCTCCCGGAGCCCCGGTGGGCGGCTGCGGGGAGCCCTCCGCCCCGCGCCCCAGCTCCGGCTCGGCAAACCACTGCCTCCGGGGATGGCGGGCGCCCCGGGAAAGGGGTCCCCTGGGGCCTGAATCCGGTCCGCGGGGGCGCTGGGGACCTGGCCAGCCACACCCTGGGAGCTGACGTCCGAGCGGAGGGGTGGCGGGCGTCGCTGCGGGTCTTGCCCTTGGCAGGGTCTCGGGAAGCTCTCTGCCGTCTGGTCTGGGGAGGGCGCCAGGCCCACGCGAGAGCTGGGAAGCGGGAGTGTGGCTCCGAGTCATCGGGCGGGTAAAGCCGGGGCTGCCATGGCTCTCAGACGCTGATACACCAAATGAGAAAGGGCAAACTTGGGGTGCTGGGCCTGCTGACGGTTCAGTGGGAAGACACACTAACTTCCCAGCAGCATGGTGCCCAGGCCAGAAGTGCCACCTTTATGTTATCACTCCACACATCTCCAGACCAGGCCACCTGACAGCATGCATGGTAACAAACAGCTGATGTGGCTGAGTAATGTGCGTTCTCTGCGAGCAGGGAGCCAGCTCCTCTTAGCCCATGCCAGGTTCGTAAAGGTTCTCAATGAACATTAACTAATAGCTCAGAATAAGCCCTTGACCATATTTGCAAATATGTAGTGTCGATGTCATACACAGGTCAGAGCTTATAAAGAACAAATAGGGAAATAAGGTAGAGAAACAAACAAAAAGATGGTTATTTATTCATCAATTCAATGCATTTACCATCACCCTGCCAGATTGGACAGTAGAGATCCAGACCAAGGAGAGCCGTCTGTCCTCTCCTCAACGCCTTTGTTCCTGTCTGAGAAGCAAGAGAGGGAGGTAAACGGCAATTACCATGCTTTGTAAGTGTTGTGGGCCTGAATATTCTTTGTATTGCTAGATATGAGCTTATACACATCAATTAACAAAATGCATATATTACAACAGTGTCTAAACATCATTCTGTAATTAATAACTGTGGTTTGGGGTGCTCAACAAAGCCATAAAATCCATTAACAGCCCTCGTGCTGCTCAATCTCTCTGTACCACCCTGGCAGCTCACCAGGAGACCCCTCAGTTCTGCAGGCCACACTGCTGCATTTCCAGGTACCAAGAAAAGCTTGGGGAGTCTGGTGGAGAGGCAGCCATGAATCATGAAGCTTATATCCGGCAGGGCGCTTCACCTGCAGGTCTCCTTTAACCCACACAACCAAGATCTGTGCTTTACTAGTATTTTCATTGCACACACAGGGAAATGGAAGCTCGGAGTAGTTAGGTGACTTCCCTGCCCAAGGTCAAAGAGCTAATAAATGCCCCAAGCCCATGGTAGGGTTTTGCCTTTTTTGGACTGGGTGTCAGGATTCAGAGAAGATGGTCTGGAGAACGGGGAGCAGACCCGGCACAATCAGGAAAACCGACAAATAGAAGTACACATTTGTATCATATTCTTTGATTTATGCTCCATCCAATTACATATCTGCCTCCCCTTCATTTTCTCTAATAAGTACACGTACCTTACCATCTTACCTACCCTGGGCCTTGATGCCATTCTACTGGGTTTCATTAGGACTAATTGGTTAGTCCTAAAAAATCTTACATGAAACTTCAAATGAACACCGAACAGTAGGAGAGAGGGAGAAATATAACTTATTGGGAAACATTCCCAACTCATGTAGTAGATCACTATTAGTAAGAAAGCACACAGCAGAACAAGACACTAGAGAGCAGGCCAATGCCCAAGACTAGAGGCCCAGCATTGCTAGCCTCCATCTCCTCCTCTGTAATGGAGGTAATAAAGTTTCCTGTTGTGGAAGAAAAAGTAATGGCCCTCACTTGTTCATGCCTTCCTGAATCCATTTCCTCTGGATGTGCTCTCTCACCCTAACTCAGAGCTTGGCCACATGACAGTAACATGCATGTTTCTTCTTCCTTTTCTGGACCCTCACCACCACCCTGAGAACAAGCCCAAGATAACCTGTAAGAAGGTAAGAGACCACATTGGGTGGAGCTGAGCCGTCTCAGCCAGCCAGGGCCATCCTAATCTGGTCTATTTCAGTTGTCCCATTGGTTGACCGCAGACACTAGAGCAAAACCAGCCAAGATCAGCCAAGCCTGGTTCACATCAGAGCTGCCCACTAAACCACTAATATTTTAGAGTAGTTCCGTGGTCAGGAAACTGAGGCTCGAGAGCCACATGCGGCTCTTTGGCCCCTTGAATGTAGCTCTTCTACAAAATACCGTGGCCTGGGCAAGTCTATTTTGAAGAACTGGCATTAGAAGAAGTTGTTTAAAAAAATTGGCTCTCAAAAATAATTTCAGTCGTTGTACTGTTGATATTTGGCTCTGTTGACTAATGAGTTTGCCAACCACTAGGGTAGTTGATTAAGGAGTATTACATCTTCTCCTAAGGTCATTGTAAGAAATAAATGAGAAAACGTATATGAAAACTCAGTATGTTGTTTGGCACATAGCCAATGTCTAATAAATGTCAAATGGTCTCCCTGTTATCCTTATGTCCCAAGTCTCTGAAATGCCAGTCACAAGCCTGCCTTGTTTTGTTTGGGAGAACGGCACTAACAACTTGACTTAGAAAGGATGAGGGTGAATAAGTTCACTCCTTGGAAATACTCAGTCCACAAGAGCTTCAAGACCACGTTATCTGTATGGAGCACTGCTGTGTCTTCTTGCTTCTGCTGAGCTATTGAAGCAGCAAAAAGTGAATAAAACCACCCAACAGCTAATGCGTTCCCTTTCGCTCTGAGCCAGGCTTTGCAACCAGGTTTTACGTTCCATACTTCATTTAACCCTTACAATAACAGGTGTTATTTTCCCTATTTTATTATATCCAAATTACTGGCTCATAAAGTTTGAGAAATTTATCTGCATCCACATAAATTGTGCAGAACATGAATTCAAGTCTGCCTAATTCCAAATTCCATCTTTCTCCCACACATCATGGTTTTGAGTGAAGCATGCAAAGTAAGTAAGCAAAAAAAAAAAAAAAAAGTTTCAAATCAGAGATGTTATCCTGTGGGGGAGGGGTTGATTTTTTTTAATCTCCACCCATTACCATTATCACCTTTGCATAATGACCATTTAAATAACCAATTGTCACCAAAGTGATACAAACTTCTGAATTTGTTGAGTCTGCCCCCTTTATTTTTGATTCACCGATGGGACCTGTTTCTTTAAAGCCCTTACTCAAAAAATGATCAACAGGGTGATGTAAGGCCTTGGCCTCTTTAAGCCCCAAGCCCAGGGCCCCACCTGGTGATGCAGAAATACAATAAATCTCAGACAACTTATATGGGTCAATAGTATCAAATAAATAACTCTCCTGTTAAAAAAAAAAAAAGAAAGAAAGAAAGAAAAGAAAAAGAAAAAAATCTAACAGCAACAGGCATGATGTAAACACAGCCATTCCATCTTCTTTTCACCAGGGTCATTAATGACTTGCCCAATTAAGCACTAAAACACAGACCCTGAATAATTTAAATTGGCTAAATGAAGAAAATAAATAAATCATGCCAGCTTATGGAAACTTACTTTTAAAAAGAAAGTTAAACTGAGGTTTTTTTTTTTTTAACATGACTCAAATTTAATTCAACTAAAGTATTTATCTTTAAAAGAGAGGCAGAAACACTGATTCTTTTTTTTTTGCATTTTTTATTAATTTTTTTATACATATCTCCCCATTGCACCCCCTCCCTCCCAAGCATATCCCAACCCCCCAGTGTCTATGTTCATTGGTTATGCTTATATGCATGCATACAAGTCCTTTGATTGATCTCTTATCTACCTCACCTAACTTTAATCTTCCTGCTGTAATTTCACTCTTAAAGCACTGGGAATCATTCACTGTTCCCCTCCTGGATCTGGGCAGGCAAAGCCAGGTCTTCAGGACCCACAAGCCATTGGACAGGGTACAGAATTTTCAGCATTGCTCTCAGGTGTTTTGATGCTATGCAGATGCTGCTGCTGCTGCCAGACAGCTTTTTGAAGTTCAGACATTTCTCTTCAGGAAAAAAGCAAGGAAGTTTGTTCACGATCAAATCCAGTTCATGTTCGACATTGTTTAGATACACGTGTTCTATGCTTGGTAAGGCAGAGTGACCTAACCAAAAAGAGAGGTGTCATTGGTTATAACAAGAAATTGTTCCTGGGGTGGCATAAAAAAAATAGCCATAAAATTCAGTGCCACTTCTATTGAGGGATGATGGGGGTCTCTCTCTGTTTTGGAATCGGAGCAGTCTTGTGACTGCCTCTACTAGTACAATTCAGCAGAAGTCGTGCTATGTGACTTCCCAGCCTAAGTCATCAAGGTGATGCAGCTTCTGCCCTGTGCACGAGGATGCTCATTTTAGGAGCCTGGAGCCTTGATGTCCAACCCCCCTGAGACGGCCTGCTGTGAGGATCAGAGGCCATGTGGAAGAACTCCATGCAGGTGCGTTGCCTGCCCCAGATGAGTCCAACATCTGAGTCATCCCAGAACCTCCAGATAATTCCATTTCCTAGCTGCTGAGTCGCCTTCAGCTCTTTGAATCTTCCCAACTGAGCCTCAAACATCAAGAAACAGAATCAAGCCATTCCCACTGTGCCATGAATTCCTGACCCACAGATCCCATGAGCTTAAGAAAACGTTTTGGGGTGGTTTATAACACATCAGGAGTAACTGGGAAATACTTATTTTCATTCATTCCCTACAACAAAGACTGAGGAAAGGGAAATATGTGAGGTAACTCATGTGTAATTAATCCCATTTTGTAGTGCAAATGTTGAGACTTATTGAAGCTCAGAAAAGGGACCAGAGTTGAATGGAAAGAAAATAACTTCTAGAATTAGAAAAGCCTAGGTTCCAAACCCAGCTCTACTGTTTTCTGACTAGGTATGACCCGAGAAAGCTACTTACTATGTTTGAACCTTAGTTTCCTCATCTGTAAACTGGAACTAACATAACAAGATTGTTTTGGGGGTTAAATGAAGGGTAAAGAGCTTTCCCTGTCAGATGGTAGAGATGCAGGAAATGCAGCCATTGAGAGTGACAGTGGAAATTCACACAAGGGCCACACAGGGCTCCCCTTTTTCCTTTTTTTTTTTTAACCAGTATTTGTGGTTTCCTATGCAGACAAATCTGGACAGATATGGACACACATGGAATCATGCCAGCTTTAGCCCTACCAGCACCTTTGCCAGCACTGCCACAGAAGCACCAGCCACATGTCCCGCCAGAGAAGTTCAGACTTGCTGTGAGTGACTAAATCGCTCTGTCATTCCAGGGCTTTGTTCCACTAAGGGGAATGAGAAGGAATGTTCCATTTATTGAGCAGCTACTATGAGCCAAACATTACACGCATTGCCTCATTTACTCCTCCAACAACTCTGAAAGATGATTTATTACTCCCATTAGATTCCTGGGGAAGCCAAGGCTTGAAGAGATTAAGTTACACTGTGTATCTCCAGAGAAACAGAACATTTATAATATATGTAGAAAGAGATAAAGATATATAGAAACAGATATCAGATATACACATCTATATATCTATAAAAATATACATATAGACATACAGATCTGTATATACAGATATAGATGATATAAATATCGATGTAGATGTAGAGATGATATAGATATAGATATAGATATAGATATAGATATAGATATAGATATAGATATAGATATAGATATAGATATAGATATAAAGAGAGAGAGAGAGAGAAAGATAAGGAGCCAAGAGGGACACAAGCTCCCTACTTTTTCTAGCATTATGATACACAACCACATAGTCCATCTGTGTCATATTAACCATAAAATACAATTAAAAACAAAGTAAAAAATAAAATACAATGAAAGATTTTTAAAAAGAAATAAATATAGATATATGTATATCTATATCTACTTAGTTGGATGGATAAGTATGTAGAGATTTATTATAAAGAACTGACTCAGCCCAGCCGAGGTGACTCAGTGGTTGAGCATTGACCTATGAACCAGAGGTCCCAGTTCAATTCCTGGTAAGGGCTCAATCCCTAGTTGGGGGGGCATGCAGGAGGCAGCCGATCAATGATTCTCTCTCATCATTGATGTTTCTCTCTCTCCCTCTCCCTTCCTTTCTGAAATCAATAAAAATTAAAAGAATGGCTCGTGCAATTTTATGGAGGCTGACAACTTCCAAGATTTGGTTCTTGGACCCAGGAAAGCCAATGGTGTAGTTCCAGTCCAAATCAGAAGGTCTGAGAACCAGGCAAATCAATGATAGAGTCTCCCTCTAAAAGCTGGCAGACTTGAGACCTAGGGAGAGCTGACTTTTCAGTTTCAGTCCAAAGGCAGGAAAAAAGCCAATGCCCCACCCAATTCCAAGGCAGTCAGGCCCAGATATTCTCTCATTGAGGGAGGATCAGCCTTTTCGTTCTTTTCAGGCCTTCAACTCATTGGATGAGGGGCAGCCCCACTCAGCAGGGCCAACTTCTTTACTCAGTCTATCAATTCACATAATAATTTCAGCTAGAAACACCCTCACAGGAAAACCCAGAATAATGTTTGGTCAAATACTGAGCACTCCATGGGCCAATCAAGTTGACACATAAGATGAATCATCGCACACTGCTGTAAGTGAAGGAGCTGTAATTTGAACTGAGGTCTGTCTGCCTCTGAAGTCATGATTTTCCATCCAAGTGAGGCCAGGTGTTGCGCCTCCATTGAGGCTACAGGGAACAGTGGGCTGCTCTGAGTCACCTTGACCATAATCCCCGTGCCAGTTTTGCACAGCCTGCCTTTCAGCGTGCTTCCACAGTTTCCCACGATTGGGTCCTGTCTCTCTGCTGTCTATACCACTCCTGGCAGTTCTCCCTTTAGGATGATCCTTACTCCTTTCTTTCTTTTCTCTCTCTAGGTGCCTAATTTGAGTCCCATACCCCAGTTGTCCCTTGTCTCCACCCTCTAATGCATGGCCTTTGCACAATCAGCTGCTCATTCGTCAATACCCACCTCTCCCCCTCTGCTCAGATACTCTCCAAGGCTCCCAATGACCTGTAGCAGAGAGTTGAGGTTTCTTAACTAGGATTCAAGACCCTCATCAGCCTGGCTTCCACTTCATTGCCAACCTGCCTTCCTGTGATTCTATTATGTGTAAACAAGGCTCTGCTCCCTTCCCTGTCTGTCAAAAGGCATCAGGCCGATCTTTCTTCTACAATTTGATTCACACTCTATCCTCTGCTGTTATGGATTGAATTGCATATCCTCAAAATTTGTATGTTGAAGTCCTATCCCCAGTACCTCAGGATGTGACTATATTTGGAAATAGGGTCTTAAAAGAAGTCACTAAAGTAAAATGAGGTCATTTGGGTGGGCCCTAATCCAATATGAAAAGTGCCCTTATAAGAAAAGGAAATTTGGACACACACCTCACAGAAGGAAGACCATGTAAAGACACAAGGAGAAGATGACCATCTAAAAATCAAGGAGAGACGCACCAGAGGAGATCAACCTTGCCAACACTTTGGTCTTAGATATCTAGCCTTCAGAATTGTGAGAAAAACAAATGGTTTAAGCTACTCAGTCCTTGATTCTTTATTATGGCAGCCCTACAGTCTCTCCCTCTTCCTCCCCACCTAACCTACACAATCCTACCTCCAATAGACATGTTCTCCTAACTCCCCAGCACATGCTTATCTTAAAACCCAAGAGGCTCTCCATCACACTTGAAATAAAAGAAAAACATTTTATTCTAACTCAGAAAGCCCTACTTGATCTGCTCCTGCTGGCTTCTTACATCACTCTCCCCTTGTCCACTAGTCTTTTGTCCTTTGAATACACCAAAGTCTTTTCTGCCTTAGGGTTGAACTACTTCTTAGGATTGTACTTCCCTCTGATTATTACAAGACTTTCAGGATGCATCTTAATTGTCACCTCTCCAGAAAGGCCCCCCAGTTACTCTATAACAGTGCTCTCTCTTAATTCTCGGCAATCACTCCTTGCCACTGTCTTCTTGCTCATGTTTTGTCTCTTCCAGTAGAATATAGACTTTATGAGAGGAGAGACTAATGTGCCTGACACATGGATGTTAGATAGCTATTGAATGAATGAGTGAATGGTTTACCTTCCCTGAACAGAGGATTTTTTCTGCATCATTGCTTTTTGACTATTTCGTCAAACACTGTATTGCAAAATCACTTAAATATACATCATTCTTACAGAAATCTAGAACTTATATTTTCAAGTAGCTTGAGCATCTTGATAGAAATTTTTTAAAATTCTTACTGGTGGATGGAGGGTGGTAGAGCGTGAGAGTAGCTGGAGAGGTGGATAGTGCAGAGATGGTTTTCATTTTCTACACGAGGAAGTGGAAGCAAAGAAAGCTTATGCCACTGGCTTAAGTTACACAGTCTGGGCTAGATTTTAGTTCTCAGTCCTAGTCCAGAGTTTTCTCCACATCATGTCCAGTTATATCATGAGGGGTAATAAGTGTACAAACACTAATGCTCAAAATACCCGGAGCTGACAGGAATAGGAGTCAGGAAATGCCCTCCACTCAAACAGCCCTACAGGTCCCTGTGAAAAAAATGAAGGGGTACACGTTGCATTTGCTTTCCCAGTTCAAAGAGAGAATCAACCATGTCTGCTCTCCCTCTCTCACAATTCCAAGCTGGCTTGGCAAACTGCTCCAAGGAATTCATTTCACCTTAGTCATTTTAAGGTTTTATGTCTTTCAATTTCTTAGTATTTAAGAAACTTTTTTTGAGGTAGGCATGGTTAGGTGTAGTGAATCATGTGTCCAAAGGGGACAGTATATATTATATCCCTTTCACATAATGTTCTACAATATCTGGAATGCCAAAATGCAGTGTCAACTGGATGGCATGTGATAAATGATATGTATTTTCCAGAAGAGAAATTGCAGAACATCAAAACCCAATGCTTTGCCTAAATGGCAAAGTGTGGTTCTGTTCCTGCTATGGCCCATGAATATTGGAAAATTGCTTTACTGTAAAAAACATTAAGCTCCTTTTCGATTGAACATTTGGGGATGAGTATATATATATATTTGATTTCAGAGAGAAAAGGAGAGGGAGAGAGAGATATAAATATCAATGATGAGAGAGAATCATCAATCAGCTGCCTCCTGCAACCCAGGCATGTACCCTGACCAGGAATTGAACCGTGATCTCCTGGTCAATAGGTTGGTGCTCAACCACTGAGCCATGTGGCCAAATGGGATGAGTACTCTTAAATAAGACTACTAAAATCCAACTAAATACATTGCCCTAAAATCGGTTTAAAGGTTGATTTTATACTTCAGCTATATTGGAGGGGAGAAATAAATGGAAAGAGGAAGGGTTTGCCAAAGAGCAACTATGCAAACAATGATTAAAGATGTTCAGGATTTATATAATAAAACATATATACATGAATATTAACCTTTGTATTTTAAAAACAGAGATTGGGGCTTTTTAAAACTCTTCATAGAAACTGATTAGCTGCCTATGTCTTTAAAGTGCTTAAACATGTCTGTAATTAAAAAATTATTTAATTAGCTGAGTTGTTATTTAGGATTGAGTATGAAATAAAGACACGTTTGGATACTCAGTGCAAATTTACCAACAGACCCTCACAAAAGGAAACTTTAAGATGAAAGAAGGAATAATGACCAATAAAAAGAACCATGTGGCTAAATCTAACAACATTTAGACAATAAAATAAAAACAATAGTTGAAATAATAAGAAATGTCAGTAGTATATAAACAAAATAGTAATAAAATGCTGGGCAAACGTAACATAGAAACTTGAATAGAGAGACTAGAATGAAAATATTCTAAGCTTCATGTACTGTTCAAAGGAGAGTAGAGATATAGATTACTTTTAGACTTTGCTCACCAAGTATTCTTTCTAAAATTTTAAGTGTAAGCAGTTAAATGTCAGATTTAGAACAAATAACTTCCAAATAATTAATGAGAAAGGGGGAGGGAAAAGAAAACTTAATTTAAAAACAGCAATTTGATCCTTATTTTCTGTAGAGACAATAGGAATCAGAACAGAAAATACAAAAAGAAAAGAATGTGCATGCATAGTTCTATGCCCAGTAAAAATATTTTTCAACAATTAAAATGAAATAGAGCCATTTGCATAGCAAAAAATAATTAAATAATAAAGAAAAGATAAAAGAAAAAAAGAGGTTATCATCAAAATTACGCTTTTAAACAGAAGTTATAAAGAAATAGAAAAATAATCCTAGACGGAAACCCTTGAGTTGAAGGAAGAAATGGTGGTGTGGTAGGCAGAATAAAGCCCTCACCCCTCATCCCCAAGATGTCCACATCCAAATCTTGGGAATCTGTGAATATGTTACCTTAGTTAGTGGCAAAGAGAATTAAGATGGCAGCTGGAATTAAGGCTGTCATTTAGTTTACCTTAATCAGATTCTGGATTATCTGATAATCCTTGGCCCAATATATTTATGATGTCCTTAACTGTGCAAGAGGAAGTCAGAAGAGGAGGTCAGATAGACAGCAGCATGAAAAAGACGTGGCCCAATATGCTGACTTTGAAGACTGAGGAATAGAGTGAACAACAAGAAATGTGGGCACCTTTTAGAAGGTAGAAAGGGTAAGAAAATGGATTCTCCCTAGAGCTTCCAGAAAGGAATGCAGCTCTGCCAACACCTTTGATCTGGGCTCCAGTGAGCCCTATTTTGGACTTCTGGACCATAAGACTGTAAGCTAATAAATCTGTGTTGTTTAAGCCACTCAGTTTGTGGCCATTTGTTACAGCAGCAATAGGAAACTAATACAAATGGGGAGGGGACAAATGTATTGATAAATACCTTTTTTTAAAAATATATATTTTATTGATTTTTTACAGAGAGGAAGGGAGAGAGACC
The DNA here is from genome assembly GCA_011751065.1 of Lasiurus cinereus. Taxonomy (NCBI): domain Eukaryota; kingdom Metazoa; phylum Chordata; class Mammalia; order Chiroptera; family Vespertilionidae; genus Lasiurus; species Lasiurus cinereus. The sequence goes on from JAAGEH010000125.1 coordinate 9,968,330, forward strand.
GAAAGTCAGAAACATCAATGAGAGAGAGACATCCATCGATCAGCCGCCTCCTTCAGGCCCCACTGTGGAAATGTGCCCGCAAGCAAGGTACATGCCCCCAACCGGAATCGAACCCGGGACCCTTCAGTCTGCAAGCCGATGCTCCATCCACTGAGCCAAACCAGTCTCAGCGATAAATACCTATTTATTTACTTAGTTAAAATATAATTTTTATTGATTTCAGAGAGAAAGGGAGAGGGAGAGAGAAACATTAAAGATGTTTCAGAAACATCAATATTGAGAGAGAATCATTGATTGGCTGCCTCCTGCATACCTCCCACTGAGTACTGAGCCCATAACCAGGGCATGTGCCCTGACTAAGAATCAAACTGTGACCTCCTGGTTCATAAGTGGATGTTTAACCACTGAGCCACTCTGGCTGGGTGATAAATCTCTTTTTAAATATAAAGGAGAGGCCTGGTGCACAACATTCTTGCACTTGGGAGGGGGTTCCCCTCAGCCCAGCCTGTACCCTTTAGCAGTCTGGGAGCCCTCGGGGAATGTCCTACTGAAGGCTTAGACTGCAGATCAGGGTGGGGAGTCTCTACTATGGGGGTGGGGGGGTTGGAGGGCCTGGCTGGGTTGAGAGGCTGCTGGGGTTTGCAGGACGACCATGCCCACAATCTTGGGAGGGGGGGGGGGTTCCTTCTAGGGTGTGGGGCTAGCCTGGGTGAGGGCCATGAGTGGTTTGCAGGCCATCCACACCCCCAGCTTTGTCAGGAAGGACATCCAGAATGAGGTCTGGAAGATGTCCAGTCTATCAGGTCTAATTAGTACATTACCCTTTTGTTAGTATAGATATTCTGAGTATAAAATAACAAGAGCAATGTCAATTTCAAAGGAAATAGTCGAGAATTAAAATTTAGGCAATAAGAGCACATATGTCATAATGTTATAGAAAATATATTAGTCAGTGTCATGTCAAGAGATAGAAACCCCACAGTTATTTGAACACAGAAAATTTAATATAGAGAATTATTAACAAGGACCTGGAGTATCATGGAATTGGCTAGTGAAAATGAAAAAGAATTATAAAAAACATAGGTATAGCAGAAATGAGAAACAGCCACTATCCCTTGAGTAAGTTAGAATAGGGGAGAGGAGAAACAGGAAAAGTAGGCCAAATGAAAAGAACACAATTAGCAGATAGAGATAAATGCAAATATTTCAAAATGTAAATGCAATAACTTCAGTTAAAATACAAAGATGGTAAGATTGGGAAAACATTCTACTATATGTTGATTTCAAGAGATGTAAGTGAAACATATTGTCTAAAACCTAAGGACTCAGTAAGATGAAATTCAAAGTGTATATATATATATATATATATGTATATATATATATGGCTAATATGCTAAGTGTCTGACATTCTGACTGGTCGCTATGATGCACACTGACCAACAGGGGCCAGATACTCAAGGCAGGAGCTGCTGTGCACGTGTGCACATTGACACGTGGGCCTGGTGCCCACAAAGCAACACTCAGCTTCCCCCAAGTGGGACTCAGGCCCTGCCACCACCCCAAAGCGACACCCCACCAAATCACAGTCAATGCTGCTGAGACCCCATGGCGCAAAATGTGGCCCACGGTCCAGCCCAGCCCGGAAACAGTTGCTGTGGGCACCGGGTAATGAGGCCACGTAGCAATGCCCGGCTTCCTCTCCCTAGCGACGACTAGCCTCCTTGTAGTTTTTTCAGCCCGGGAACATGACTTGCTTTTTAGCCAGGTGCAAACATTTCACACTTTAACCAAATGTCTGTGAAGTGTTTTCCTGTGCACCTCATCTCATTCGATCCTCACCAAAGACCTGAAGTAGGTAGATAAAAGACACGGTTGAATCTTATTTACTTTTCATTAGAAAACAGAGATTTAGAAAGTTTAGAAACTTGACCTGACTGAAAAAAAGTAAGAAATGGTGGACCTTGAAAATGACATCAGGTTTTCTCACTGCGCAGAATATAGTAAAATACAGATACAGTTAAATATTTTACCCCTTGTTCTCCCTGCGTGATCCATAATAACAATCTACTTTGTGTTGATACTTAACTGCTGTGTTGCTGACAATTACCTGAAAGAGAAGTTGGGGTGCTTCACTGGGCTGGAAAAAGTTTAGCTACATCAGAAAGCAGGTCTAATTAAGCAAGTTTATTCTATTCTAACTAATAAAGAGGGAATATGCTAATTGACCATCACTCCATCACAAAGATGGCTGCACCCACAGCTGAGGCCAAGTTCACATAAGGAGCCTTACAAGCAATCAGTAGGGATCACAGGCTATGCCCTTTTCCACCCCTTTGGGGCATGACAGGCGACCTCAGGCCATACCCTCAACCCAGCGGGGCTTGACGGGGACCTCAAGGTGCACTTCCTATCCTGGTGCTGGACTAGAGGACCTCAGGCTGTTCCCCCTGCTCTAGCACCAAGCTGGGGGACCTCAGGCTGCACCCCCCACCAAATGGGGCTTGACAGGGGACTTCAGGCTGCACCTCCCACTATGGCACCAGGCCAGGGGACCTCAGACCGCATCTCATGTCCCAGCATGGGCCAGGGAACCTGAGGCTATGCTCCCCTGTCTGGCTGGGCTTGATAGGGGACCTCAGGCCATGCCTCCCACCCAGTGGGGCTTGACAGGGGACCTCAAGATGCACCCACAATGCTGGGTCTGAGGAACTCAGGCCATGCCTCCTGCCCAGCAGGGCTTGACAAGGGTGAGACTGGCCAGATCTGGGCCCAGTGGGGGTGTGCTGGGCAGGTCTGGGTCTCACACGATTTTGAGGCGCATGTGGGTAGTGGGGACTTGACTCTGGGACCCATGGCTCTCCTCAGACTCTGACAGGAGGAAGGTTTTCATATACATTTTACTAATTTTCTTTCATCTCTGACACTTCTATTATAGAGGAAGGACAAATAGCAATATTAAATTATTTCCTTTAATTAATCCCCTTTTAAAGTGTATGAATTTTGTGCACTGGGCCACTACTATATATATATAAAATGGCTAAGTTGACTCATGCATGCACAATACATATAAAGCTCTCACTGGTGCCAATCACATGCGTGTGTTTCTATCTGTCATAGTCGATTGTGAATTAGGTTGACACTTAATTATAGAGAAAGGGAAAATAGTGGTTTTAAAATATTTCTTCTAATTAATGTCCTTCAACATGCATGAATCTATGCACAGGGCCACTAGTAAAAATATATAAAGTAAATGATAATAACTAAAAGAAAATTAGAATAGTTATAATAATACCCTCTAAGAAAACTTCGAGTTAAAATGGTGCACTACATCAATATCATATGTTTACTTCACAAGAATGATAAAACAATTCTAAACTTCTAGGTTCTTAAGAAAAGAGCCTAGAAATAAGGCAAAATGTTGAAAGAACTAAAGGAAAAGTAGAAATATTTATCATTCATAGTAGGGAATTTTAACAGACTTCTTTTACTAAGTGACATTAAGTAGACAAAAAAAATAAAGATACAGAAGATTTAAATAGCAACATTATTAAAATGAATAAAAAGCATGTTATAGTACCTCACATCCAACAACTAGAAGATATGTATTCTTTTCAAATACACAGGAAACATTTATATTAATCAATATAGCAAGCCCCAATTCAACTAAAAAACTGACATATATACCATATTTCCTATCTGCAATGCAATTAAGTTACAAAACAAAAATATAAGAAGATAAATGACTTTACACTTTTATGTTCAGATATTTAAAGACAAAACTAAAATACTCATAAATCAAAGAAAGAAAATACTAGAACTACAAAACTGAACAAAAGTATTAAATAGTAAGCCTTTTAGCAATACCTAAAGCAGTACTTAAGAGAGAAATTATATCCCTAATGCTTGCATTAGAAAATAAAATTTATTCACATTTAATGAACTAAAGATTCAATATAAGTCATAAAAGAACATTAAAATAATCCTTAAAAGAAAAGAAAAAAATAACAAAGACAAAAGGACAAAATAATGAAATAAAAAGCAAACAATGAAAAGAAGAACAATAAAGCCAAAGTTGGTGCTTTGAAAATATTATACAGTGGCACCTCGAGATACGAGTGCCATAACATATGAGATTTTTGAGATATGAGCCATCGAGCGAGTGAGCGATTTTTGCTTTGAAATACGAGCAACATTTGAGATACGAGTAATCACTCGGATCAGCCAGCTGCACACGACCCACCAGTTTACCATGACTCGAGCGTCTCATAGTTTCCCACTCCTCAAGGTTATGGAATGAATTAAACTCGTATCTCAAGGTACCACTGTAGAATTATTTGAAATATCACTGAAATAAACTGAGAAAAATCTAGCATAATTAATCCAGAAAATAAAGACACAAAACACATATAAACAATATTAAGAATGAAAAAGAAGACAAAACTACATGTGCTAGAGACATTAAAAAATAAGATGATATTATCAATCATTTATGCTGATAAATTTAAAAATTGGTGAAATAAATTAATTCCTAAAAAAACTGAAAATTGTCTTTAAAATATCAGTGTTATGAAAGATATCTTTAATAGGCTTGAAAATTATTCTGTGTAAAGGAGAAATGGGAAATGCAACATGTGATACTTTCTTAGATCCAAAGTCAATAAAATTTTTCTGAAACCTATACATAACACTATTGTAATATGAGGGGAAATATGTATATAGATTGAATATTAGATAACTGAGTGATATCAATATCAAATTACCTGATAGTGGCAGTAGGAAAATGCTACATAGTGAATTATTTAAGAGTAAAATATTATATCTACAGTTAACTCTTAAGTGATACAGAAAAATAAAATGTGAGTGTGTGCATAAATCTTATGTACATGTTTGTGTATGAAACTAGGTGACAGGTGAATGAATTTTCATTGAGGTACTCTTAAAACTTTCAGAAAGCCGAAACCGGTTTGGCTCAGTGGATAGAGCATCGGTCTGCAGACTGAAAGGTCCCAGGTTTGATTCCGGTCAAGGGCATGTACCTTGGTTGTGGGCACATCTCCAGTGTGGGGCGTGCAGGAGGCAGCTGATCAATGTCTCTCTCTCATAGATGTTTCTAGGTCTCTGTCCCTCTCCCTTCCTCTCTGTAAAAAATCAATAAAATATATATTTTTTAAAACTTTCAGAAGGTTTGGAAAGTTTCAAAATAATTTAAATACAAATTAGCAATATAAGCATTACATACCCTCCTATATAATAAAAGTCTAATATGCAAATCAATTCAACAGTGGAATGACTGGTGGCTATGACATGCACTGACCACCAGGGGGCAGATGTTCAATGCAGGAGCTGCCCCCTGATGGTCAGTGTGCTCCCATGGGGGATCGGGGGGAAGCACTGCTCAGCCAGAAGCTGGGCTCATGGCTGGTGAGTGCAGTGGAGGTGGCAAGAGCCTCTCTCGCCTCTGCAGCTGTGCTAAGGATGTCCAACTACCACTGCTGGCTTAGGCTGAGCAGTACTAAGCTGTTAGTCAGACATCCCCTGAGGGGTCCCAGAGTGTGAGAGGGCACAGGCCAGGCTGAGGGACTGCCCCTGAGTGCATGAATTTTGTGTACTGGTCCTCTAGTAAAAATATTATTAAGACTATTGACTCAAACAATAAAGAAATAAATCCAGTGATTTAAATCTTCTCTCATGAAAACATTAGGGTAACATTTCAATAAACCTTTAAGAAGCCAATAATATCAATCTTACAGAAATTTTCTAAATTATAGAAAAAGCAAGAATGGTTCCAATTTTTTTTTGTGAGTTTGCATAATCCTATGACTAAATTGAACCAGGGCAGTTCAGAGAGGGTACATTTATTAGACAAACCTATTCATGAACTTAGTTGTAAATGTTTCTTTCCACCATAAAAAAAAATCAAACTTATCTAACAAAATATTAAAAATTGGGGCTTATTTCAGAAATGCAAGGTTCATTTAGTTTTAGAAAACAGAATAATATAATTCACCACATCAATATATTTTAAAAAGAATAAACAAAATGCTAATTTAAAAGATGCAGAAAAATAAAGGTATTTTTTAATTCAATATATATTCATGATTTTTAAACAATTACAGTAAACTATGAATTGACAGAAACTTCCTCACCTTTCAAAATAAGTATATGAATATCTGCATTTTTATATATATTATGTATAAGTCTATATTATATATGTTAGATATTATACATACTAGAGGCCCAATGCATGAAATTCATGCACTGGGGTGGGGGCAGGGTGTCCTTCAGCTCAGCCTGCTCCCTGTCCAATCTGGGATCCCTCTCACAATCCAGGACTGCTGGCTCCAAACTGCTCACCTGCCTGACTTCCTGATTGCCCCTAATCACTTCTGCCTGCCAGCCTGATCACCCCCAACCACTCCCCTGGCAGTCTGATTGATGCCTAACTGCTCCCCTGTCAGCCTGTTTGTCCCTAACTGCCCTCCCCTGTGGGCCTGGTCACCCCTAACTGGCTTCCCCTGGAGGCCTGGGTCCCCCCTCCCAACTGCCCTTCCCTGCAGGCCTGGTCATCCCTACTTCCCTCCTCTATCTGCCTGGTCACCCCTAATTGTCCTCCCCTGTAGGCTTGATCACCCCCAATTACTCTCCCTTGCAGGCCTGGTCCCTTTCAACTGCCATCCCCTGCTGGCCATCTTGTGTCCACATGAGGGCAGGATATTTTGACCATATGGGGGCAGTCATCTTGTGGTCAATCTGCATATTACTCTTTTATTAGATAGGATAGTGGTCAGGTGCATGGGTGGGGGCCAGCTGGTTTTCCCTGGAGGGTGTCCAAGGGAGTTCCCTTGGGGCGTGGGGTGCCATGGGCGAGGGGCCTGTGGTGGTTTGCATGTCAGCCATGCCCCCCCAGTGACCCAAGCAGAAGCCCTGGTATCTGGGATTTATTTATCTTCTACAAGTGAAACTTCATAGACTGGAGTGGAGCCAAGCCTTCTGTTAGCTCCATGGCAGCAGCCATTGAAACTTTGTTGCCTTAAGCGGAGGCCTTGGCCGGCCAGGGTGTGCCGAGAGTTTGGCTTCCTCCATCACCAGGTGCAACTCAAGCCTCCCTCCTCCTCTCTCTGTGGCCATAGCCATCTTGGTTAGGTTAATTTGCATACTCACTCCTATTGGCTGGTGGGCATGGCTTGTGGGTGTAGCGGAGGTATGGTCAATTTGCATATTATTCTTTTATTATATAGGGTTACTCATGTTAAATGTCATGTTTAATTGTGAAATTTTGAAAACTTGCCTTTCTGTGACTAAAGCAATACTAATCTCACCTCTTTTGTTCAAATTTGCACTGAAAAACTAGATAAACATGATTTCTTTTAGAAATAAAGAAAGAAGAAAAAGGTATACAGATTGTGAAAGAAGGAAACAAACCATTGTTATTTGCAGATTATATAACTGTGCATGTGGAAAGTTAAAAAAATCTATACCAAAAAATCATTAGAATCCATAAGGGCCTTTAACACGATTATTGGATACAAAAATAATACACAAAATCATTTGCCTTTCTATATACCAGCCACAAATAATTAAAAATTTAAAACTACAAACATCCAAAAATAACTAGGAATAATTATCATAAGAGACCTCTACAGAGAATAGTATAAAACATTATTGAGACATTAAACAGACCTAAAATAATGACTAGAGATAACCAAAACTCTAAAAATTTTAAATGATAATACAGGAGAATATCTTCATGACCTTGATATAGAAGAACTTTAATAAACAACAACAATATCTATAATAAAAGCATAATATGCTAATTAGACAGGACAGTTGAACCACCTTCTGGACGTCCTTGCAGTTGACCTCCCAGACAAAGCCTCGGCAGTGGGGCTGAGGCAAGGTTAGGAGGGCCGAGCCCCTGGCATGATTTTCGTGCATTGGGCCACTAGTATAACCATAAAGGAAAAGATTGCTACAGTTGATTAAATTAAAAATATGCATTCATCTAGTACCAGGAAGAGAGTAAAAATAGAGCCTCAACAACTGGGAGAAGATATTTGTGAGCTATTTAAGTGCCTAAGTTCTATTATCACGAGTACATGTAGACTCTTATTTTTAATGAAAATTTTAACCACCAGATTTTCCAAAACCAAAAGTCTGTTCCTAAGAACATGGAGTGATGGGAATTATCTTATCCTCTTGGTGGGGGTGGAAAGTGCGACAAGTCTGGCAAACTGTTACGTGGTAAAGTGTAAGATACACCTCCTGTGACCTAAGAGTACCACTCCTAGAGAGTTACCCTAGAGAAACTCTTGTACTACTCATGGACCAGCAGACACAGATCAGAGTGTTTACCACCTCACTGCTTGTAATAACCCCAACCTGGAAATAGCCCAAAGGTCAATCCAGAGTAGAAGAGATAAATAAACTGTAACACCTTTATTCAAGAAGATACAATAAAGCAATGAAAAACTCTAAAAACGTGAATAAATTCCACAAACAGAGCCGAACAAGACAATCCAAAGGACTGACTGACCAATTATGATATTATTTCATTCAGACCAAACTTCAGACCTAGGCAACAATAAATCATATTTCTGATGGAGGCATTCACATATGGTAAAACTTCAAAGGAAAGCTCAAAAACAATGATGACAAAAGCCAGGTGCATCTTACCTTGGGAGCTATAAGCCCCTTGAGGGTAGGAGTCAAGTCTTTTCATGCTTGTCCTCAGCATCTAGCACAGCAAGACACACAGTTGGCACTTGACAAATTTTTATTTTAATGAGATGCTGTAGTATCTACAATATAAATTACTTAAGTTGGTTAAACACCCTGTAGTCTAAGCCTGTCTCCATCCCAGGCTTTGGTTCCAGACAGGACAATCACAAAATAGCCCTTGCTAGTTTCAACTCCCTCATGCTGTGTTTGCTGAGAGCTCTTGGAGGCAACACTGTACTTTAGGCAATGAATATTAAAAAAACAACAACAAAAAACACAGATCTTCCCCATATCATGAAGGGGAACCAATGGAAGGAAAAAAGAAAAGGACTATGATTTTTAAAAAATATATAGGGAATTAAAGTATTGTTAATGATTAAATATGTTGCATCTCTTTGGAAAATGAATTGCTTTTATCAGGTGTCTTCAATCCTTTAGCTAGGCACTTGCCGAAAGAGGTTTGTAGGAGTTAGTTTGGCCAGTGAGGATGAAAGAGAGACAGATTTACAGGATATCACAAATCTTACTACTTCTACTTACCTCTACTGCTTGCTGCTTTCTGATTTCACCTCAACCCATCTCCCACTACCACTACTCAGTGAACAGGAGAGGCTGCAAACCTTGTGCTGGATTTTGATAATGAGGGTCTGGATCAAGAAATCTGAGAAAGGTGCCCTGACTGGGTGGCTCAGTTGCCTGGAGCATCATTCTATACACCAAAAGGTTGCGAGTTCAATTTCCGGTTAGGACACATATGGGAGACATCACCTCTCTCTCTCTCTCTCTCTCTCTCTCTCTCTCTCTCTCTCTCTCTCTCT
>JAAGEH010000125.1:9977875-9998386 GCA_011751065.1 Lasiurus cinereus
TCTCTCTCTCTCTCTCTCTCTCTCTCTCTCTCTCTCTCTCTCTCTCTTTCTCTCTCTCTGTCTTTCAAATCAATGAAAGCATATCCTTGATGAGGATTAAAAAAAAACTGAGAAGAGAGTAAGGGCATCGCCTATGGAAGCAGATGGTCATCTGACAAGATAGTGTATCTTAGAAGGAGGACTCAGGACTGAAGAGCTGAAGAGGCACATGGAGTTGAGGATTTGGGTGTGCTGGCCAGAGTGGAAGGCAGACATGGCCTCTGGCTGTGAGAGGTGGTTCAAGAGGCCAGATAGATTGAACTGCCAATTATTAGTTATGTTTTATTTCCCTAGTGTTATCCAGGAGCTTGTAGGAGAGTATTGGTTAAATATTCCTGCCTCTTGCCAGCTGCTGCTGCAGGGAATAAGCCAAGAGTTGCAAATCATTAAGATTTAGAAGGGGAGTGGCACTGACTGAGGCCACACTGGTGAGGGCAGTGGTGACAGGCCAGGGGTCTCCCAGGGAAAGCTGAACCTCAGGAATCAGGACCCCAAGCCCGCCCTCCCGTGCCCTCCCACTGCCCACATGCCAGGCCTGGGTTGGTTTGCTAAGGGAGCCAGCAGGTTCTGCTTTGCCTGGACGGCTGACTTTGGGCCAACACAGGGAGGCAGAGGGGCTCGGTTTCTCAAGGGAGACTGCATTTCCCAGAGAAGCAGGAAATGATGGAGTAAGCTGCACAGTGGGTGGTCACAAAGCAGGACAGATGGGGCTTGTAAAAACCTCTTTTCCAAATATATCTCAGGGAATTTGAGACAACTGTCAGTGGCTCCACAGAACACAGGCGTGGAGACCCAGGGCGAGAACTGTCTAGAAAACCAACCTCTTTCCCAGGCCTAAAGTGTCACTCTTAGGTGGGGAGCAAGTGTGGCCAGGTTCCAGATTTAGGCTCTGCCGGGTCACTTTCCGAGGGAGCTTCCGAATCCAGAAGCTTCTGCTCTGTGTCCCAACAGCTGTGCGCTGGGTTACTGTCACCAAACCATGGAAGAAAGACTTCCAGCATAGATGGGGCTCCCCAAAGGACAGAAAGCGAGCTGAGTCACCAAGGTGAGCTGAGTCGGGTTTTGCAGGCAACAACAAACAGCTCAGACAGGAAACCAAGGGGCCAGGGCCTTTTGTAGCCCAGGCTGGCTCAGGAGAAGAGCACTTCACTCCCAGATCCCAAGACCCCACACTCTGGGGGCCAATGTCAGGCGCCGCACGCAATCCAGGCTATGAAAAGGAGATCATCTTTGCCTGCCAGTTTTAATCAAATGATGGGGAAATAATGATTAACCGGAGCCCAAGACAGGCAGCTCCTTAAAATGCCAAGGAGAGCAGCAGCGTGCCCTGTGAAGGCATGTTGCTGTTGTCACGGCGAAGCAAAGGCACAGCAGATGGGGCTCCCTATCTCCTGTCTACAGAGTCTAGCTCTCCTCCTGCCAGTGGGGTTTTCAGTCCAAAAAAATATCAGTGAGGCATTGAGATCCCAGTCCTGGAACATGCCTGCAAGCACTGCCTCTCCAACGACATCTCCTTCAACTGCTAAGTGGGGTTTTAGGGAAACAAATGGTCATGGTCTTGATACCAAGGTAATTAGCTAGTCCTTAATAACAGGAAAGGAGCCAATCGGGAAGTCAGACAGTAATGGCATGTCACCTGGACAGTTTTACCAGGAAGCTGCCACGTGGGACTGCCCAGGGAGCCACCAGCCCATTCCCTGAAGGAGGAAATGCAATAAAGGGGAGACAGATGCATACACAGTGAGGTTGGGGTGACATAGGGGAGATAGTAGCCTGTCAATCAAGCCTGGGGAACCATGGATTGGCTAGCGTAGGCAGGGCCATGGTGAGCCTGTGAAAATTTGGGAATACATGATCCCCACAGACAAAGGAACTCTCTCTTTTGTCTCTTGAATCTCTTGTCCCTATTTCTTTGCTCCTTCCTGTGTGTTCCCTCTAAGCCATGTGGCCGTGCAGACCCCACAGGCAATGGTTGATGGCCTGCCACAGGGAATACAAATTAAGCTAGCCTGATCTGGACTGGGCACCACTCTGACCTGGAGCAAAAACTCTGGACACTGGCTCTGATTCTAGCTCTGCTGAAGCCACAGCCACACTTCTTCTTTGAGGGAACAAAGGGAAACTCAGGGGTTTGATTCCACAGAAATAAAGCTTTTGACAATATCACTATCTCCCATTCGAGTCTCAGAAAATCCTTTTTCTCAGGATTTCACAAGAACAACCAACAGGGACCAGGATCTCGCCCCGTGGATAACAATCTATATGAAAATATCCCAAGTGGCATATCGTTGTGAAGCTTGTCACTGTAGTCTGTTTAAACCCTGATGTATTTCCACCAGGGGCATTTGTACAGTCAGATAGGGATGGTTGGGGTAAGATAGAAGCATCTCCTTGGCAATGTTGAAGAGAGAAGAGTAGGATAGACTGGAGTAGGTGTTGAGAAAACCATGAGACAACGTGACTCAATTCATGCCAACCCTACCTCCTGATCACATCTACTCCTGGGAGAGCGAAGATGGCCCCAACTGGTGTGAAAACTCCAAATGTCATGCCTGTCCAAAGACGAAAGAGGAACACATGCTCCTGTGGATGAGACATGCACTTGAGAGAGACACAGAATTTTCACTTCCAATAAAATGAAATTGGACTTCCAATTTTATTTATAAAAAACAAACTCCTGAAAAAAAAAGAAAAAGAATTCGGTAGTTCTCACCAATGTAATAAGGTCCTGTAGCTCTCATAGAACAGAAAACATGTCTTGTAAAAACTGATAACTCAAAAAAATAAAATAAAAAAAGATATAAGGATAATGGACAAGCTGTGCTCCTGTGGTCTGGACAGAAAGCTCCAAATTAAAATGGATAGATGCAGGCCATGCTTGAGGACGTGTCTGATTTAGCCGTTTCCATCTAAGCCCTTGGTGGTTGGCAGTTGGGAATACATTCCATGCCACTGTCCTCAGACCATGATGTACCTAGCAGGCCATCAGATGTCTGCATTTGCCAAAGGCCTCCTGGCCTGGCCTGGCAGAGTACTCCTTGACAAGCATGTTGCCATGCTGTAGGCTCTCCGCCCTCCCAACTGGTGGAGCCCTGCCTGGCCGTGTGTCCAGGGATCTCTCTGTGCCACTTGGCAGCTTGCAGCGTGGGCATTGGCCTCCTCCTGGGCCTAACAAAGAGGCTATGGCTTATGCAGGGCACTCCAAAGAAAACCCCTTTTCTTGGAAGGTTTTGTGCTTTTCAAAAGAAATTTAAAATTAAGGAGACAGAATCACAAGTGTGTGTTATATGAAGTAGTAAGATGACCATTGATTAGGCATTGAAGAGGGAATCACATCTCAAATATGGCAATGTTTGACTTATATACACAAAACCCCCAAAGGATTTTGACTTCCAGAGAAGTTAATCTCTTTAGCCTTAAAATACTCATCCATGCCCATATGCACACACACAAACTATTTTTTCCAGGATGTGCAAGCCTTCTAAAAACTGAGATTTGATCCACTGGCGCAGAAACAAACATGATTCTATCCTGCTTCCTAACAGAGTACCACATGTGAAAATAACCTTCAATGGGAACCATCAAGGGCTTAGGATTTGTGCTTGTAGGTTAATCTTCTGGGTCTCACCAGGGGTTTACCCTACCTGGACTCTGACCCTACCTGGGAGACAGAGCCAGTGACCATCTTACACAAAACCCCCTTTCTGGGAATGGCTGGAACATCTCCCAGCAGGCAGGAGAGGAAATCAAAAGTGCCAGCTTGCAGGATCGTTCTCAATTGAATTCAGCAAGTATTTATCAAGCTCCATGCTGTGCCTCAGGCTTGAGCGAGGCTCAGCAGTGCACAGGCTAAAAGACAGGGAAGAGCCACCCCTTCCCGTCCCTTGGTCAGGATGGACTGATGGTTCCAGCCAGAGAGGAGGAGCCAGGCTCAGGAGAGGCTTCCGGACCCCTGCAGGCTCAGGCTTTGGGAGGCATCAGCTGTTAGGGTTTGTTTCCACAGGTGAGGTAAGAACTCATGGCAAAGTTTGTAGATGGCAAGTGGTTCGGAAAAACGGAACCTTGACTCTGGAGATTGGGTGGGAAGCAGTGAGAGGAGAAGCTGGAAAAAGGAGCTAAGGCCCAATTCTGGAGCGGCTTATATAGTGGCTAGAGGCCCGAAGTACAAAAATCCATGCAAGAGCAGGCCTTCCTTCCCCTGACTGCTGGCACCTGCTTCCTTCCAGCACCCAGTACCCGGGACCCGGGACCCAGGCTTCCCTCCTCCGGCCACAGGCAGGCACCTGTGACCCGTGCTGGCTTCCCTCTGGCCCTGGCTTCATCAGGAAGGATGTCTGGAATGACATCCAGAAGACTTCTGGTCTAATTAGTATATTATTATTATAGATAGTAATGCAGAGTAATACTGAGCAATTGAGACCTTCCCCTGAGGTCAGTGGGGAGAAATTGAAGGGGCATGACATGAACAGATGAATATTTTAAAGCGATCACTTCACTTTGGCTGCAGGGTGGAGAAAGAACAGGATAACCAATTGGAGGCCACAGCCAGACAAGAGATGAACTGCAGAAGAGGTAGCAGGAATAGGAAAAGGGGGTGGGAGGGATTTGAGAAATCTTTAAAAGGTAGACATGTGAGTCATTGGTAATTGATTGATATGGGAGGTTAGGAGTAGGAAGGAATCAAGAGTGATATCAGATTCTGATTCCAGTGACAGGATGACACCATTCACTGAGTGGAAAACATCCAAAAAGAGGGACAAAGAACAAACTGACATTTATTGAGCACTTACTGTACGCCAGGCATTAAGATCAATGCTCCTCATGTTATTACCCCATTTAATCCCCACTACATCATTATAAATTAGGTAAGATCATTATGTCTAATTTACAAAAAACGATCCCGAGGTGCAGAGATATTAAATATTTCCCCCCATATCTCACAACTTATGAGTGGCAGAGACATACAGATGGAGCTATTGGGAAGGTACTCAGAAAGTACATTTCAGGAGAGAGGTCTACTCTGGTACCCTGGAGGTCAAGGGAAGAAAGGTTTTCAAGAAAGAGAGAGTGATTGACAATGCAAATGCTGCTGAGACATGAAGACAAAGCCTAAGACTAGACGATTGCATTTGCCAGCATGGAGGGTATTGATCTCAACAAGAGTGAATCAGTAAAGTGGTGAAGACAAAAGCTATTTAGAGTGGGGGGAAAAAAAACACCCAAAAACTGGAAGTAAGATTGTGGAGAAAGTGAAGATATAATCTTTCAAAGAGTTTTGCTATGATGGGGAGCAAAGAAATAGGGCAGGAGAGAGGAACATGGGGTTAAGAAAGGTTTGGTGGTGGAATCACAGCATTCTTGTATGCTGATAAGAATGAATTGACGGAGAGGGGAACTTTGGTATTATAGGAAAAGAGAGTAAAACATGAGAGGAGAAAAGCCAGTCAATAGGAGGAATGGTTGGCCCTGGATAGAAGCAGGGAAAGTGTGTTCCTTGTTTTAAGGGAAAGACAGAGCATTTGGACTTAAATGCATCTAGGTTGATGGATGTTGGAGGCAGTTTCCTTCTTATCTCTTTCATTTTATTAGTGAAAAAGGCAAGTTTACAAGCTGAGAGTCAGGAGATGCTAGGAGTCTGAGAAAACAGAAGTGTGAAACAGTTGTCTTAATCTGAGGGCCCACTTGAGATTTGCGATGATAAATTTAAAATGAGACCAACTGGTTTTTCTCCATGTTTAGCTTCTTAAATGCAGATGTAGAATGGGTAGAAAGTTAGCTTTACTCAATAGAATTTGAGGTTTTTCAGGAAAGTACAGTGAAAGGGAAGAAGGAGTCCTATATTCAAGAAAGTAAATCGTGATGAAATATATGTTTGAAAATAAGGGGGGAGGGCGGTGTTGGGTGATGGGTAGTGAAACTGTGGCAGACCTCAATGTTAGCATCTCAGGAAGTCCACACATTGCTAGACTGATGGCACTAAAAAAGACGATATTAAGAAGCTGGCAGTGGTCAGGGTTTGCTATGCTTTAAGACTTTCAAGTTGCAGTAATTACTAATGAGAAGACTTCACCTGTGCTCATGGGAGAGGGTGACTGAGGTGGTGGGGGGAGGAAGATTTTGGAGATGAGGCAGTTAAGCAACTGAGAGGTCAGGAAATTGGATGCCTCATTACATGAATGCCAAAATCACCAAAAATGATGGCAGGAGTAGTGGAGAGAGATACATTGAGCCAGGTATAAAAATCTTTCTTTTTTTATTGAATAAATCTTTATTGTTCAGATTATTATAATTGTTCCTCTTTTCCCCCCAATGGCTCCCTTCCACCGGCTCCTACCCCTCCCTCTGCCCTTACCTCCCTCTGCATTGTCCTCATCCATAGGTGTATGACTTTTGTCCAGTCTCTCCCTATACCCCCTCACCCTTTATCCCCTAACAATTGTTAGTCTACTCCCTTTCTATGCCCCTATTTTATTATATTCACCAGTTTATTCTGTTCATCAGATTTTTTATTCACTTGATTTTTAGATTCACTTGTTGATAAAAATGTATTTGTTGTTCATAATTTTTATCTTTACCTTTTTCTTCTTCTTCCTCTTCTTAAAGAGCACCTTTCAGCATTTCTTATAATACTGGTTTGGTGCTGATGAACTCCTTTAGGTTTTCTTATCTGTGAAGCTCTTTATCTGCCCTTCAATTCTGAATGATAGCTTTGCTGGGTAGAGTAATCTTGGTTGTAGGTTCTTGATATTCATCACTTTGAATATTTCTTGCCACTCCCATCTGGCCTGCATAGTTTCTGTTGAGAAATCAGCTGACAGTCATATGGGTGCTCCCTTGTAGGTAATGAACTGTTTTTCTCTTCCTGATTATAATATTCTCTCTTTGTCTTTTGTTCTTGGTATTTTAATTATGATGTGTCTTGATGTGGTCTTCTTTGGATTCCTTTTGTTTGGGGTTCTGTGTGCTTCCTGGACTTGTAGTCTATTTCTTTCACCAAGTGGGTAAGTTTTCATTATTTTTTCAAATAGATTTTCAGTACCTTTCTCTCTTTTCTTCTAGCACCCCCGTAATTCTGATGTTGGTATGCTTGAAGTTGTCCTAGAGGCTCCTTACACTATCTTCAACTTTTTAAATTCTTTTTTCTTTTTGCTTTTCCAGTTGAGTGTTTTCTGCTTCTTTGTATTTCAAATCTCTGACTTGATTCTTGTGTTCCTCTAGTCTGCTGTTAGATCTCTGTATAATATTTTTATTTCAGTCAGTGTATGTTTAATTTCTAGTTGGTCCTTTTTCATCTCCTCTTGGGTCTCGCTAAATTTATCCATCTTTTCTAGGAAATTGTTGAAAAACCTTATAACTGTGGTTTTGAACTTTATATCTAATCATTTGTTTTCCTCCATTTCTTTTGTTTATAATCTGTTCCTTTGTCTCTGCATTTTCACTGCTTCCCTGAGTTGGTAGAGTAGCTTTGTGTGGTAGGTGTCCTATATGGCCAGTAGCTCCACCTCCCCAGTTACCTGAGGTGGACTCTCTTGGTGCACCCCTTTGTGGACTGTGTATACATCCTTGTTGTAGTTAAGTCTTAATTGTTGTTGGTATCTCTGGGAGGAATTGACCTCCAAGTCAATTGGTTGTGAGGATCAGCTGTGTCTACGCCGGGAGAATCAGCCTTATGATACAAGACTTTCATGATTGCAAAAGCCTCTGTGTTTAGCTTGGATGGGGCGGAATCTCAGGGCTGAGAAGACAGCTTGGCTTCCCGTCACTTCTGCCCTACTCTTTTGGGTCTCAGTGTCCCTTAGTAATCGCTGCAGCCTTTTCTGCATGCACTCATGCTCGCACACCTGCAGACCTCTGCCTTTCCAACTCCCCTGCGTTTCCATGCACTCCAGGGACCCATATAAGTCTGGGTCCCCAGGGTCTTGCCCAAAACTGGATTTCAGTGCAGTTTGGAGGTTCTGTCTTCCTCCCAATAGAGAAAGCCAGCAGCACAATCAGCAATCAGCCCTCTGTGTGCGCACTCGCACTCGCATGCCTCCAAACCTCTGTCTTTTGGCAGTTCCCCTAAGTTTCCGTGCACTCCTTCCTTTTCACGACAGTTCAGACTCCTCCCATATGGGTATCACCTGAAACTTGGGTTCAGTGTAGTTGGGAGTTTCCATCTCCCTCCTACTAGAGGAAGCCAGCCAGGTCTGCCACTGCCTGTCCACTCTATGCGCATGTCTCCGTACCTCAGCTTTTTGCAGCTCTGAGTCTCCTCTCTTTTATTCTAGTTGTAGAATTTCCACTTATCCAGCCTTCCTGTGGTTCTTGATAATGTCCATTCTGTCTTTTAGTTGTAGTTTTGAAATTGTTGTGCAAGGCAGCAGTTTAGGTGTTTACCTATGCTGCCATCTTGGTTTCTCTCCTAAAAATCTTTGATGATTATTAGGTGAATAAGGGTAAGTAAGAGATCAACAAACAGGGAAAGAAGGTATATAATCCAGTGACATGCAAGTTGAACAGGATGGAGGCTTGTCTAGGAAGAAGAAAGAAATGATCAGTAGGAAATGGTACTAAGGAGCAAGGAGGACATCTACCTCAAGTCTAGGCTCTGAAGCAGTAAGGACAACTTCCACTGGAGAAAGCTACTGAGGAAGCTATGTCTTGGGGCAAGAGTGGAGGGATCATTCAGAGGAGAGGTCTATGCTTTCCCAGAGGCACGGGGAAAGTGTGGAGGAGGTTGGCAGATGAGGAATGTGCCACCCAGAGCTAACAGAACCGTGTAGATGAAGAAAGAGACCCGTGACTGAGACCACACTGATGGAAGGCCTGATGAGAGTAATCCTGATCGTCTTTTAGGACTGCCATATCACAAGTTCTCTTTGGGGTGTACCGAACTTGAGGTGCCTGCAGGGCATCCCAGACATTGAGGTGCAGTAGATGGTGAGGGCTACAGGTATGAGACAGAAAAGAGAGGCCTACACTGGTGACACAGATGGACATTGGCAGCCTGTAGAAGGTTGTTGGAGCCATGGGCATGCACGAGACCAGCCAAGATGGGGATACTGAGATGAGAAGAGGGCCGAGCACAGAATTCCCAGCTATACCAACATCAAGAGGAGAGATTAGAAGAGTCACTCAGTAGATAGCAGGAGCACGTAGAGGAGATGGAGGAAACGCCAAAGGGTGCGGGGCCATGGAGGCTGCAGGAAGACACCAAGGCAAATGCTGCAGACACAGCAGCCCAGGTAAGAGCAGAAAGCTCTCCACTGGATTTATCAACAGTCACTGGTGCCCTGACCCGGGCCCGGGAGAGGCTCCATGGAGGAGGAAGCTGGGCTACTGGCGGGTGGAGCATCAGTGGGGTGCCACCTCCTAGGGGCTGTAGCACCTGCAACAATCTTCTTGACCTACCTGAACTTTTGTTTTTCAACCTGGAAATCTTCTGGGGTTGTTATAATTAAGTAAGATTAGGTAAAGCAGTGCGTTTGACAGAGTCGGTGTGCAATAAATTACAATTATAGAAAACACGACACATAGCATTAGGCAAGAATGGAATATGTTGTTCATCGATTAATTTTTGTTTTTTCACTAAATGAACTTGATTCACTGGAGCATGTTTAGAGATTAGACATAGCTGTAGTAAGGGAAGAAAATAGTTTCTGGTGGAAATGAACCCACAACCTTGGCTACATTGGTTCTGATTTATAAAGGACAGGGCTGGCCATCAGCAGATAAGTGGATTAAAAAACTGTGGTACCTCCACACAATGGAATACTACGCCGCTATAAAAAAAGAAGGAACTTTTTCCATTTGTAACAGCATGGATGGAACTGAAGAGCATGATGCTAATCAAAACAAGCCAGCTGGAGAAATAAATATCACAGGATCTCACTCATATGCGGGATGTAATGATCAACATAATTAGATGAACAAGAATAGATCCAGAGACAAATGGTAGGGGAGGTGGGGGTTTAGAGAGCATCCAAAGGACTTGTATGCATGCATATTAGCATAACCAATGGACACAGACACTGGGGAGGTGGGGGCTTGCCCAGGGTGGGAATGGCTGCAGGGAGCTGGCGGAGGGGTAGGGGGGGAAGTAATTGGGGTAAAAGAAGACATATGTAAAACTTTAGACAAAAAGAAAGAAAGGAAGGAAGGAAGGAAGGAAGGAAGGAAGGAAGGAAGGAAGGAAGGAAGGAAGGAAGGAAGAAAGGACGAACAGGGCCGACTCGAAAATTCCACCAATGTGTTTGGAAACACCGCTAGGGCTGCCAGAAAGTGTGGCTGCTCGGAAACCTCGGGAAATGCCATCCACAGCTTCGATGGCTTCATCACTCCAGCCCTAAGATGCTTTCCGGAATGAAATGTTGCTGATTATACAGCCAGGCTATGATTTTCTGATTTGTGCAACAGTGTCTCTCAGGAAAGAAGACAGATTGCCATGCATTGATTCCTAACCCAATGCCCGATTTTGTCCCAGCTACTGTCAGTCTTGATGTGTTACCTGAAGAGAACTTCGATTTCTGAAAAATGAGTGTTATAGAGTTTTCTATGACCCAGAGAGCCTGGTGCGGCAGGCATGAGCTGGGCAGGATGGAGTGTTGCCAGGCACCTGAAGATGCTGAATACAGAAAACGGCAAAGGCTGATCCTGACCTACCGTCACCCTGCATCCGAGGGCACCGCCTCGCCTTGAGCAAACTCTGTTTCTATGAATTAGCACCAAAAGTAAATGACAAGCAAATGAAGGGCAGAAGGGTTAATTACGCACATACCCGTCACTGGGTTATTTCTGGTCTGGCTAAAGGGTCTCCAGGAGAACCATTCACATTCAGCCACTGCTCTAGGTTCTGGGGGGTTGGAGTGGGAGGGGAGAGAAGGATGAGGTAAAAGCACAAAGGCGGTTCAAAAATGGTTGCCAGAAAGCACGATCGCCCATACATTTCAAGTTTAACTCAGTTTACCTCCTCCAGGAAATCCTTCCTGCTATCCTCAGGGAGGTCCTCTTGGAGTTCCCACTGTCTCCAGTGCTTAAACTCCCAAAGCTCTAATTCATCCAAGGCTTCAGAACATCCCCACAGGAGTGGTGAACAGGCTTTCACCTGGTGGGTGAGGGCTGGAGGCCCCGTCCTTTCCCAAGGGACTGAGGAAATAACAGTTGTCTGTGCTGAGAATTGTGGGGAAGGGACCATTGGAAGATGAAGGAAAACCTCAGCAATTGGTGCAGTGCCTGCCTATGCTAAGTACTCGGGAAGAGTTTGTGGGCATTTCAGAACTGATGGACTGATGGTATTTGTGGTCTGAATCACCTCTTGCCCCTGGGTTTGTTGTGCTCACACCCCTGCTTGTGAATTTGCCTCCCTACCATGGCCTCCTGCCCACCGCTTTGAGCAGTTCCAGAGGGAGAGAGAGCAGATTGAACTGTTATCAGTCAGTATGGCTTTAGAGAGGTGTGAGATTCTAAACTGGTCTCCAAAAAGAAAGGAAGATTCTCGAGAGCCACGGTGAAGGGAGGGCATTGTAACTAGTAAAAGAAGTCGGAGTAAATGGTGACAGTAAGTACTAGGGAGAGAGCTAAGGTGACCGCAGTATGAGGGGGGAGTTAGAAGGGAAAAAACCCAGGATCACACTCTGGGAGGCTCTGAACGCCAGCTCCAGGACTTTGAATATAACTGGGCAGGCAATGGGAGCCACTGCAGAGTCTGGAGCAGAGGGTTTTGGCACAGTTGTTACTTATAAGACATGGTCATCCAAGTTTGCATTAACATGATTTCTTTCTTAAGTATCCATTGTTTAAATACTAAGAAGTTTCAAGAATAATCACTTTTTGGTAAAAAATGTTATTAATGCATATTGGGTTTTTTTTAAATGGATAATATAAATAAGATCATCTGAGTGCATTTATTTGACAATTTTGCAATGGGATCGCTACTAATGTATCACACTGCCCTGGGCACTCTAAGGATAAAAAGATGTATGAATTCAGATCCCTGTTTTCCAGAAGCTTAACACTAAGAGAATAGATGAGGGAATGAAAATATTCTGAACAAATATTCAATTGAGTGAAGACTCATGTGGTCCTAGGTAGTAGCAAACTCCTCAAATAAGCAAGAACCATTCTAGACACAGTCCATGGTTGTGTTCATAATAAGATGATAAGGATACAGATGTGGTTAGGGACCCAGGAGAGGGCAGAGCACCTGGGCCTTCCAAAGGGCTGGCCCGGGATCCTGGAAGCAGCTCTTTCTGCATCGTTCCTCTTCTCGGCCAGCAAGCCGCTCTGCAGCCCAGGCCATGACTGCCCCACGGGCCTTGGTTCCAACCACACCTCAAAACACTGCTTGAAATCAATGCCTCTCAGACCCAAAGCAGAATTCCCGGGACAGAGAGCCCAGGTGGCCTGACTTGGTTCAGCTGCCCAGCCTGGTTCAATCAACTGTGGGGAGAATATGGGGAGACTGGTCATGTGGTGTAACCAGCTCTAGGACACGTCCCCTGTGGATGTAAAGTGACACTCTGTCCAAACAAGAGGCAATTGTGAGGCAGAGAGACACCCTAAAATGTACCTCCTTTGTCAGTGGGGAGTCAGGAGCATGGAGGGCATGTGTTGTGGAGGCTCAGGGGAGGATAAGATGACTCACAGCGCTCAGTACTTGGAACCTTCCTGCCATCAAGGATCCGGACTCCCAGACATGTGAGAGGGCATCTGGCCTAAATGAAGGGAAAGCACCCACGTCCAAGACTGGGAAGGAGAGAACTGGTACTACACCTCACAGGGGTAGCTTGATCTTTTCATAAAAGATTAAAACATTGTCCTGTTCACTTCACACAAAATCCAGGACCTACCATGGCTTTGTGATTTGCTAATTTCTGCAAATAAAGTAAAATTAAAAGTGGCTAAAATATCTGAAACTACCTACTCTATAGACTGTAACACCAGGTTCTTTGCACCCTTCCCTTGGGAGAAAGACAAAACAGTTAGCTTGAACAGACTTCTCACTCAAGATTTCCTGTTCTAGCACATTCTTGGTGGGATAGGGGCCGGGGGCGGGGGGGAGGGGGGAGGATCGGGGAGGCTGGGTCAGTACCGTCAGATCTTATTCCAGGAACAGTTCCAGCACAGAGACCAAGTGGGGGTGTCAAACACTGCCTCCACATCTGTGATTCCAGCAAGATGCACAGGTTCTCACAGACCTGAAAACATGTTAGATATTGATGAGGGCTAGGACCTCATCAACACCCTTCAGTTCACCCACAGGAACCTGAACCCTGCTCACACGGCTAGGCCTGGAGGCAGGTTTTCCAGACTCCTCCTTGGGTCTCCTTCCATTATGCCTTCTGCCCCCATGACCAGCCTTGCTAGAGCTGACCTTCTGTAACACGATAGGGGCTAGATGTCAGCTGGGACTAATGTCCACAGGATGAAATGCCTGCTTTGCTCACTGCTTTCCAATCCTTACTCATCTTCCCACTTCCCAACTTAGCAAGGGCTTCTTCCTTCATTTCTTTTCTCCTTTCTCTCTTCCTTCACTCATTCATTCATTAGATGTTTATCACACTACAACTATGTGTCTGACACTACATGAGGACCATATGATCAAAATGGAGTTCTTGAGCAGTGATAGCAGAGAGAAACACATGCAAATATACAGAGGAAATAGACCAGTAAAGGTTAAGACAGGTAGGTGCTGCAAAGGAAACCAAGTTGTGAGCTATGGAAAAAGGAGCAGGGTCTACATTAGATGGTCTTTCACTAGTAAGTTGTCCCTCTCTTCTCCTTGAGGAGGTGATGCTTAAGGTGACATAGGGGAGGGAGGAGAGAAAAAACAGATAAATTTATATACTTACATGTATATCCCATGAACAGAGAAAATAGTGTGGTGAAGGCCTAAATGGGGGCCGGAGAGAGGTCTGGGTGGAAAGGGAAAAACAGGGGATGTCTGCAATATTGTCAACAATAAAAATAAGTAAGTAAGTAAGTAAATAAATAAATAAATAAATAAGTACGTTGGTCATGGAAAGTGTTGTTCCAGGCAGAGCCCAGCATATGCAAAGGCGCTGGGGTCAATGTGAGCTTAGTGTGTCAAGGTGGAGTCCAGTGACTGAGGGAGGGTGATGTGAGGTGAGAACAGACAGAGGCAGGGGCAGTGGCAGGAACAGAGGCAGGTCATGTAGGCCGGCTAAGCCATAGTAGGTGCTAGATTTTGTGCAAAGAGAAACAGGAAGCTGTTAAATGGTTTTAAAAGCAGGGGAATATTATCAGATAATTTAAAAATTAAGAATGCCCTTCTGGTAGCTGTGTGAAGACTTGATAGGAGGTGGCGATGTGAACACAGAAAGATAAGCTAAGAAGATGCTGCAGTGATTCACATGAGAGACAGTGGAGGCTAGACCAGAATAGGGACCAGGGACGTGGGTGAGAGAAACAACTAGTCAGGTGGAGGACTGTTGTTCTGTAGGGGTTGGGGGGAAGGGTGGCTCCAGGATTCTGAGAACACAGGAAGGGTTAAGGTGTTGTGTTCTGGAGGGAACAGTCAGGAGTTCCAACTGGGAAGGGTTCGGTTTGGGATGTATTTGACTTCTGGGTACAAACCAGGTTTGTGCCAGACTGGAGTGTGCAGAGGAGCGTTCTGGACTTGTGCATTTAATGTCAGGGAGAAGCCCCTCGAGAGAGCCTCAAGTCAAGTGGGACTTGTTTTGAGGTGTCCGAGGAATCGCACCCAGCCAAGGGCAGGAGTTCCAGGCCGGCCTCCCAGGGACCCCGAGTCACGGCGGCCTTTCTGCCTCTGTATCTTTGATGAACTCCTACAACCTCACTGAGTCGGATTTTCACCTACCTCTTTGTTTTCTATATCTGCCTCCGCATGTTTTCCCCATATCTGTATTTGTCTCTGCGTGTCTGTCTGTCTCTCTCTGGATGTGTGGCTGTGTATATGAATGTGTGCTTTCCCTGTGTCTGCATCTCCATGATCATCTCTCTCCTTCTCCTCCCTCTGTGTGTACAGGAGTATCTGTGTGCTTCCATCCACCCCTGTCACTCTCTGGCTGCACCACCTCTTACTACTTCCTTTGACAGGATCATTTCCTGCTCTCTGCTTTGTGTGCAAATGACCAACCTGGTCCTACCCACCGTCACACCACTTTCCAATTCAGAGGCTGACCACCGGCTCTGAATTTCAGTTCCATTCTTGGAGGGAAGGATCTGATTACCCAGCTTGTTTCGGGTGTTAATTTCTGGTTCAATTCCACTGAGGCCAACAAGGCACGAAGCAAGGGCAGGCAAGTGTCCAGTGCTATAAGAATGATTGTATGCTCCTGAGCAACAGAGCACTCAGGTTCTGGCCAACGGAAAATAAAAAGAGGTAAAAGGGACTTTGGAAAAAAGATAAAATTGCTTACTATTTGGAAATATGAACACCTAACTAGAAACACTAGCAGAATCAAACAGCGTAAGAAAGTTTGGCAAAATCATTGAGTTTTAGGGCAACTTCAAAAATCAGTATCATTGCTTTACACTAGTCATAACCGATTACCAAATATAATTTTTAAAAAGATACAATTTGCAATATCAAGAAACACCATAAAATATCTAAGCATAAAAAAGAGCTGGTAAAGAGTAAAATTTAAATTCTAATAAACACACACACACACACACACACACACACACCAATTCCAAGGTCATGAATAGGACAAATTAGTATTATGAGAATGTTAATCCTCCTCAAATTAGTATATAAATTCATGGCAATTATAATAAATTTTCCACATGGAGTTTAAAGGAACTTTATACACACACTTTTTACTTCACATGGAGACTGGGGATTGAAAGAATCCCCTCTGAGGTCCTCTGAGCCTTCCCAAGCAGTGCCTGCTGTCCACTGAGGACAGGACAGGAGGGCTGAGAACACTTTAAAGTGTCTGAGCCTCATCAGATACACTGAGGGGCTCTCCGAAAACTGGATCAAGGAACAGGGCAGAGAGAGGTTTCCTGGGGCACAAGGACAGGAAGGGGATGGAAACTGGCATGAACTCCCCACAGCAGAGAACACTCACGTGGCTTAGAAAGCTGGAAGTTGAGCTGCAAAGTATAGAAAGATATCCAGAGCCTTGGTCCCCAGATCCCCAGCCCCATTGAAGGGGAAGGCTTGATTCCATTCTCAAAAGATGTCAAGTCCGTGGTGAATTGAATCAAATTAAAAGTGCAAGAAAATGAAAAGGCAAGCCACAAACTAGAAAATTATTCACAATATATTTATCTAACAAAGATTCTTATTCAACAGATGGAAGGGGAGGTGGTGTTGAGAACTCCTACAAGTTAATAATGAAAGATAAATAGTAATTTAAGAGAAAAGAAATGGCCAAAGGACTTCAAGAGTCACTTCACAAAAGATTAGCCAATAAGCACATGTATAGGTGCTCAACATCATTAGTCATTACAAAAATGCAAATTAAAATCACAATGAAATACACTTCATATTCACTAGCCTAGCTTCCAGCTAAAAGACTAGTAATATCAATGCTGGTGAGAATGGGAAGCAACTAGAACTCTCAGACATTGCTGGTGGAATGTAAAATGCTACAGTGATTTTTAAGAACAGCTTGGCAATGTCTTCTAGTAAGTTACAAGTCTATACCAAGACCCAGAAATTCTTCTCCTTCGTATCTGCCAAAGAGAAGTGAAAACCTATGTCCACAAAAAGACTTCAACAATAATGTTTATAATGATCTTTTTCATAATATACAAAAATTGAAAACAATCTAAATGTCTATCAACTGGCAAATAGAAAAGCAAAGCTACTCAGCAATAAAAAGAAATGAAATACTAGAACTTGCAACATTGATGAATCTCAAAAGAAAATGAAAATCTAGGTATAAAAGAATATGGGCTCATTCTATTTATATGATGTTCTAAGTCACATAAAATTAATCTACCATAATAATAAACAGAAAATAATCACAGTGAAGGAGGGGATAAAGAAAATTAACACTAAAAGAAAAGATGGGCAGAAGGAAAATTCTGGAATGGTAAAGATATCCTATATTTGAGATTACCTTGGCTAATTTTGGATTTTTATTCTTCCACATAAATTACTGAGATATAATTTTACAAGTAATGAACTTGGAAACACTGTAGATTCAGTTAAATGAATTTTGAAAATTATATGTAACTTTTGATGTATGTAAGTTATACCTCAATAATCCCCATGGAAGAATAAGAATCTATAGTTTATGAGGACACCTTTAAAAAAGAAAAGACATGAGGAGAAACTTGCTTTATCAAGTAATAAAGTATAAAGCCATAGTAATAAAACCCGTCTGGTATTGTTCTACAAACAGATTATGAAATAGAGAGCCAAGACAGACCCATTATCGTACCTCTGATACGATAAAATAACACTATAAATCAAAGGAAATACTGTTTAATAACAGTGCTGAAAAAACTGGAAAACAAGAAAAATGGAGTTGGATTACTACCTAATATCACTTTATTCCAAGTAGATAAAAGATCTAAGTGTGTTAAGATAAACATCTAAAATGACCAGAATAAAACGTAGACCACTGGTGTGACATAGAGGTAGGAAAAACAATTTCTGAACAATACTTCAAAAGCACAAACCACATAGCAAGAGTAACATAGATTTGATCGCATCAAAATTATTTTTCAATTCAATGAAAAACTTTTTGGAAAGAGCTATAGATGACAGAATGAAAGAACATGTTTGTGGCATTTAATACCAGCAAGGAATTCATTATTTAGAATATACAAAAATACCTAAGACAGCAACCCCCGAGTAAAAATGTTCAAAGGATATGATTTCTACAAAAGGAAGCTCAAAAGGCTAATAAGCATCTGAAGAGATGCTCAAACTCATTAGTAGTCAGAGAAATGCTAATTAGCCAACAGCCATTTCTTTATACTTATTAGACTGTTAAAATTAAAAAACTGGATAATGCCAAGTGCTGGAGGGGATGCAGGGGATGGAAATTTCCATGTACAGCTGGTGGGAGTGGTGCAGCCACTCTGGAAAGGTCTGATGAGTACTTAGTCAAATTAGACAGATAAATACCTGTGAACCAGAGGCCCTGCTCGTTTGATACATAGCCCAAGAAATTCTCACCCAGTCAAGGGCACAAGCACGAGGATGTGGAGTTGTCTTAGGTTGCAGGGGCTTGGGAGTTTGCTATGCACATCATAATGGGCACACATCATGGTGCATGCACTGCTCAGTGCTTAGTAGCGATGGATCAAATACATGGCCACGAGGATGGGCCTGGAAATCGCAGAGCTCAGTAAAATATAAACGAGAATGAAATATGTAACACTATTGAGGTACATTTAAAACACATGCACACAGAAGAACAATATGCCCTTTGCGAAATGATACACATAAAACACGTGAGAATGACTGGCTGAGGGTGAAAGGAAAGGAGAATGGGACTAGGGAATGCGGAACAAAGCAGTAAAAAGCAAACCAACAGAGGGACCATGCCTGGGCCGTGATGATTATGGGCCACACACTTATGAAGAGGACTAACCCAGCCCTCTGCACCCACAGCTGTAAACTGGTTGTAGGATTTTTTTTTCAGGGGGAGGGAGGACTGTCATCCAGAATGGAGAATGGGGCCCAGGAAGTCACTAGGCTGAGGACCTATAGTGAACCAAGTGATTTCAAAGAAGTGTCTTCATTCTTGATTTACTTATTTTTTTTTTAGAAGAAATTGAAGTTCCAAGAAGCTAAACAGCATGGCCCAAGGTCAGTTTGTTAGAAGCAGTGTCAGCTCAGACGCAGTATCAAAATGAGACATCACTGAGCTGCTGCGCTGGCCCACGCCAACATGGTCCCTCCTCGGACTGCTGCCAGAGCCCCCTCACTGCCCTCGGCTCACACCCATGCCCCTGGGTCCACTCCACACAGCAGCCTGAGAAGCACTGTAGAAATTCAAGTCTAATCTTGTCACTTCCCAGCTCAAAACCCTTCAAGGCTGTCCCAGTCCCATGCCATTCAGAATGAAATCCAAAATGCTTACATGTCTTTATACATGTCCCGATGGCCTGGCCCCTGGTTACCGTTCCGGTTTCAGCTCAGATCACTCTCCATCTGGTTCTTTCAGCTCAGTCATATAGACCTCCTTGCTATTTCTTAAGCACCCCCGGGACATCCCAGCATCAGAACCTGGCACGAGCCTTTCCCCCCATTTTTATATGGCATTCTTCATCACTCAGCTCTCTGTGCAAAAGTTACCTGCAAAGAAAGGCCTTCCCAGCACCTTCCCTGACGTGCTGCCTTTGCACATCATGTTTAATGCTTCATTCTGCTTCGTTTCTAACATTTATTCCTCCTACCTGACAGCACATTATCTATATTTTGGTGGGGGGTATTTTTGTCTCCCACATTAGAATGAGGGCAGGACACTTCAGAAACACATGGACTGCACATAACCTGGCCCATGTACGTATATGAATGACTATTTGGATGTCTGAGCCCATACCCATGTGTTTTTTCTACCCATGTTCCCAAACAGAATTCGGAGAAGGAAATATGGGGAAATGTAATTCACAATAAAGGTCAAAGGTGGTCCTCAACTGGGAAGCCGGTGTGAGAGTTAGAGAGAGAAAAATCCCAGAATCTAATAAGTCTGAACAAAGTAGGGCAGGGGAGGAACTGGCAGGCACTTCGATTTTAGGATTTTAGCCTCTCTAATCTTTCTGTTTCGGCTTCCAGAAAAGATGAAAACCAAAATGACCAACCAGTGCCCCTGCCCGCACGGAGCAGCCAATGCCTGAACCCGTTCTCATGAGCCTCCGAGGAGAGAGACTTCACAGCCACCCTCCTAAATCCCTTTCCCAAGTCTAATGACAATAAGAAATCCATCCTTATGATGGGCATATATTTCTTTTGCTGCAATATAATCCCATTCCCTCCAAGAAATGTGCTACATAATTGAGAAATAAATAAGGAGGTAACGTGCTGTGGAATTCTAACCTCATTTACACAACTCAAAGGAGAGATTTCCTCTGGACTGTAATTATGTCTCTCTTGTTAATCCCAGCCAGCTCTCAGAATCTAGCTCTTAGGGCTGGACTTGGCAATCAACTTCCATAAAAATGCCACTTTACCACATGTCTGTCCTACGAGACACTATTGACAGAAACATTAAGAACAGAGATTCCTTAATGAGAAGAGAGGGAAAAAAAGTCTTTTCTCGAGCAACACGTTGCCCTTCTGCTAAAAGTGCACTCACTATTTATTTTCACCCCCCTCTGTGATATTCATAGGAGCCCTGGAAGAACTCTGGTTGGGCTACACATCCCGTTCTGGACTGCAAAAACAGACCAGGCAATTCTCCCTCCAGCACCACCGAAATGCCATCCCTGGGGAGTCATCCCTTTGAGGTAAGCATTGTCCTCTTCAGGTTCTGCTTCTCAAATGTCAACTGCTGAGAGAGAGAGAGAGAGAGAGAGAGAGAGAGAGAGAGAGAGAGAGAG
>JAAGEH010000125.1:9998396-10029819 GCA_011751065.1 Lasiurus cinereus
GAGAGAGAGAGAGAGAGAGAGAGAGAGAGAGAGAGAGAGAGAGAGAGAGAGAGAGACCCTAATATCTCTGCATCATGGGCATTTGCTGCATATGTTCTTCCTATAACTGTATCCCTTCCATACACACCAACCAGTTTTCTCGCAGTAACCATTGCTGGTTGTATCCATTTCTGCTGCAATAATGCTGCATAACAATCAATCACAAAACTTCATGTTCACAGAAATAAGCATTCATTGCTCATATGCCTGGGATCAGCTGTGGGTTTATCTTGTCTGGGTTTGCTTGCACTGCAGGGGGCCACCTGGCTCTCTGTAATCCAGGCTGTCCTCCGCAAGGGCAACTGGGGTGTCTGTCATCTGCCTGGATGTGTTCTCATGTTGGTGAGGGAAGTGCAAGAGAGCATGGAAAACATACAAGGGCTCTTAGGCCTACACTGAGAAATGGCACACTCTTACCAACTATCAAATAAAGGCGGGGTGCCTTTTTGCACTTATCAAACTGGAAAGATAAACAAATATCACGGCTCAGGGTTGATGAAATAAAATTGAATGTTTTCATCCTGATGGAGACAGAATCAGCCAGTAAATTTCCCCATATGGTGATTTGGAAAATGTGCAGTCCCTTTGACCTGAACCTAATACTTCTAGGAGTTTATGCTAAGCAAACAGAGATGTTTACAAAGATGGTTGTACAAATTCTTAAAGTACAATAGGCAAAAATGGAGACAAGCTACCAACATTAAGAGATGAAGTAACAAAGTGTAGCACTTCCATACAACGGAATATCATATCACATCATATCATATCTCATCATACTATATAACCACATAGAAATGGCAATACATATTTACTCTACAGTTAGGTAAATGACACATTTGTGTGAGTCTCTTTTTGTTAAGAGACCAAACATATATATATATATACTTACATTCATTGAACCAAAACTTTAAATGGAAATACCAAAATGCTAATTGTAATTATCTACTTATGAGTCGGGAAGTATTTTTTAATTAAGTAAAAATAAAAGTATTATTTCATTTTTACTTGTAGATATTTTCTGATTTTTCTGCAGTGAACTTATATTATTCATTCATTCATTTCCAAATTTATTAAAATGTGTCCAGTTATCCATTCTGCTGAAAGTCTCTCTAACTTACAACTTCCTTTTTTAAACTCACAACTTTCAAAAGTGTTTTGCCCACAATGGACTGTGTACCTCTCATCCCCTTGGCCTGGCACTCTCGATAAGGCTGGCATCACAACCATAATCCTCTCTGGTTTCATTACCGCAGTGTGTTTATAGCCCTGTAACTAATTCAGGGATGACAACTGAGGAGCATCAGTGGCCCCTGGCTCCCTAGTGCCACCTGCAGTGAGCAGGCAGTGGTTCCATTTGCAGATCAGAAAACTAATTGGGCTCCTTTCTGCTAGAAGCAGGTGCACCAGGTTAGGAGTGCCTCCCTCTCAAGGATTCCTGGCCCCAGAGCTGGTTGTACCTTGGAAACAAGAGCCCATACAGCATGCACTGAGGAACT
The DNA here is from genome assembly GCA_011751065.1 of Lasiurus cinereus. Lineage (NCBI taxonomy): Eukaryota > Metazoa > Chordata > Mammalia > Chiroptera > Vespertilionidae > Lasiurus > Lasiurus cinereus. Next base: position 9,999,932 of record JAAGEH010000125.1, read on the forward strand.
CATTACTCAAAGGTCCCCTGTGGCAAACCATTTGCAAAAGCAAGCGAGCCCTTTGTAGAGTGAGTAATCACTCTGTGGGTTGAGTTTCACTCACAAGGAATGTTAACAGCAGAGTGTACACATCATTCACGTTAATATTGTATTTTTCAATCCTACATTTTCCAAGTAAAACATTTCTTCATCTGTCTCTCTGGTCCAAAACTTACATACACTTGAAAAAGTGTATCTGGTTAGCAAATAATGTTTTTCAATTTGTATTCCAGTGTCTGGATTGGCTTTGATTTGGCCTTAAAGATTTGGCCGAACTTCTTCATCTTCACAGTGACAGATTTTTTCAGAAACACAACTAGAATGAGCTCAGGGAAAAGAATGAAATTTGAGGATCATATTATCTTCACTGAGGTGTACCTGGAGGGTGACTGCAAATGGGCTCCATAGCCCCTGAAACCTTTATCCTCCCTCCCCATTTCCATCTCTGCATGTCTTAATCCATTTGGGCTGCTATCACAAAACTAGCAAATACCGGGTGGCTCAAACCACACACATTCATTTCAAACAGTTCTCAAAGCTGGGGAGTCCAAGATCAAGGCAGATTCCTCATAGAGAGCCATGTTAACACCATGACCTTTCATGATGGAAGGGGAGAGGGATCTCTTTGGGGGTCTCTTTAATAAGGGCACTAATCCCATTCATGATGGCTTCACCTTCATGACCTAATGACCTCACCTCCTAATATAATCACACTGGAGATTAGGTTTCAATATATGAATGAGGGGGGCGGTTATGGAGACACAGACATTCAGTCTACAGCTTTGTGTCTCTCTGCATGTGACTAATGGGCCCTAGAGCCCCTGACTAATGTTTGTCTCCTTTTTTAATCCATCAGTTTATGACAGCTGTGTATTCACACCCCCTATTAGGACTGGGCATTTTCCATTTCTTCCTATAATCCTGCCTATTTTAGGCAATGTTATTAGGAGTGTAAGGTCATAATTATATCCTGATGAATTACCATTTGTCATGCAGCATCTTAATGCTTTTCACCTTAAAATCTATTTCATCTAGTAGAACAGTTTTCCTTCGGTTAACATTTGCATGACATGCTGTTTCTATCCTTTATTTTTAACCTTTATATATTAATTTTATCACTCTTGAAAGCAGCAAATAAATGGATTTTAAAACTTTGCTCTGATTAATCAACATGCTAGCTTCTGTATTTTAATAGGGTAGTTGAAAATGTGTACACCTGGGCTGCTAATGTTTTTTTTTTTATTGTTTAGCATGTTTTCCCAAACATTTTTACTCTTGTCCAGACTTTGTTCCCCTCCTCCCCCAGTGATTTTATTATGTTGTACTTTTCTTAACTTCCCTTTTCTCCCTAGTTGGTTATAATACCTATTTCCATTATTTTAGTGGTTGCTTAAGAAATTAATATAATATCTTTAATTGAAAATATTTTTCTAACAAAGTCTAAAGTTTGGGGGTATCTACCCTACTTTCTTACTCTCAGTCACATGAATTTATCTTCATTGTTTATTCTGTTTAGAATTTCAGTTCTGCCTCTATTGAGGAGGAGGGAGAAAGGGAAGGATCAGGGGGTGAAGGGTAAGCACCCGATACTGAGAATATTAATAATACATTTCTCTTATTTTCCATAATTAAAATCACTTTACTGTCTCTTTCATGATTTTTTAGAATATATGTTTAGCATAAACAATTTTCAAACTACAGAAAAGTATAAGGAGAAAGTAAAAAGTCACCCAAAATATCCTCTACTCTGAGATAACTAGACTGGGTGACCATCCATTCATGTATTTCTATATGCAAATGTATAGAAAGAGATATACATTTACATTTATACATTTTCATGCATAAAATTTTTATAAATATACTTATATATTTGCTTTTTAAATCAAACAACTGCTTTATCTGAACTCTTTTTGAGTTTCCTTCCCTCTCCCCTACTCTAATACACACATCTTATGTAACCAATATATTAACAGCTTACATAAATATTCTACCCTAGCTTTTTCCAGGTTCATTTAATCATAGATGTATACATGAGATAGAAAGGAAGAAAGAAAGAAAGAGAAAAAGAATGAGAAGAAAGAGAAACATGGGCAAGCAAACAAATATATAAAATTTCAGGCATTATTTATTTTATAAAACTAGGATTATATTATACTTCCCTGCATTTTGCTTTTTCTACCTAATAATTCATCATGCAAATCCTCTATAGTCAGCTGCGGTAGACCTAACTCATTCTTTGTAGCTTTTATTATGGAAATTTTCATACATAACACAAAAGAAGTGAGGGAAGTTTAATTAACTCTCAGGTACCCATCACCCAGCTTTGACAATTATCAATATTTACATTTTGCCAACCTTGTTTCATTAGTCCTTCCTGTGACAGGCTGACTAATGGTCCCTCAGAGGTGTTTACATTCTATCCTCTAAGAGTGTGGCCTTCTTAGGCAAAAGGGATTTTGCAGGCGTAATTAAGTGCATTGAGATGAACAGATTATACTGGATTATCTAGGTGGGCCCAAACTAATCACCTGAGCCCTTAACACTGGAGACTCTTTCTTAACTGTAGTTAAGAAGGAGATGTAATTATGATAGAATGATAGGGAAAAGCAACCTTGCATGAAGTAGGGTCTCTAGAAACTGGGAAAGGCAAGGAAATGGACTCTCCCTTGGAGCCTCAGAAGGAGCAGAGCCTACCAACACCTTGATTTTAGCCCAATGAAAATTATGTCCAACTGCTAACCAACAGACTGCAAGATAATAAATGTGGGGTCTTTTTAGGCTACTAAGTTTGTAATAGTTCATTACAAGAATGAAAAACAAATATACTGTCCTTTCCTTCCTTCCTTTCCTCCCTTCCTTCCCTGCTTTCCTTCCTACCTTCTTAGCAAGGTCCCCAGTACTTTACAGAAAATTTCAGAGATCACATTTTAATCGTAATACTTCCCCACATATGTTTAACAGGTGATGATTCAAAAAATAATCACAATACCTATGATACTAACAAAATGAATAATTGTTTCACATCATCCAATAAGCTGTTTTCAGATTTCTCTTATTATCGAAGGCAATGTCTCTTTATATTTGGTTTGTTTAATACAGTTCTAAAGATGACTTCAAGTCACATTCCACTGATATTTCTCTTAGGTGACTTTTAATTCATAATGGTTTTCCCTTCTCCCCTTTTACACATGCTATAATTTGTGAAAAAAAAACTTGATCATTTACTCAAGTAAGTTTAGACTTACCACACTCTAAATTTAGATGACCACATTCTTGAGGTAACAATTAACATGTTCTTCTATCCCCTATATTTGATGTAAGCTGGCAGTTAGATCAAGAGGCTGGGTAAAACATAGATTCAGCCTTTGGACTTCTTGTTGCAGTGCATGTTTTTTTTTCCACTTTGAGTGATACTGAGATGGATTATTGGTGGTTCAGGTATTGTCAGCTTAGCCATCCACGACAAAGTCTCCCCAAAGCCTTTCACCCGCTGATATTGGGAGTCAATTGCCTAAATCTATTATTTCACTGACATTGTTTGAGTATCATTAAAATTCATTTGCATATATTTGATGCATTTTAATCTTCTGCAATTCTTTTAGTACTCAAGTTTTTCCAACTTTAGCCAATGGGAGCCCCTCTGATTGGCTCCTATCTTCTTTTAGCCTTTATAGCAATCATGTCAAACTCGTGGCCCCTGGCCGCATGCCTCGTTTATTTGGCTCATGTTAGCCTTTGAGTTTGATATGCTTGCTTTATAGCCTTCTTTAGTGTGAATTGCCATTGGCAGATTACAAGCTAAGTGACTGGGGCTAACTCACTCTTTTAATGCCTGAATGATATTGCACAATATGAGTGGCAGGTATTGTAGAGAGCACACTCAATTGCATTCTAGACCTATTGGAATCTATTTTATTATGTGCATCTCCATCCCTTTCTGGACCTACAATTTCTCATTGGAACTAGTTTCTGGCAAACAGACACCTGAGAGAGATTTGGAAGCCAGGGTGTGGACGAACTCCACTTTAGCTGCTTCTCATCTCAGCTGTGGTCATGGTAGCTGTGGCATGGGAGCCGTACTAGGGATTCCAGGAACTCATGCCCAGCTTCATGGACAGCCAGAGTCAGGGCATGGGGCAGTAATGCTGCTGCTTTAGATGATTGCTACGTTGTATCTTGGATCCAGCTATTGGGGCTGTAGCTTCCTGAATATCTGGCTTTATTAGTCAGCTTTTTAAGGTTGTGCTGCTTTAAAAAAAATTAATGGTTAATGACAAAGATTGATTACTCCTTCATGTTGTACATTGCTGTAGATTTGATTTGAGTCTTTACCCCTGGATCTTCATTATTCTAGGACCCAGGCTACAAGACCCCCTGTCTAGAACACGCCATTGTTGTGACAGGTTGCAGAGATGCGAAAGCACTTAAAGCTTTGATTTGGAACTGGCAGGCTTCACTTCCATTGACATTTCATTGATCAAAGCAAGTCATGTGGCCAAGCTTTATGTTAATGAGGTAGCGAAGTAAAAATAGCCTTGCAAGGAAGGGAAGCAAATAATTGAGAATAATCATACAATCTACCACTGTTGGCTATCTGTTTATACCAGAGAGAAAACCAAATCTGGTGCACCGGTTGTGTGCTGATATCCTAGAAGTCATGCCTGAAAACTCAGCCTTGCTCTTCCAGCCCTCCCAGGGATTTGGCACCTACCTAATGCCCCACTATCAGCATAGGTGCTCCTCAAATTAACCGTAATTGAACACTGGAGCCATAGTATAGATTCATAACAAGTTATTCCTTCCATACTGATAGGCAACCATTCTGTTTCCACATTGTTTTTTAAATTTTGCCACCAAATATAATGCTGCAACAAAATCCTTTAAGACATCCTGAATGCTGCATCTTTATTTCTATGGGATTGATTTTTAGGTGTAGGATTGTAAATCCAGAGAACACAGATATTTTTAATTACAGCAATTATTTCCGTGTTTTTTTAATTAAAAAGCTAAAACAATTATTCCAACCCTTTTCCTACATATTTGCCAGTGATATGTAATTTAATTCTTTACTGTTTTTTGCCATGTCATAGGTGACAAGTGTTATTTCTCAAGTTCTTTAATTTGCATGATTTTGACCACAAGTGAAGCTAGGCATCTCTGTGTGGTTTTTTTTTTTCTTGCAGATTTATTGAGGTATAAATCACATACCATAAAATTCATCCACGGAACGGCACAACTGAATGATTTTTTGTAAATTTATAGTTATACACTCAACACCATAATCCAATTTTAAAGCTCTTTCTTCACTCCAAAATGTTTCCTCATGCCTGTTTGTAATAACCCCGTGCTCCTACCCCAGCTCTAGGTGACCACTAATTTTCCCTTTTAGGACATTTTTTTAAAATTAAATCTTTATTATTCAGATTATTACATTTGTTTCTCTTTTTTTCCCCTCCATAGCTCCCCTCCACCCGGATCCCACCCCTCCCTCTAACCTTATCTCCCTCCCGTTAACCTCATCCATAGGTGTATGAATTTTGTCCAGTCTCTCCCTGTACACCCCTCACCCCTTTCCCCCTGAGAATTATCAGTCCACTCCCTTTCTGTGCTCCTGATTCTATTATATTCATCAGTTTATTCTGTTGATCAAATTTTTAATTCACTTAATTTTTAGATTTCCTTGTTGATAGATATGTATTTGTTGTTCATAATTTTTTTGTCTTTTACCTTTTTCTTCTTCCTCTTCTAAAAGAGTACCTTTCAGCATTTCATATAATAGTGGTTTGGAATTGATGGACTCCTTTAGTTTTTTCTTATCTGTGAAGCTCTTTATCTGCCCTTCAATTCTGAATGATAGCTTTGCTGGATAGAGTATTCTTGGTTGTAGGTTCTTGCTCTTCATCATGTTGAGTATTTCTTGCCATTTCCGTCTGGCCTGCATTATTTCTGTTGAGAAATCAGCTGACAGTCGTATGGGTGCTCCCTTGTAGGTAATAAACTGTTTTTCTCTTGCTGCTTTTAATATTCTCTCTTTGTCTTTTGCTCTTGGTATTTTAATTATGATGTGTCGTGGTGTCTTGATTCCTTTTATATGGGGTTCTGTGTGCTTCCTGGACTTGTAAGTCCATTTCTTTTACCAGATGTGGGAAGTTTTCAGTCATTATTTCTTTAAATAGGTTTTCAATATCTTGTTCTCTCTCTTCTTCTGGCACCCCCACAATTCTGATGTTGGTATGCTTGCAGCTGTCCCAGAGGCTCCTTACATTATCTTTACATTTTTGGATTCTTTTTCTTATTTCTTTTCCAGTTGAGTGTTTTCTGATTCTTTATAGTTCAAATTTTTGACTTGATTCTTGCCTTCCTCTAATCTGCTTAGGTCTCTGTATAATATTTTTTATTTTAGTCAGTGTATGTTTAATTTCTAGTTGGTCCTTTTCCATGTCTAGTTGGTTCTTTTTCATCTCCTCTTGGGTCTCACTAACTTTATCCACCTTTTCTAGGATATTCTTGAAAAACCTTATAAATGTGGTTTTGAACTCTATATCCAGTCGTTTGTTTTCCTCCATTTGTTTTGTTTGTGATCTCTTCCCCTGTTCTGGCATTTTCACTATGCTGGGAGAACTTCTGTATTGGATTCAGCCTTATGATACAAGAGTTGCAAAACTGCAAAAGCCTCTGTGTTGAGCTTGGGATGGGTGGAATCTCAGGGCTTAATGGACCACCTTGCCTTCCAGTCGGCCCTGCCCTCCATGGCCCCTGAGTCTCACTTGACTGGGTAATTGCTGGAGCAGTCCCTGCGGGCTCTCTTGCAGTGCCTCTAGACTGCTGTCTTTCTAGCTCCCCTGAGCTCTGGGACCATATGAATCTGGGTCCCCACAACTTTGCCCAAATCTGGGGCTTAGTGGAGTTAGAAGTGATGCAGTTGAGATGCTTTGCCTCCTGCCCTCTTGTGAAAGCCAGCGGCACAATCAGCAGTAGGTCTTCTGTGCACAGTGCTGTGCATTTCGCCCGACTTCTGCCCTCCTGCGACTCCCCAATTTCCGTGCACTTCTCCCTTTTCACAGTCCAAACTCCCTGCTATGAGTTTTGGCTGGACCTGGGGTTTAGTGTCATAAGATAAAGGGTTCAATGCCATTGGGAGTCTTCCCCAGAAAAAGCCAGCCAGGTACTCCTGCACCCACTCTCTCCATGTGCGTGTCTCTGTACCTCAGCTTTTTGCAGCTCCTCTGAGTCTCTGTGAGTCCCTCTCTTTCCTTCTAGTTGTAGAATTTCCACTCAGCCAGCTTTCCTGTGGTTCTGGATGATGTCTGTTCTGTCTTTTAGTTGTAGTTTTGAAATTGTTGGGCAAGGCAGCAGTGTAGGTATTTACCTATGCCGCCATCTTGGTTCCTCTCCAGGACATTTTTTAAAAATCAAATGACATATAGTCTTTTTAAAAAATCTATTTATTTTTTATTTAATAAATATTTATTGTTCAGATTTTTACAATTGTTCCTCTTTTCCCCCCAATAGCTCCCTCCTCCTGGCTCCCACCATCCCACTCTGTCCTTACTTCCCCCGACATTGTCCTCATCCATAGGTCTATGATCTTTGTTCAGTCTCTCCCTGCACCCCCCTCACCCCTTTCCCCCTGAGAATTGTCAATCCACTCCCATTCTATGCCCCTGATTCTATTATATTCACCCATTTATTCTATTCATCAGATTTTTTATTCACTTGATTTTTAGATTGCCTTGTTGATAGAAATATATTTGTTGTTCATAATTTTTATCTTTACCTTTTTCTTCTTCCTCTTCTTAAAGAGCCACCTTTCAGCATTTCATGTAATACTGGTTTGGTGTTGATGAACTCCTTTAGTTTTTTCTTATCTGTGAAGCTCTTTATCTGCCCTTCAATTCTGAATGATAGCTTTGCTGGATAGAGTAATCTTGGTTGTAGGTTCTTGCTATTCATCACTTTGAATATTTCTTGCCACTCTCATCTGACCTGCATAGTTTCTGTTGAGAAATCAGCTGAGAGTCGTATGGGTGCTCCCTTGTAGGTAATGAACAGTTTTTCTCTTGCTGCTTTTAATATTCTCTCTTTGTCTTTTGCTCTTGGTATTTTAATTATGATGTGTCTTGGTGTGGTCCTCTTTGGATTCCTTTTGTTTGGGGTTTTGTGCACTTCCTGGACTTGTAAGTCTATTTCCTGCACCAGGTGGAGAAAGTTTTCAGTCAGTATTTTTTCAAGTAGGTTTTCAGTATCTTGCTCTCTCTCTTCTTCTGGGATGCCCACAATTCTAATGTTGGTATGCTTGCAGCTGTCCCAGAGGCTCCTTACATTATCTTCACATTTTTGGATTCTTTTTGCTTTTTGCTTTTCCAGTGGAGTGTTTTCTGCTTCTCTGTATTTCATATCTTTGACTTGATTTTTGAGTTCCTCTAGTCTGCTGTTAGGTCTCTGTATAATATTTTTTATTTCAGTCAGTGTATGTTTAATTTCTAGTTCATCCTTTTTCATCTCTAGTTTGTCCTTTTTCATCTCTTCGTGGGTCTTGCTAAATTTATCCCTTTTTTCTAGGAAATTCTTGAAAAACCTTATAACTATGGTTTTGAACTTTATATACAGTTGTTTGTTTTCCTCCATTCCTTTCATTTGTAAACTGTTCCTTTGTCTTCCCATTTTTGCTATGCCGGGAAAACTTCTGTGCTGGAGTCAGCCTTATGATATAAGACTTGCAAAATTGCAAAAGCCTCTCTGTTGAGCTAGGATGGGGTGACGTCTCATGGCTGAGCACACAGCCTTGGCTTCCAGGAAGCCCCGACCTACATGGCCCATGGGTCTCAAGTGTCCCTCAGTAATCGCTGCAGCCCTCTCTGTGCACATGCAAGTGCCTCCAGACCTCTGCCTTTCTGGTTCCTGTGCACTTCGGGGATCCTTTGAGTCTGGGTCCTCAGGGTCTCGCCTGAAAATGGGGTTCAGTATAGTCAGAAGTGAAGTTCAGTGCAGTTGGAAGGTTCTGTCTCCCGCCTGCTAGAGAAAGCCAGCAGCACAATCAGCAGTCAATCGTCTCTGTGTGCAGTGATGTGTATCCCTCCAGACCTCTGCCTTTGCACGGCTCCCCTAAGTTTCCGTGCCCTCCTCCCTGTTAACGACAGTCCAGACTCTGTGGGGTTCAGTGCAGTCAGGAGTTTCCATCTCCCTCCTACTAGAGGATGCCAGCCAGGCACACTGCCACCCATTCTCTCCACGCGCATGTCTCTGTACATTAGCTTTTTGCAGCTCTTCTGAGTCTCCGTGAGCCCCTCTCTTTCCTTCTAGTTGTAGAATTTCCATTCAGCCAGCTTTCCTGTGGTTCTGGATGATGTCCACTCTGTCTTTTAGTTGTAGTTTTGAAATTGTTGTGCGAGGCAGCAGTTTAGGTTCCTATGCCACCATCTTGGTTTCTCTGACATACAGTTTTTTGTGTCTGGCTTCTTTCACTTAGCATCATATTCTTAGGGTTCATTTGTATTGTAACATCTATCAGTAGTTTGTTTCTTTATTGCTCAATACAACTGTATTATATAAATGCTCTATATTTTATTTGCCTATTCACCAATTAATGCAACTTTGGGCTCTTATAAATGAAGCTCTGAAAATGTGTATGCAAGCCTTTGTGTGAATATATTTTTTTTATTTCTCTTGATTAGATAACTGAGTGTAAATGAAGAGCCATCTGTTGAGTTTAAGGTAATTTGTATATATACTAGAGGCCTGGTGCATGAAATTCTTGCTCAAATGGGGTTCCTAGGCCTGGCTGGCCATCAGGGCAGATCTGTGGGGCCACCAGTGGGACAGTCAGGGGGGACTCCCCACTGGCCCTGCTCACTGACCCTACCCCCTGCCTCCACCACAGTTTGCTTCCCTTTGTGGGGCAACCAGCAGGGCATTTGAGGGCCCCCACTGGCACCCACCTTGGCTGGTCTGGGGCCTGCAAGCTGGGGACAGCTCCTGCATTGAGCATCTGCCCCCTGATGATCAGTGCGCATCATAGCAACCAGTCTTTCCACTGGTCATTCTGTTGTTAGGTCATTTTGCATATTAGGATTTTATTGATTTCAGAGAGGAAAGGAGAGGGAGAGAGAGATAGAAACATCAATGATGAGAGAGAATTATCAATTGGCTGCCTCCTGCATGCTCCCCAGCATGTGCCTTGAGGCATGTGCCTTGACCTGGAATTGAACCATTGACCTCCTGGTTCATAGGTGGATATTCCACCACTGAGCTACACCAGCCAGACTACAGGTAACTTTTTTTTTAAGTGCCCAACTTTTCCAAAGTATCTTTACTAGTGGTCGGCAAACTGCGGCTTGCAAGCCACATACATCTCTTTGGCCCCTGGTATGTGGCTCTACCACAAAATACCACAGCCTGGGTGAGTCTATTTTGAAGAAGTGGCATTAGAAGAAATTAAAAAAAATTTGGCTCTCAAAAGAAATTTCAGTTGTTGTACTGTTGATATTTGGCTGTTGACTAATGAGTTTGCTGACCACTGGTCTATACTAATCTTTTTTTTTTTCACCAGCAAGGTAAAAGGATTTCTGTTTTTCCATACCTTCACCAGCACTTGACTTTGTCATTTTGAATTAAAGCCATTCCAGTGGGTGTGCAATGGTATCCCATTGTGGTTTTAATTGCATTTCCCTAGTGATTAATGATGTTGAGCACCTTTTCCTGTGCTTAGTAACCATTCATATATCTCCTGTGGTGAAATATCTACTCAAATATTCTGCCTGTTTTTAAATTGGGCTGCTTATCTTTCTATTATTGAGTTGTAAGACTTCTTTATATTTTTGAATGCTTACAAATACCTTCTCCCAGCTGTGATTACACTGCTGGTGCCCATACCCCACCCCACTGTGGTCAAACTCCTTTACAACCAAGTTTAGAGGAAGGGAAATGAGGATTATGAACAGTCTCAGGCAAGAATGCCACATACTCCCACTGTTCTTTCCCAAAGTTCAGCAGTTTCTGCGTGAATAAACACTTCTCAATGTGTTATTTGCCTCTGGTCAATTTCCAGAGCTCTGAAAGAGTTATTTGGACAATTTTCCCAATTTTCTGTTGTGTTTTGAGAGGAGGATTCATTGATCTCTTCCCTGCCAGAAGTTGTTACGCATCACTTGGTACATGTATGACAGTTTGGAGTGGGGCTCCTTTCTCAACAGCCCCGGCAAGCGCCAAAGCTGGGTTTTATTGTCTTGAATTGGGATTGGGTCATTCGCCCATCTCTGAACCACTCTACTGACTAAGAGAATGCAACACTATGATTGCCCAAGCCTAAGTGCTATGCCCACCCCCAGAGTCTAAGAGGAATAGACTTTCACAACACCTAGCCTGAGAGTGGAGAGGGCCAGTCTTCCTGAAGTGAATTGGGGTAGTTTTCCCCGAAAGAATATGCAAGCAAGGTGACAAAAAAACAGTCCATGTTCACTACATACTCCCTTCAGAGCTGTGATTCCCTATGTGAGGCACCACATCACTGGCCAGTGACCAACAGCTGCAATGTCTACCAGCTTCAGAGAGACCCTCCCTGCCCATTCAGCCCTGCTGAGTTCTTAATGATGCCAGACAGACAAAGCCCTGTGATTCGTGCACAGAACTCTGGTTTCAAATAGGAACAGGTCTCAGTGCCCTCTGAGACCTCTCCCAGCCATACACCCAAGGACCTAAAATTCTAAATTCTCATTTGTTTTACCTTTGCCTTTTTCTTGTCTCCTTTTAGTCTCTCGTTTCCTCTTTTCAGAAAATGTTCTATTATAACATTTGTTTGCCTTCCCATTCTAAAAGACCTCCTTGTACTCCTGTTTCTATCTGGCATTCTCTGTCTCTTTGTGACTTTCTCTTTTTATTATCAGGATCTATTTATTGAACACCCATCACCGTCAGGAAGTGTGCATCGCTCTAACACTGCAAAAACACAGATGTATTGGCTACAATCCCTCACCCTCACGTTCACAACGTCTTTGCCAGAAAGAACCTTTCATTCATGGGGAAGCTTGCTGCAAAAGGATAGCATGCAAGCACAACCTGAGCGATGTTGACAGCGCAGGCTGTTCCTTCTCCCTTGCGCTCAGACAGCTTAGCGGTAAGCTTCTGTAGCTCCAAGACGGTGTCTGAGCCTTGGGGCTAGAAATTCCTCCCTTCACCTCTTCACACTCCTGGAAAATTGCCATAACTTGAGAATCACTAGGATGCGAGACACCAGGCATTTGATAATGGAAGATTAATTCATCCCCAAAGGTTGCTTTCTTTTTAAGTGAGCAGGATCAAAATGCAAGGTGGCAGTTTTAATGTGGGAGAGGGACTTAGGAGCAGCAGGGATGCATGCTGGGGAGGTGGGCCTATAAGGGACTCCCCTGAGGGTATGGTGTGCCTGTGAAGTGGGATAAGGTGGGTACAAAGGAAGGATGAGGACGCATGGGCATGGACTTCCAAGGGTTGAGTCCATATATTTCACTGCTCTGCTAAGGACTGCTCAGAATTCTCTCCATCGATTATCCTTTGCTTCATTTTCATTCTCTTGAATCTTCCTCTTACTATGACTGTATTGCTATTTATCTCTCCCTTAATGTCCTCCAGATTTCACTCAACTGCCAAGTGATGGGCAGTAGTTTATATGTCATTTAGAGTTCAATAACCTAGACAAGGCATTTCAACTTCTGTCGAAGTTTAAAAATGGTGCAATTCATGTGATCAAGTGTTCTGAATGTCACAGGTTGGTGAGTAACTGTAAAGAAAAGCAAACCTTTCATTCCATCAAAGGTTCCTTGCCAACACAAGGGCAAGCCAAGTGCAAAAACACCCCTGGGGAGGGGGAAATGGTGAGAATTAGTCATACTGGGGAAGTTTTAGGACTGAAAAAATAGAGCCCAGAGGAGGGGGGAATCAGACTGAAAGGGGGGAGGAATATCTCACCTCTGAGTATGAAATTAGCTTACCTTCCTTAAGACATCAATCCCATGAAAATTATAAATATAGCGTCCTGATTATTTAAGAGAAAAACGCTAATTTTCAAGTTTGTGCTATTTCTAGAGATTCAAATCTGCTATGCAGGAAGTGTGAGAGTGCTGATAATTAAGGAACACTATGTTAAGTGATGATAACACACCGCCTCTGGATCCCGGCTCACAGTACCTTGTAAATGTGACAAAGTCAGATTTGATATTGCAAAAATGTCAAGAATACCCATTAGCAATTCTCTTATTTCAATACAGTTCATTTATGCTTAACTTCTCACTGCAATCTTTGCATCAATGTGTGTGTTTTTTGTCATAGATAATGTGAATTCAAGATAATTATTACAAAAAAAATATCAAAAAGCCAGAAGCTGAAATAGTTTACAAATAACTTCTCCTCCCACTTTTGGTCACGGACCTGCACAAATTACACAATCTGCAGTCATAAGAATGCAGGGGGTTGACTGAACTCCTCATATGCTCCAGACTGTAAAGCACCAGAGAATGAACTCATGACTGTCTTCACCCACCCACCCTCCCCTAAACCCTGTTGATGACTGCCTAGCAGTTACCCAAGCTCCATGCTGGCCATATTTACAGATTTATCTTATTTTCATGCAAATCTCACTAAACCATATCAAGTTTACCTAGTTCTTCAACCAGAGGTTCTGTTTAAGACCTTCCCTATGTCTTAAAGCCACCTGCTATCTCTGGGTCCTTTCCCTGGATGCCTGAAGGGAGCATCCAGAATGCTAATCTGCTGTGCTTCCACCCAGCTTGAGAATCCTGCAGTGGCCCCATTCAGCCCTAACTTCAAGGTCCAGTTCTTTGGCATGTCAACATGGTCCTCTGTCATCTGCCCCTGCCCATATCTTTGACCAGATGTCCCCCTACCCCACCATCTGCACTCTTATACCCAAACCAGAGACACTGAACCATGTAGGGGCCCACATACCCCATGCTGCTCTCGCTGCCTGCTTTTGTTCATGCCAGCCTCACCCACCATCTTCATTCATTTACCCAGAGAGTTGCACTCATCCTTTAACACTGTGCAGGACGCATCTCCTCCAGAACCTTCCCTGAGCCCACAGAGAGGAATGGATGTACTTCCTCTCAACTTCCCCCATCCCTCCAGTCAGTCACATCATATTGTGTTTACTCGTTCTTCCTTCAGTCCTGATGGGAAGGGGGCTATACTTCACTCATCTTCCTATGCCCAGTACAGAACAGTAGACTAGGGATGTTGTGGGCATCCTGAAAATTTTCTGGCATTTGAATTCATATTTTCTAATATGAATTTAGTTAAGTTATTGGTGAAATTTGCACAATTCAGATTCTGTCAGGGGCACATCCACTTCCTTAAATCCCTGCAATTTCTATATTTAAAGGAGCAGTGCTTGGTTTCAAGCATTTATTCAGATATGTCATAAAAATTATAAAGTCATAGACTATGCATTTATTCATAGACAATATACATTGTTCTATGTCCTAGAACTTAGTTAGATAAAAGTGTCATTATGTTTTTGAGAATACCTTGCTTTTTTCACTCAGTAATTCATATTTTAGATTACCAATGTTGATACATTTAAGATCTAGCTCATTCATTTTCATTGCTGTGATGTTTTCCATTGTATGAATTTATCATGGCTTATATGTTCATGATTGTTATATTTTCTTGATGGAATATTTCATCAATATTTAGGGTTCCTATTTATACCTAATATTCTTCTCCATTAAATTCAATTTTCTCTTATATTGGCAATGTCACATAGCTTTCTTTCTTTTGATTTGTATGGTAGGTGTATCTTATCCATGTCTTTATTTGCCAATATTCTCCATGACTTTATATTAGGAAAGTGTTTAGTGAAAAAAAAAAAGCTTGATTTTTATTGTCTATAACCAATCAGCTAGCACTACTTTGGATAAGTGATTTTAAACTTATGAATGCTGATATCTTATACTTAGCTGTTAGCAGATAAATTTTTTTATTTATTTTGTTTTTTTTTGAATTTTCTTTCTTAACAAAAGTCTTCTCTTGCATTAATAACATTTTACAAATTCTTTCTTTTACCCTTACCTGGCTTGAAAACTATAGACTATATCTTTTTTTACTGTTTACTTTTTATTTTTTTAAATAGAAAAGAGTTATTGAGATATAATCCATACATATTCATCCATTCAAAATGTACAATCAATGGTTTATAATATATTCGTGGAGTTGTGCAATTATCACCCAATCAATTTTAGAAAATTGTATTACCCCAAGAAGAAACCTCATATCCATTAGTAATAATCATTCCCCATTTCCCTTGGACCCTTCCATGCTAGCCCTAAACAACTCCAATCTACTGGCTGTCTTTATGAACTTGTCTATCCTGGGCTCTTCGTATAAATAGAACCACATATGTGGTCTTTTGTGGCTGGTTTCTTTCACTTGGCAAAATCACTCTTAGGAAACATTTGTTACTTGGAGCTGTTACCCAATCCTTTGGAACACACACACACACACACACACACACACACACTAGAGGACCATTGCAGGAAGATTCCTGCAATAAGACTTCCTGCAGGGGTCTTTGCTGGCCTGCCTGCTTCCTTCCCTTCTCCACCACCCTGCTTTCTTGCCTCTCCACAGCTTCCCTCCCTTCTGTAGCATGTGGCTTCCTTCTACACCCTCTTCAGTCTTCAGTTTGCACCAGGATATGCAAATTAACCACTATCTTGGTTGGGTTAATTTGCATACCTGTTCCTGATTGGCTTGTGGGCGTGGCTTGTGGGTGTAGCAGAGGAACGGTAAATTTGCATGTTTCTCTTTTATTAGATAGGAATATGTGTGTGTGTGTGTGTGTGTGTGTGTGTGTGTGTGTGTGTGTATAAAATTATTGATTTCAGAAAGGAAGGGAGAGGGAGAGAGAGAGAGATAGAAACATCAATGATGAGAGGGAATCATCAATCGGCTGCCTTCTGCACACCCCACACTGGGGATCAACCCCGAAACCAAGGCATGTGCCCTTGACTGGAATCGAACCTGGGACCCTCAGCCCACAGGCTAACACTCCATCCACAGAGACAAACCAGCCAGGGCCCTTTGGAGTTTTTGATGGGACAACCACTTAGCTCTCCCCTCAGTCTTTTTCCAGTCCTGGTCCTTTTCCTAGTCATTTTGCTGCAGGCACAGCAAGTGTGGCTTCTTAGCTTCATGATAGTTGTCATTGCAGACACTTAGGCTTCTCATGCCTCTACTCCAACCTATCTGTAATCTTTCAAGTCCTTGGCCCTGAAATTGGCTCTGCCTACTCTTCTTGGCCTGCTTCTGCCCTCTAGGCTGGGTACACTTGGCTTTCTATCCTTTCTCCTCTGACTTACTACTCTGGGTCACCCATGTAGATCCTTGGCCCTGACCATTGTCATCTAGTATTCAAACACTGACCAGACCCACGTGGTGTCTCTGTTTGGGGGCTGAGGGTAGGATTGTGAGAGCTGATTCTGATTCTGTTCAGCTGGAATGTTTTCTGATCTTCAAATAATATCATGGGTCACAGGTTCCTTCAGCAAAATATAGGCAGCTGGCTTCCCCAGGTGGCTGAGGGCATCTCCATGGAAACTCTCCTGACCTCTGCCCTAGGCTGGGTTAGGGGTCCCTCCTGTCCTCTGATACCCTATACTTCCCTTTATCATCCCACTTACTTTGCTTTCTTTGATTCTTGCCTTTCTGCAATTCATATCCTTCTCCCAACATGGGAAACTAGACAACAGGAAGCTTGTCTTATACATCTCAGCACACAGCACAGATCAGCCACATGGGAGATAGACAGCTAAAGAGTTCATTTTATTAGAACAGTAATACCAGCAGAATCTGAGTAATAGGTCTTGGATATCATCAGTATTTGCAACCAGCTCCCATTACAAATATGGTTTCTTGACTTTTAATTTACATCATTGTGGTTTGGAAGGAAGCATGGACCCTCTTCTCTGATAAACTTGCAGATTGCCTAAGCCTTAAAGACACTTGGACACTAAAGAACCATCAGTTTTGACGGCCATCGTAGGAGCACCAGTGGTCAAAATGAAGTTCAATCCCTTTGTGACTTCTGACTGGAGCAAGAACTGTAAAACGCATTTCAATGCACCTTCCCACATTCAAAGGAAGATTATGTCATCTCCTCTTTCCAAAGAACTGAGACAGAAGTACAATGTTCATCCATGCCCATCCAAAAGGATGATGTTCAATTTGTACAAAGGGCAGCAAATTGGCAAAGTAGTACAAGTTTACAGGAAAAAATATGTCATCTACATTGAATGAGTGCAACGGAAGAAAGCTAATGGTACAACTGTTCATGTGGGCCTTCACCCCAGCCAGGTGGTTATCACTAGACTACAGCTGGACAAAGATCTCAAAAAGATCCTTGAACGTAGAGCCAAATCTCACCAAGTAGGAAAGGAAAAGGGAAAATATAAGAAAGAAACAATTGAGAAGATACAGGAATAAAGTAATCTTATATGCAACTTTCATTAAAAACATAAAATGGGGGGAAAAAAAGAACAATCAGTTTTTCCCAATGAACTCTAACCTGCTTTCCAAATATATCCCATTTTTCAATCTTATCCAGCAACAAAAGTATTGTTAGTGATTTTTTTAAAAGATAGATGGCTATAATTTGCATCCCAAATCTCTGGCCAGCCCACTTCCCACAGGTGCCTGCTAGGTCAAGAGGAAAATTCACTTCAGAAACAATGCTGCTCTCAAATACTCACCTGCCTGGGTAGTGTGCTAGAGAGAGGGTGTCATCTGGGACCTCTCCAGTTTGAGGCCCACACGGAGGCCCAACCAACTGTGCTATTCCTGCCCCAGGCACCCTCTGGTTCCTGCTGGGATAATGCCCACTGAGCAGGGGGTTTTCTCAGTCCTGACTGACTACAGTGCCCGCTAAGAGGTAGACAATAGATGTTGCCCTTATTTCCCCTCTTTCATTTCTGGCCCTAACCTCTTTATCCCACCTCACCTCCCTAGGGGAGAAGGTGATGATCTCATTATTGATGAGTCCTTGGTCAATCCTGGGAAGGGGGTGGGGGTGTGAGCAGTGGTAAGGCCAACAGGGAGAGGGTGATTAATTATACTTACATACTGGTCAAGTGAATTAACCATTTGCAACAGCATGGATGGAACTGGAAAGCATTATGCTAAGCGAAATAAGCCAGTCAGAGAAAGATAAATATCTCATGATCTCACTCATTTGTGGGATATAATGAACAACATAAACCGATGAACAAAAATAGATCCAGAGACAGAGAAGCATGGATCAGACTATCAAATCTCAGAGGGAAGGTAGGGGAGGATGGGCATAAGGGGGAGAGATCAACCAAAGGATTTGTATGCATGCTTATAAGCCTAACCAATGGACACAGACACCGGGGGGGGGGGTGAAGGCATGAATGAGGGGAGTGGGGGACAATCAGGAGGTAAGGACAATTATGTAATACCTTAATCAATAAAGAAAATAATAAAATTAAAAAAAATAAAAATCAGATTAAGGATATCTGAGAAAGTGAGCCCCTATTTCTGATGTCCCCTATCAGCAAATTCCCTGCAGCAGTGACTTAAAAGAAAGCAAAAATAACCATGAAGATGGGAGCAGCCTTGATGCCAAATCTTAAATAGGAGCTGACATACATCTGAGGTTTCAGATTCCTAGGGGGCTGGACAGGTGTGGGCAGGGGTCAACAACTATTATGTGGGACCTGCTTCAACCACCTGGAGAATGGAGGATCCAGTGACCAGGGAGGAGAGGACCTTCCTGGCACAAAGTATGGGTTGAGGACATCTGACCACCAGCAACATGAGCAGACCCCAGACACTGAGCTGTGAGCTCCCAAGGTAGAGAGAAAGCTGCCATAGCCACCAACTCATTGCTTTCAGCACTGAGAGAAAACCACAGTCTTTCACTTCCTCCTCCTCCTTCATTCCAATTCTTCAACCTACCACTGGCTGAGAGAGCTTTAGCCGGACCTGAATATGTCCCAGAGAAAGCGATGTCAAAGGCGTGGTATGGAATGAATGATTACAAGTCAATGGATCAGCAATTTTCAACCTTTTTTTATTTCATGGCACACATAAACTAATTCCTAAAATTTCATGCCACAAAAAAATATATATATTTTTTGCTGACCTGACAAAAAAAAAACTAGATATAATTTTGATTTATTTACACTGGACCACTATTGTGTTGGCTGTTGTCATTTTTTTTTTATTTGACAATCTAAGGGAAAAGACTAAACAGTCAGATATTGCACATTTTAAAAATTCTTGCAGCACATCAGTTGAAAATCACTGCACAGATAGTAGCATAAAGGGAGATCAAGCAAAGAGCCAGACCTCTTCTAAATGAGGAAGTTTTAGTGAAAGAAATAGAAAAAATACTAAGTAAACATTCATAGAAATGCATAAAGCTATATAGTTAGAAAATTAAAAAAGCTTGGGTAAATTTTTTTTAATTCTTATTTTGAAAACTGCAGTTGCAGAACTACAAAATAGAATTTGATTCTACTAAAAACTGAATTAGTCATTTAAGACAAAAAGTGGGGAAATTATCTTAACTACACAAGAGGGGGAAAAAAGTGAATAAAAGGAGAGACATGGAGGTCCAGGAGACGTAAGAGGCAAATGCATAGTTTCAGAAATAGATAAATAAACAGATCTAGGAAAGCAAAAATACAGAAGGAAGGAAAATCTCTGAGTTGAAAAGTATACAAAAACTTTAATTGAAAAGGCACATATAGCGTCAGGCAGAAATAATAAAATAAAATAAAATACACACCTGATAAAATTTCAGAACTCGCAGGATAAAGAGATTTGGTTACAGGCTTCCAAACAGGGGGAGAAGGTGAGTTTCAAAGGCAAGAGAATCAGAGCACAACAGATTTCCCTCATGCAACTTTGGATACCAGAAGACAATAGAACTATATATACTCTTTGGAGAAAAGCATTGTAATCCAAGACTCTTATAGTACCCAATAAAACATTCAGATGGAAAGAGAAACTTTGTTTCATCTTAAAGGAGATTCATAATGCATGCCACCCAGTATACTTCTACACAAATCACTTAAGCAAGTGCTCTAATTAAAATAAAGTCAGGCCCAGGCTGGCTCACTCAATTGGTTAGAGCATCTTGCAGATATGCCAAGGTTGGAGGTTCGATTCCTGGTTGGTGCACATACAGCAATCACCCAATGAATGCATAAATAAGTGGAGAAACAAACCAATGTTTCTCTCTCTTTTTTTCTCTCCCTCCCACACCCCTCTTAAATAAAAAAATAAAAAAATATATTTTTTAAAAATTTCAGAACAAAACATCTTAAGGTATGATGATATATTCAAAGAGTATGAGTCAGTCAAAATTTATTTATTACGTCCCTATTTTGTTTCAGGATAGAGTGATAAGCAAGACAGGGTCCCTGCCCTCTGAAGCTCCTAATCAGGTACCAAATGTTGAGAAGAAGATTAAGTGGGTGGGCACTATTCAACTCCCAGAGGGAGCAGGAACCAGTGAGTTCAAAGGATTTGCAAAGGAGCTTTTAGGGCTGGGTCACGGAATCCAGGCTGGATGAGGAGGGAAAGGAGGATGTGAGAGGGTCATGGAGAGTGAAGAGTGATGAGATCAATTGGAGACTGGCTGAGCAAGAGAACCAGAGCCAGGGAGCTGGGGAGACCGTGTGAAAGAGACGGGCTACATCACAATGGCTGGCAGAGTTCAGCTCTCCATCATGACAAAGGTTAGGGAATGGGCACTGGAGTGAGTGACTAAGGTGACGTCTGAGAAAACTCCACTGGAGGAGAGGAGGGCATGGGACTGAGAGAATGTTAGCTATGTCACCGACATGGGGGCTGAAGCCCCGGATGATGAGGGGAGTGGAGAAGGGGCAACTTTGAGTCAGATGCCAGAGCATCAGTGAGTGAGGGAAAGGACAAAAGAGTGAGTACAGCAAGTAGGAGGACAGAATGAGTGGCGATCACGGCTAAATCCAAATACTGTAGATGATTGTAAGGGGACTGCCACCTGCAATATGAGAGATTAAAAGGTATTAAAGTATTTTTTTAAAACTGGGAGTCAAAATTCCAACAAAACCCAGGAGTTGGTGAAGGAGGAGCTGAAGGAATGGAAGTAAACACATACTAACGGCTTCATTTTGGTGTTGGGTACGTGGCTGAAATTGAATAGAACTACACTATAAAGGTCTTCTCTTGGGAAATTGGGACATTGAGCTTGTTGGTAGAGAAATACAAACATGAATATTCCCTTCAAAATATACCTACTCACTAAAAATTAGAAATATCTAGAAAAACTTACAAAACACCAGAGGCAAAATAGTAACTAAAAATAAAAACTCTAATAAGGCAGTAAAAATTGGTTAGGAAAGAAACAGGAACAAAAATTACACAGTGGTACAAAAAGCACCAATTAAGACAAACACAAACATGTCTTTTATTTCAATTGTGACCACTGCATTTAATGTTGCTATTAAAAATAATAATAAAAAAATCATTAGGCAATCATTAAAAACAATCACCTGGTGATTATTTGATGGGTGTAATTGTGCACTTTAAATAAGTACAGTTTACTGTACATAATTATACTTCAATAAAGCTATTTTAGAAAACAGCAAAGACTTTAAGATTGGGTGAAAAAACAAACTACAATTTTATGCTCTATGCATCCTAGTATATTTTAAAAAGACAAGAGAAAGACTGAAAAAGGCAAGTGTAAACAAATGAAAAATAGGGATAGCAGTACTTTTTCTCAAAGTAGATTTTGAGGCTAAAAATATTGTCAAACAACATTGGCATTTTGTAAGAATAAAAGGTAAAGCATACTGAGATGTTCTGACAGTCAACAATCTTTAATTAACCAATTATATAACTTCAAAATATATAAAGAAATGACTTCCAAAAGTATTACAGGTAAATCCACAATCACATTAAGAAACTCTAATGTAACTTAGTAATTAAACCTTTTCTCAGAACTTATAAAATCTAGTAGATAAATATAAAATAAAACTATATTTTAATACTATCAACAATCCTATGTAATAAAAGGCTAATATGCAAATTGTCCCCTTAACTGGGAGTTCGACCATGAGGCGGGCGGCTGGCCAACTACCCATGGCTCCTCTCCCTAGCTGGCCCAGCCCAATTGGCCCCAATCAGGGTGGGCCGGCCAGACCCCATCCATGCACAAATTTGTGCACTGAGCCTCTAGTAGAAATATATTTAAAAAGCTATAAAGCACTTGAATAAATAACTAATGACAATAAACACACACATACACAGACATTGAACTTCATGCTCAACAAATAGAAAATGTACATCCTTTTACACCCTTAGAACTTTATACATTAGGGCACAAGAATATGTCAGCTATTTCCAAAACAAATAGAAATCATATAATAAAACTAGGAAACCTTTTTAAAAACTTAAGTCTTTAAAAAACAAACAATATGTCCTCTTGAAATTTTAACTCTTTTCTAAATCATCTGTGAATTCAAGAAGAAATCAAGACCGGAATTTTAATTGGAAAAAAAATGATAATATTACATATAAAACCTTATGGGAAATGAGCAGAATAGTGATATTAAACAGAAATATATAGCCTTAATGTTATGTGTTAGAAAATGAGGAAAATTTTAAATAATGAACTAAACATTCAAAAACATAGAACAAGTTTAGAAGAAAACTAAATGAGAAAGAAGAAAATAAAAAAATAAAACTGAAATAGAAAACTCTATATGGTCATACATAATAAAATAAAATGTTCTCAGGAACATATTTAAAACAATGGAAAAGTTGTGCCTTTGACAAGAGAAAAGACAGTACATCCATCAGAGATGACAAAAAGGAGAAAATCACAAACCCTAAGATTTCAAAATTTCAAGACAATGCACTCTGACAACTACTTTGAATCCTAGATGTAATGGATGACTACCTAAGAAAGTAGGATTTACCTAAACTGACCAAAATGTTTAAAAAATACATAGGAAGTGATATCATCAAAGATAAACCTTTAAAAAAAGCAAAAAAAAAAAAAAGCAAGGTATTTAAAATTTATTGTGTGGTAGTTAAGAGTGGAGACTGGCTTTACTCATTGCTCTGCCACCTGTTAGCTGTGTCTCTTTAGTATATTTGCCAGATTTAGCAAATAAAAACACATCACAATCAATTTAATTGGAATTTTAGATAAATAACATTGCAGTAGAAATACAGTGGTACCTCGAGATACGAGTGCCCTAACATACGAGATTTTTGAGATACAAGCCGTCAAGTAAGTGATTTTTGCTTTGAAATACGAGCAACATTTGAGATAGGAGTAATCGCGCGGATCAGCCGACTGCACACGACCCACCAGTTTACTGCGACTAAAGCGTCTCATAGTTTCCCATGCCTCAAGGTTATGGAACGAATTAAACTCGTATCTCGAGGTACCATCCCCATGCAATATTATAGAACATATAAAAATTGTCCATTGTTTATCTGAAATTCAAACTTAATTGGACATCCTGTATCTTCCTGCAACTAGGCTTTAGGCAGGTTACTTATGGTAATTGTCCTGTACTTGTTTCCTCATCGTTAAAACGAAATGTTGATAGTAATAATGATAAACCTATGTGGTAAGGATAATAATGGGAGGAAGAATTAAATGAGTTAATATATGGAAAACTCAGAACACGTGTACATAATAAGCACTATGCAAATGTAGTTATTTTAGTGAAAGCTCCTTTCCTTCTCCCTTCCTCCATCTTTCCTCCCTCCCTTCCCCCTTTCTCTCTTCAACAAGCATGTATTGAACACTTCAGTGCCTAGCCCTCAGCTAGATACTGGGACAGATATTCACGTAATAAAATTAAAGCATCCTTACCCTTTCTTTGTTCACACACCCCACAAGAAGTATTCTAGCTCATCACAGTGCTGGGTCTTCTTCCTGTTTCAGCTCTGACTCATTTTATCCTGCCCATGGCTGGGAGTCTTACACACACAACTTGGGGTTTTCCCCACTTTAGAGCCAACAACCTAGGGCCTTGTGCAGGTGACTTTACCTTTTTCACTTTGCTCATCAAATAGGCATTTAAAGAAGGTAACAAATGTGCCTCAGGGTCTATGGTGCCTCAGGGGCTGCTAGCTTTTTCTCACACTGCAAACAACTGTGTCCACCAAGCCTTGGGTGGTTTTGCCTGCCTCCGTTCTTCCCTTGGGTTAATTTTCAGATTGCTGTTCTCTGATGAGAAGCAGTAACAAGGACAGAGAGACTTGCCTGGTCTCTGCTCTCAGCCTTTCTTAGAGGCCTCTGGCTGCCTTGGTTGAGCTATTTCATTTGGTGTCTGGGTCTCAGAGACAAGACTAAGAACACTGCTGCTCTTCCAGATCACACCCCTCTTTCAACTTGAGGCCACCTTCGCCCCTCAACGAGGCCTTGCTCTTTGAGCTGCCAGGTGCTGGCACGTGGCTCACCTCGGCTCACTCCACCTCCACGTCCACCCACCCTGTCTGCAAGAGTATAAAAGGGTCTCTTCCTCCAATCAGAAGTCACCTCCCTGGTGTGCCCTGACTTCTCTTCCCTCCTTAGTCACCACCAGCTTCCTGCGCCCGCTGGCCCCTGCCTCCGCTTACTCCGGGGTTCCCTCCCCCATGCCAGGTATCTTTTATTTACGCTTAAAGTGGCTGCTACACATTAAAAACTCTGCACTTTGGTAGTGAAAGGAAAAGCTTTACATCTATTCAAAGGAGAAAAGAACATCGGTTAAGTTCCTACTACGTGTCAGACAGGAGGCTAAGCCCCTGACCACATATTTTTCTCAAAATGTGGTGAAACAGATGTGTCTCCATTTTATACATTCAAAAATACAGGTTTAGAAAGGTTAAGTGTCTTGCCTGAGGTTATATATAAGTCAAACCTGATCTAAATTTAAGCCTCTTTGCCTCTAAATTCAATATCTTTTCCACAACCCCACAATGATGGCCACCTTGCAGAAAATTTGCTTTAATGTGTGTGTGTGTGTGTGTGTGTGTGTGTGTGTGTGTGTGTGTGTGATTTTTAAAATGGCATCTAGGTCACTTCTGTTTTCTCTTGGCTTCTTGGCCTCTCCCTGCTCCCTCCTGCTCTAAGCTATGGGTTTGTCTATTTCTGTCTATTCAGTCCCAAGGTCAGCCAGGCCCAGAAGGAGACCAGGAGCTCAGGAACAGCAAGTTTTCCCACTTGTTCTTGCTTCTGTTGTGTTACAGATCCCAGAAAAAAGAAAAAAAAAGCCTGAATCTCCAGGCAGGGTGGTCTCCTCTGAAAGCACAGACCCTCATGGAGTGGAAAGCAGCCAGACTGGAAGGCACCACTGGCCTTGCCCTCTGCTCCCACTGCCCATCAGCTGGGCCTGGTACATTTCTCACTTGTAGGTGTGAAAAGGCTGAGAAGAACAGGGTAGGAGAGTTGGACCCACGGTTGAGCGGTTTCGATGACTGGAGTCTGCAGTCATATTCACAGAGTTGTCAAGGCTGCAGTAAGGGTAATTCTTAAAATCTGTGTTTTCATTTCAATGATCATCCAAGAACGTTAACATAAGTACATCCTGAACTATCAAGATGACCACTAGATGCAAGGACTGCCGTGCCATTTCAGTGTTCATTTCTGTTACTATGTTGATGCCAAATAACACTATTTGAAGTGCTCAGAGCCAGAGAAAAGTTCATAACTGTGTTTATGAAAAGTAAAGACCAAATAATGTCACAGCACCTTGTATAAATTCGAAGTTAGGTTACTCAGTGGATAGTATAAAAGGCTAGGACAATTGAATCATCACAACAGCACAATTAAAAACCTGACACTACAAGATAGTAATTTATCTTAATTCTTCATCATATTAAATTAAAAATAATTTCAATATTATTGGTTTTGTTTTTAATCCATTTTTAAATTAGCTAACAACATTGGCTAAGTTGGCTTAAGCTTATTAATTTGTTTTTTTTATTTGTATAAGCCTAAAAGTATTGTAAGATTTGAATCTATTTTTTTGTTTATACACATTGAAGACATTTATTAAATTTAAGTCCAGACTAAGACAGAGTAGTTAAGACAGAGTAGATTGTATCAGACTAACTCTTTGACTAAGAAAAAATATAGAGAGAGCTGGATAACAAGCTAGAAACAGCTATTAGATGGCCTTTGAGAATAACGAAAGCCTCCAAGACTCGAAGGGTTAAAATCCTTGAAAAAGGAAAATGCTTTGTGGCAAAGCCTGCATTCAACATTGTTTTTTTCTCTTTAAGTCATTTATTCTTCCCTGGCATGGACAAAGAGGCAGGGAGGGGAAAAGCAGTGGTCTAGAGCAAGCATGTCAAACTCAAAGGTTAACACAGGCCAAATAAACAAGGTTTAATTAAGTTTATGTGGACTGCAAAAAAAAGCAAAAGCTTCAATTTTGATAGAAACATAGGTTTATTTTGATAGAGGCATGCTGAATACAAAGGACTAAAATAAATGAGTCATTTTAAACATAAAATAATAGAACATTTTGATAAAAATTAGTATTTCTTCTTGAACATTAACTTACCAGACACTGAATAACCGCACAAATTAATAAGTGTAATGCAAATAAACCTATTTTTCTTGTTCTCCGAAAACGAAATATTTTCTGTTGCGCACACACAAACAAGTCAGTTCAAGACTAATGACGTGGCAATCAACTGCTAAAACTTTCGCTGCTAGTATTAGTGGAGAGAAATGGTGCACCTGCACATACGGTGAGTAAGAGAAAGGAATGCAACATGATTAGTAATCAGTCATCAGTGAATGTTGTCGTTTGTTATTAATAATTATGTATAACAGGATATTGTAAAACTAAGTTACAAAATTTTTATTAAAACATTTCTTACATATCGTTATACTGGCTAGACTGCAAAAATATTCGTTGTGGCATGGGCTGCAAGTTTGACATGCTTGGTCTAGAGCTTACAATAGTCTTACTGGTCTAGACAGACATAACTTGGAGTTCAAGCTACATAGAAACCAAGACTTGAGGCCCAAGATCTTGGAGAAAAGGGACCACAGAGAGGTAAAGCTGACAATGAACCTGAATTTCCCCTTGAGTCAACTTGTGATTTTTAAGTGACATGCTGGAGCATGAGAAAGAACACATAGAACACACACAGAAAACCAAGTGCAAAGAAGCTGCCAAGACAGTAAGAATCTAACTGTGGAATGTTGTAGCCTCACAGTGGAGAGAAGATAAAATAATTAGACTTTAGGGCCTACCATGAATAAAGGCTTGGTAAGCATCCAGGGATTCAGTTGATACCCCAGAAAGGCTATATCTTAGGAATAAAGTCAAGTTAGAAATAGAAAAGCCTCCATGAATCAAGGTGGTCTTACTATGTCCTATCTGCTTGCAAGAAGACTTATTTCCTTTCTACTCTGGCTGGCTAGAGTATGTTATGGCCGCATGAAGCTATTCACCCAAACCTGCTGAGCTTATATGTTTGGGGATGGGGTCCTGTGGCTTTCCCCTGCACCTCCATGTCACCAAGGTCTACATTAACCCCATGGAGTTCAACCCAAACTTTGTGACACATATGATACTGAAGGTGAAGTGGGCAGAACTAATGGAGCTGGCCAACAAGGTACCCAAAGGGCCAGTCTACAGATATGAGTATACTGAGAAATTTCTGAGAAAGATGCACCACATACTTCAAGAGGTAGATGTGTTGGAGGGCATCCTGCAATGCCCAGGGTCTTGACATATGTCCCCCATCAGCTGTGAGATCCCCAACATGCTGCTGAGTGATGAGGAAACTGAGCCTTAACCATGGCAGATATCACTCTTTCATTCTGAGACCACACACATCTTTGTTCATGTAATATCCTGTTTGCTGGCTCTGTCATATGCATCTCCAACCCTTGATGTAATGACACACCAAACACATTTTCTCGAGCTAGATACGAATATACATATTTTTCTCATTAAAGTTTAGAAACAAAAGAAAAGAAAAAAGAAGACTTAGCCAAAACCAGTTTGGCTCAGTGGATACAGCGTTGGCCTGCGGACTGGAAGGTCCCAGGTTCGATTCCAGTCAAGGGCATGTACCTGGGTTGTGGGCACATCCCCAGTAGGGGACATGCAAGAGGCAGCTGATCGATGTCTCTCTCTCATCGATGTTTCTAACTCTCTATCCCTCTCCCTTCATCTCTGTAAAAAAATCAATAAAATATATATTTTTTTAAAAAAGAAGACATTCCTCTGTGGAGGAAGAAAACATAGAAAACATCATCTAAACCTGTTTAAACACAATGTCCAGAATGCAATAAAAAATTTCTAGGCATACCAGTTAACAAGACCAAATCACTGAAACAGGAAATAGAGGCAATATAAATAGGCCCATAATGAACTTTCTCTATAGTAAATCTTATCATTTCATTCCTTTTCATAAAGAATAAACTGTCCATTGCCTGCAGAACAAACTGTGAGCTCCTTTCTGTGTTCTGTTAGGCCATGTTACATGGCCCTTCTTTTCTCTCCTTACTATTTCACCACTCCACATCCTAGCAAGTACTCATCCTTCAATTCTGGTAAATTAATTTCAGTTACTCAAATGCACCCTGGTACCTCCTGAAATTTTCACATAGTACTTCTCTTTCATGATACCTTTCCTTTCTCTTCCTTTAGCAAATTCCCAGCCACCCTTCAAAGACCATGTCTTCCAGGAGTCTCTCTCACATCCCTCGGGACCTCTTTAGATCTCTCTCCTAACATAACATGACCTCTATCAGAGCATTTATGCTGTTGATGGTAATGAAAGGTCTACATGCATATCTCCCCCACCAAATTATGAATTCTTTGACAGCAGGTCCCCTGAGGGTTTGCACATGTAACATACTACAGACACACCTCAGATATTTCAGATTTGGTTCCAGACCACTGCAATAAAGTAAATGTCCTATTAAAATGGGTCACACAAATTAATATCCCAGTGCCTATAAAAGTTATGTTTATACTATACTGCAGTCTACTAAGTGTGAAATAACATTATATCTTTAAAAATAATATACATACCTTACTTTAAAATATTTTATTGCTAAAAATGCTAACCATCATCTGAACCTTTTAGAAAAACGGTGCTGATGTGTGATGCAAGCTTGTCTGCCACAAAGCTTCAATGTGTAAAAAGCACAATATCTGTGAAGTGCACTAAAAGTAGGTATGCCTCTATTGGTAAGCCTGATGATGGGTGGCTGAGTGACAGGGTCCTGAGAACAGAAGGTGAGCATTTTTTTAAAGGATTCAGCACATCAGTGGGCCCACCCAGATCCAGGTAATGACCCTGAGACTGTATTTGGCTCCACCCACTTAGGTCCCTGGGGTGAGGACAGTTTCCACAAAGGGCTGGGAGTCACCACCAAGCCCAGCACCTCCCGAGCTCCGCAGCACTTCACACCACCTCACGGAGAGCATAGTCTGTGTTCCGCTTCCAATCCCTGTGCAGGTCATGAGTATAAGGAACGCACCCCCAAAGGCCTTTCTTCAAACTGCAGGCAAGGAGTAAAGCTAGCTGTGATCTGGCTGTAACTGCTTTCCAAACGATCTATAAAAGTCTCCGCTTCTCTCCAAAGTGATCTTTCCTCTTAATGCCCACATCGCTAATCAGTTCCGTCCTACGCCAGAAGGTGTGTTTAGAGAAGTTCATTTGGAGTGATTATACAAACAGAAGGAGCCTCTGAGGGTTGTCCCCCAACCGGAAAGAGTGAGGCTGTTCTGGTCAGTGGCCAATCTCAGGTGGCCTTCGTGCTCTGCTCCTACTGCCCAGCACACACTGACCCTACAGCCCAGCACACACTGACCCTACAG
>JAAGEH010000125.1:10029829-10068496 GCA_011751065.1 Lasiurus cinereus
ACCCTACAGCCCAGCACACACTGACCCTACAGCCCAGCACACACTGAGTCCAAAGCAGGAATAATTCTGCAAATAACCGCTACTGAAATTCTGACAAAGGTCTACCTTTTCATCTTCACAAAGAGCTTGACACTGCGACCTCTGCTTTGGAAGAATGGAAAATGAAGCCGAGGGGCTCCTGTATCTAAGGTCACACAGATAAATGGGGCCACCTGATGGCCCCACACACCTGTATGGAAATAACGTAATTGTTCTGAGCATAAGTCACGCCCATTCCTCAGGTGGCGCTCTGTATTCCATTTGTGCCTCGGAAGAGACCAACACAATTTTGAAGCCTAAACTTGTAAACCTAAACTGAGAAAGTTCTAATATCAGTATAGGCCAAGGGTCAAAGCTATTTTCACTCCAGAATGCTGTCCACCAAATAGGATTCTGTTTCTGCCCTTTGAAAAGTGTCTCTTTCCAAGAACATCTCTGCTGTCTCAAAAACATTTACGCCAAGCAGACTTGCTCTGTGTAGAGAGTGCCAGCCCTCCCCCTCCTCCCAACTAGTAAACCAAATGTGTGTGTGGTGGGTGCCTGGAATCTCCTGCCAAGGAACACGGGCTCTCCTGGTCCCCTGATTACACTCCATGGTGCCAGATAAAGTAAAGAAGAAAGCTTCGTAATGATGATGCATGGCTTCCTGCCACAGCCAAAAGGAATGAAAAACTTGCTGTGGCCTAATTCATGACAAGACAGCCGGCAACAGCCCAAGTTTATTTGTAGGTAGAGACATTATTAACTTGTGACCTAGCTTAGGAGCCAGGCATCTGTGAAATGATGTTTCAGTTAAAAAACAAAATAAGAAAAAGAAGGGGAAGAAGTCGAGGGGTGGGGGGGACTTCTCTAGAACATATTGCTGATAAAATGTTTACACTCAGTTTAACACATCTTACAGTAATGATGCTTTAAAAATGTGTTTCTCATGAATGGCTTTGCAATACTGAATGCAAATGAAGAAATAGTGGGTTTGGGGCTGCAAACAGATTACCTCTGCCCTGGAGTGGAAGGTCTCAGCACATTAGCCACCCAAGCCAAACCCCTTATGCACGGATTTGCCACGTGACTCTCAGCAGATCCTATAAACTGCATTTTGGCCACCTCGTCATATGTCGCGTGGTTACTGCTGAAAAGTATGGCTGTAGGCGGCATGACAACAGACCAGTCTCTCCTTACCAAAAAAATTAACGAAAACATCCTAAGATTTGGCAGTTGGCCATGTGAGCACCATGGAAACAAAAAAGACTGAGGACAGTGACACGGCTCCCAGACCAACCTCAGAATGTTTGGCCCGCAATAAACCTGAAATGAGAAATGCCACTTACACAGGAGCAGCAGAATGTTATTCCAACCCCGAGAAACACAGCGAAACTGCTAAGCATGATGGAGCTGGATGCTAAAGTGAGACGTGGGCACAACTGATGCAGCTTTTCAGGGGGGCCCTGCAAACAATAGGGACACCTGTGTCTGGGGGCTTCCTGTCCCCATAGACTCTAGACTGGTTCTCAACCTTCCTAATGCCGTGACCCTTTGATACAGTTCCTCGTGTTCTTAGGCGACCCTTTAATACAGTTCCAGCAGTTCATAGGCGACCCTGTTAGTGGTTCTCAACCTGTGGGTTGCGACCCACAGGTAGAGAACCATCGGAAAACACAGGTATTTACATTCCGATTCATTAACAGTAGCAAAATTAGTTATTGAAAGGACAAAGCAGAAATGAACTCTCCTCCATCTTGTCCTATAGGGCTGGGCCCCTGCCTAAACCCCATCCCTTTTCTGGGAGTGACCACAGGTGTGCCTGCAATGTCCTAACTTCCCCGATCACCGCCTGTATGGACCAATGAAGCTCCAGGAATACAGCAAGGATCCTAACAAGGCTAGACCACAGAAAACTGTGACCAATCTCTGTAACTCACGTCACTTCCCTAAGCCCACCCAAATAACCAACCCCATATAACCCACTGTTCCTCCGGGGCTCGCTCTCTCATCTCACCACTGCGCCAGAAAGAGGCTGGGAGCCAAACCCAGGTTTAAATAAAGACTCTTTGCTTTTGCATCCGAAAAAGGCTCCCTGGTGGTTGATTATTGGGGACCCCAAACTCTGGGCATAACATTATGAAGTAGCAACGGAAATAATTTTATAGTTGGACATCACCACAACATGAGGAACTGTATTAAGGGGTCTCCACATTAGGAAGGTTGAGAACCACTGCACTAGACACATACAAAGGAAAAAGCTCAGTTTAATGATCTATGGCCATGGTCGGCAAACTGCGGCTCTTGAGCCACATGCAGCTCTTTGGCCCCTTGAGTGTGGCTCCTCCACAAAATACCATGGCCTGGGCAAGTCTATTTTGAAGAATTGGCATTAGAAGAAGTTTAAGTTTAAAAAATTAGGCTCTGTTGACTAATGAGTTTGCCGACTGGTGATCTATGGTAATTCAAATTCACACTTAATATTCCAGGGAAGGGCTCTCACACTGCAAGGTCGGGCTTCCTCTGAGGTGGAGTGGGCAGGACTAATGGAGCTGGCCAATAAGGTGCCCAGAGGGCCAGTCCACAGGTATGAGTATGATCAGCTGCTGGCCAGTGTGGAAGCAAGAAGGTAAAAGGGCGGTGGGGTGAAGGGGGACATTAGTTCGAGGAGTTAATTCTCGTTAGAGTACAGAACTAGCCCCTAGAACGAAGGGGAAATCGGGGCACTAGGGTGACCAACACACCCATTTCCCCAGAACTTTGCTGGTTTTCACACTGAAAGCCCGCGTTCCAGGAAACTTCCCAGGCCCTGGCAAAGGGCACTCGGTTTAGAGAGAAGCAGGAACTGCAACCTCAGCAGCTGCCCCCCAATTAAACCCAGGGCAGAATCACGCAAAGCTCAAGGGGAGACAGCAAAGCATCCTCAGAGGCTCCTTATAATAATGGCTGAGGACTGAGAAACAAAGTCTCGTACTTGGCCCTGAATGTCTAGGGGAAATGTAGACTTCCCAAGGCAGGTGGCTCTGGGGCACAGGAGGAGGAGGGTGACTGGCGGGACCAGGAGCAAAGAGCAGAGCTTTGGTCTGGGCTGGGCCTCCTGAGGCAGGCCTTGCCTCGTGCGCCCTGCAAGTGCCCCTGGGGAGAGGTGGCTGGTGCAAGGACAGAAGAGGGTACGCAGGACAACTGGGTACAGCTGTGCATGGTGCACTGCACAAAGCGCCCCCTGAAGGGGCACAGGGGAAGTGGAGTTCTAGCCCCAGCTCACTTAGCAAGCATCTTAGGAAAGCTAAAGGGGCACGTTTGTCTTTGCACAGATGTCATCTATTCACTAACCCCTGTCCCGTCGAGCCCTGCCTGTCCACATGAAGCATTTTCACATTCATGCAGAGGCGCCTTTGGGTTGACATGTTATCTGTAAGCAGTCCCTTTAACTTTCCCACTCTTCTCCTGGTCAAGACGCGACCTGCTGGATATTAGCAGCTCCACTGTCCTTGGGCCTTCTGAGGTAGGACATGACAGGAAGGAAACCTTCTCTCTGTGGAAACAGGAGGCAGGTGGGATTAGGGTTCTGGCCCAACTCCACCCAGACCTTGCCCACCTATCCAATGGGCTAAACAGCCACGCCTACGGTCAGCCTGGGGACCCTTGTCCTCTCAGAGGTAGAGGCCAACCTGTCAGGGGAGCAGTTTAGCTGTAACCCCCCAGAAGTGAATATTAGGTAAAATCATTCCAATTCCCCATGGTACCCCAGGCCAGAAATTCACCCCGATTATATTTCCTAACTCAAACTGCAAGCCACACTGTCCGATATAGCTCAGTAGAGGAAGCCGTACCATATGCCAGCATAAAAACATCCCAAGAGCATAGGGGCAGCAACTTACAAATACCCTGAACTCGAGCTCTGTGGCGCTCTCTCCGTTATTAAATGTTAAGGGAGAAATCAAAGTTCAAAACTGTCGTTCCTCTCCTTGTACAAATTAATAGCCAAAGAAATGAAAGGCCTTCCCCTGCAGATTTGAATTCCCTGAGTCTCAGCCAGCAGAACTCCCCCCACTGAGTCTGAGTGTCTCCTTCAGGAGCAGCTGCTCTCCACATGGAGTCCCGAGCCAGGTGTGACTCCTGAAGCAAAAGGAGTTTGGATTTGGCCAATCTCAAATCACACATGTCTCACTTTTCAAAGATTTGGCAAGTTAGCGGGGCACACGAGGATAGCCCAGCCCCCTACCCACCAAGTGTAGCCACACAATGCGATGTTCTCAGAGCCCATGCTGCTTGTCGCCAGCCGTGAGCTAAAGCATGACTTCTGGGGGAGGGAGGGAGAGAAAACAAATGTGAGACACAGAAAGAATGCTGGATGCCAGACTCTCGAGTCACACTGGCATGTGCCCTGCCTCCAGGTCTTCTTGGGGTTTCATCTCCACCAAGTCTAACCTGTGTCTATAAGCCCCCCCAATTCCCATGGCCCCTTGGAGACCTATGTCCCTGGTCCCGCAGGGGCCTGCTTCACAGGGTCAGTCTCACCTGCCCCTTCCATCCTGGGCGTAGGAACCTGGCCAAGCCAGTGTGTGTAGCTCTGCTCTTTGTATACTCCCACTCTTCCCGGTGACCTGCAACTGGCATTCCTCTCCTTGTGCAAATTAATATCCAAAGAAATGAAAGGCCTTTCATTATATTACAAATACCCTGAACTCAAACCCATGCTCAAGTTCAGGGTATTTGTAAGTTGCTACCCCTATGCTCTTGGGATATTTTTATGCTTGGCATATGGTATGGCTTCCTCTACTGAGCTATATCGGACAGCGTGGCTTGCAATTTGAGATGGGAAATATAATCGGGGTGAATTTCTGGCCTGGGGTACCATGGGGACTTGGAGTGATGTTACCTAATATTCATTTCTGATCATTTTAGAAGCTTCTGGGCGGGGCGGGGGTGGTTAGAGCTAAACTGCTCCCCTGACAGGTTGGCCTCTACCTCTGAGAGGACAGGGGTCACCTGCATCCTTGGGGGGTCCCTGGCTTCTTGCTCAGGCTTTTGAATCCTGTCCACTGGGAAAATGCATTTCCCTTCTCTCTACTTTTGATCCAGCTGCAGGAACCATGGTTGCTGGTGATGCTTCTGAAAGAAGACCATCTCTTCATGCTATAGGTTCCTTCCCTAAATCTCCTCTTCTCCTCCCCTCCCCTCCCAATCTTTCTTTCCATCACCTCCTTTCCTGTATGTTCCCTCTGCCATCCCATCTCCCTCCGGCATCCTCTGACTCCTTTCAGGCTATGTTTTACAGAGTATACCAGCTGCCTCTTCAGTTCTCTCCTTTCCTTCTTTCCATGTGTGGGGCTAGTCTTGTTTGCTGGATCCTGGTGCTTCCCCCTTGGGGTTCCTATATCTTTGTATCCTGTCTCTCTCTCTCTCTCTCTCTCTCTCTCTCTCTCTCACTTCCCTTTGGAGAACAGGAAGTCCACCAGGATGTACTTTCCCAATAGCCAGTCATCCAGCAAATACATCCAGGGGACCTGCTCTGCACGGGAAACTGTTCTGGGTGCTGGGAGGCAGCAGCGAAAAAGACAAAGTCCCTGCCCTCCCAGGCTCACACTCAGGAGGAGACCAGTCCTACATCTCACCTGGACTTCGCTCAGCCATGACTTGCCCACTGGCCCCCCGCCTTCCCTTCCAACCCTAAGTCTGAATGTTTTTCCGACACATTTTTTCCAAAGCTATGCCAGGCCCACTTCCCTACTCCTAAGTGTCTCATCTTAAAAATTGCCCTTGACGTCCTTGCATTATTCTCCCAGGGTTATCACCTCCCCCTCTCGGATGCAAACTTTCTGTAACCCCCATCCTGCAGCCATTTCAGGCTACAAGCAGGGTTCCCCAGTTGCTTCTATCATAAACACTTTCTAACGAAATATCTCAAGGGAGCTGCTATGCACTAGGAACTGTCCTGGATGCTGAGAGACAGCCGTGAAGTCATTCTTTTTTTAGACATAGGATTTGAAATAATTCCATTTAATATTTTGGTACCTAAATCCAGGAAAATGGCATATGCCTGCATAAGCAAATGTTCATGATTCTTTGTCCACTCATGGATTAACACCTTCCACTTCTCCGAGAAAAAAAACACAAACCTACATTTTGGGTCCTGAATCTGGCAGGATTCTCAGGCCTTCTGCAAAAAAAACATCTAAAGCCAGTTTGCCAGAAGAGGGAGGAGG
Organism: Lasiurus cinereus; assembly: GCA_011751065.1. Classification (NCBI taxonomy): domain Eukaryota; kingdom Metazoa; phylum Chordata; class Mammalia; order Chiroptera; family Vespertilionidae; genus Lasiurus; species Lasiurus cinereus. Next base: position 10,036,057 of record JAAGEH010000125.1, read on the forward strand.
TGGCTCTAGGAGCCCCTGAACCAGGCACATGGATCTGAGGTCAGTTCACAAGTATCTTTCTTGCTCTTGGATGTAGCTTAACACCAGACTCAAAACAGCCCTTTCTGAGCAAGGGGAGCCTGTACCTTTCATCCCTGCCTTTATATTTTAACAATAGGAAACTCCACACGCCTACCTAACACTCCAGTTCCCACTTCCCACAGGGAACATGGATGGGTAAGAAAAGGCGGGAACCCTTCCACCTAGACCTACCTGCCAAGCACCTGTCATCCAGGAGAGCGAAAAGGCACCGACATGCAATCGACATCAAATCCACTTTCTCAATAAAAACCTGACTTCGCCTCATTTAACATGCAACATTGCCCAGCCCCTGACACTTCCGATCTCCTTCCTCTGCAAGGTTTTGTGTGTGTGTGTGTGTGTGTGTAATTCCATGACATTTTTCAGTTTCTATCATATAGATAATGTATGTAATTGTTGTGTTTATTTTTTCTTGTCTGTCTCACATTACACTAGAATGTAGGCTCCTTGAGGGCAAGGATCATTAACTATGTTTGATTTTTCAATGTATGGCATTTGTCTGCAACATAATAAATTCTTAATATACATTTGTGGAATGAATGACTGAGTTCAACATAATCTCAATCTGTAGCGTTTTAGGCAGAATGTGAACCAATCTTGACTTTGTTTTAAAAACACAGGTTTTTAATAATAAAAAGAAAGCTATGTTTTGTTCTTATCGGTTTCAGAAAGAGGAAAGGAGAGGGAGGGAGAGAGAGAATCATCATGCCTCCCACTGGGGATGGAGCCTAAAACCCAAGCATGTGCCCTGACCAGGAATCCAACCATGACCTCCTAGTTCATGGGTAGATGCTCAACGACTGAGCCACACTGGCTGGGCTATATTGACTTTTTAATTTTTAATTCAAATGAGACTAAGGAGACATTTGCATTATTTCATATTCAAAGCCCACTGTTGACACATTTAATCTTTCTAAACTCTCCAAGTGTGATGCCTTTCTCCTGCCAGAGGGTTACATAATCTTCCAGGCACACATTGGAAGCACCAAACTAACCTTGTGCGGGGCAGCTGTGGAGCAGTAATTGCGAGGGGGTGTCTCTGAAGAACTAGAGAAGGCAGGCCATCTGCCACAGCGTCAGGGACAGCCAGGGGCGAGGACAGTGGGCCTCCTGTGATGCCTCATCTGCCAATTAGCTCTCCTCACGCCAGTGTGGGCTTCAGGCGAGGCGGCCAGAGCCAGGGATGGAACAGAAAGGTCACTAGCACCGCACCCCGTCTGCTGCCTGTGCCGGAGTCAGCACAGGACTGAGTGGATGTTGGCATCTCCTCTCAGAAGTGGGCAGGGAGCTGTTTCCATGTTCCCAGCCCACGAGCCTGAGGGGCAGGCTGGCATGATCATGGGAGCCATCAGTCGGGCTAAAATGGTGCCACCTGGCTCTTTGAACACATCACGCCTAGTCCCACACCAGTGCTTTTGGCACCTGTGTTGATCTAACGCCAGCAACATCCTTCTCCCCGGTGACGGCCTGGTGAATTCTTGTCACCTTTCAGATCTCTGCGAAGATCTCACCTCTTCAGTGTGGTCTTTCCTGGCCATCTGCCAGCAGAATTAGTCCTTCCTTAATCCAAGTTTCATCAATAACAATAGCAGCAGCAGGCAGCTGTTGTCAAACACTTACAAGGTATAATAGGATGTGTAAGAGTACCCAGGCCATGGGTTTCTTCTGGTATTTAAGTCAGTGAATGTACTTACATGTACAACTGCAGGTATACTTCTCACAACAGTGCGACAGCACATTATCAGCTCTGATTTACAACCTGGGCCTCTGAGAGATCGCCTGAGGCCCACAGCTATGAAGGGGAGAGCTATGACTTGACTCCCAGTGCACATGACCCCAAAGCTCGCGTACTCATGCCGTGCTTTGCACACGATGCTGTCCTTTCTGCCTCTCTCGTCTCTGTCCTCACGTGATGGTAAGGCATATCCCCGACTAGTCCTCATTCCTCTGGGCCCCAGCTCCCAGGAGACAGGGTCTGCACCTCTTTGATTCTCCTCTGTGCCCTGGTCTGTAGGGGTGCTCAGCAAGCTAGTGGGTGCTCAGGACGCATTTCCTGAATGGAATAATGATACAGGTAAAGAGCTGGCCCCATGGTGAGTTGACCCCAATTGATCTCACGCATTAGGTTAATTAGGAGAATCTGGAAATCATGATGGGGTTGAATTTGCATTCACCAAATGACTCCACATGTTCCTAGTGTCCAGCGATGTTACAGTCCTGTGAAAATGGCCCAGCCCCTCCCCAGAAACAGAGATGCCAGTGCCCACCACAGCCCCAGCCTCCTGAGGCTTCTCTGGGCCCTGTGATGCTCCAAGACTGGCACTGGGCTGTGCACAGAGTGAAGTCAGACCTCCAATAGCTGCTGTGATCAGACAATAGATGTACATGGATGCTGAGGCTGCTGAGAGAATATGCTAGAAGGGCAGCCCTGTGTGGGAGCCCAGCTCAGGGCAGTAGGGGCCATAACTGGAATAGCTGTGGACACAAGCAGTGGGGAGGCTGGGAGTGCACGCTACTACACCAAGGCAAATTCTCCTTACCCACATTTCCTTGTCACCTGCCCTGTCCATCAGGCATCACATGATCCAACTCAGTATGAAAGGATGAGAGGAGACAGTCCTCTGGCACAGGAGAAGTAACACCTGACAGTTCTGTGATGATCCTGATGATCCTTCCCTTCGGATGCAAGGGATGCTGGGGAACCCTCCTCTCCCCTTACTGCTGTCAACGAAGTTCATCAAGGCCAATTTAATGGGAACAGGATCCCCAAATTTGGGATGCAATGAAGGGGTGAGGCTTTATTTAATGGAAATAGCTCAACTGTGATACAGCTTAGCCATGAGGCAGCCCAGTGAAGGCAGCACCAGCATGGGAAACCACAGGGGAAGCTGGCTTATATAAAAAACTAGATGCTCAGTGCATGAAAATTCATGCACTGGAGCCGGGGAGGGGGGTGTTTTTCAGCCCAGCCTGCCCCCTCTCACAGTCTGGGAGCCCTCAGGGGTGGGAGGTGACTGGGTGAGCAGGGGAAGTGGACACCCCCCATCACATCTCTGCTGCTGCCATTGCTGGCAGCACAAGCCTTTGCCAGACCTGATTACCTGAGTCTTGGGCAGCCCTGGGTGGCTGGGGGGCAGAGGGAACTTGGGGACTCCAGAAGCAGGTGCCCCAGCAGGGTTAAGGGGACTGGGCATTGCCATCTGTGGCTGTGGGTGCCACCATCTTTGAGGGCAGGCAGTCAATTAACATATTTCCTCTTTATTAGTTAGGATATGACCACCCCTAGTCCATTTTTATGCAAATAAGGGTTCCAAATCTATACTAGTACAGTTTGATTGGTCCAAATAGCACCGATTAAACCTGATTGATTAAATAGAGCCACTTTAATTGGTTGGTACTCTGCAGTAAATAAGGATCTAGATGCACAGCTCTAATAGGATGGCAAAAATCTCAATCTTAGTTGAATTTTGGCCCTAGGAGCTCTCTTACAAGGGTTGACTCAGCCAGCAGGAACAGAGTACAAGAGGCTTGGCAGCCCAATCCATGCCATATCCCTGAAATGCAGCATGCGTGAGGGAACTCTGCAGACAAAGGCTGCTAGACTCTGATTATGAATTTGAGCCCAATTACCCATGAAGAGTCCTTTTTGGCAGAAATAACTTGGGGTAACGCTACAGAAAATAACAACAGTCAGCCCAATCTAGCAATTGCACCACAAGAGCCCTATATCTGGGAATGCTGGGAAGCACTGGAAGTGCCCAGCCTGGGAGAAGCCGTCTCACCCACGTTTGGCCAAAGCCCCTTGGTTCCCTGCTCTGGCCACCAAGGAGGAGCCAGGCCGGGAGTGAAGCTGGCACCTGCTGCTCTCCTTCTCCTGGGAACCCACCTGCTGCCCCTGTCAGAGGAACTTCCTCAGACATGGCTGGGAAGGGGAGCCACCACCTTGACAATAATGACTGTGACAACAACATATTCATGTAACACCTACCCGTCCCAGACCTTGTTCTAAACACGTTTCACACAATAATTCATCTAAACCTCACAACAGTCCCTGAAGTATCTATGTATTCCTCTTCCTATGTTATATATAGATGAGGCTGGACACCCTGGATGTCACCCAAGGGGCTCTGGAAGGGCCTCATTGATTTAAAATACCTCTTCCACTAATAGCTAATTTTACAATGAGTGCATCCCTATTGTAGGACAAGAGTTAAGGGCTCTTTTGCAATGTAATAACCTCCGTAGGAAAATCATGGAGTAAGAGAGGTGATAAAAACTGTAGGTTCATGAATTTATTTTCTTCCCACCATGCATCAGCTATGTGGCCCTGAGCAAGTTGAACTTCTCTGAGCCCCGGTTTCATTCTGTGTGAAATAGAGATAGAATTGAGTTGTCCTGAGGGTTAAATGAGACAATTCTGTAGAGTGCTTAGTCCACCATGAACATTCAGTAAATGTTGGCTGCTGATATTAGTATTATTACTGGTGTTACCTTACTGAAAACGTATTTCTCTGTTTTTTCTTCAGGTGCCTAACACAGAGCAGCAGCCTTGCCGAGGTGGAAGTGGGGAGGGGGCAGTTTTAATGAGAGGAGAACAGACAAAAGTAATTTTACAATACGAGTTTCTGTCCCACGAGGTCTGATAGGAAACAGGGCTTGAGAGAAGGGTCCTATGAGGATAACGGTCCCACAGAGGAGGCATCAGAGGGGGCAGGATTCCACAGAACATGGTGGGAGGGTCCAGGAACGTGGCCAGCCTCAGAGTGTACAGATGTGTTTAAGAAATGGTGGCTTTTTGCTTCGGTATAAGCGGCAAGTACAGAATTAGACAGAATTACCCGCTTCAGCAGCACAGGGGGCCTGAAAAATCCGTCCCAGGCAGAGAAGCCTCTGCTCCCACTTCCAGAGCTGAGGGAGTGTTTTCTTCCCTTTGGAAGGAGTGTTCTTCCAAGATATGGTTGGGCTACCAGGCCAGAGAGGAGGCGGATTTAACCAGATGGCGCAGTCTTGTCTATTACCCACTGGTTCTTATGTAAAGTCCCCATGACACATTTCCTCCTAGAAGTATGAGCCAGGAATGGGGAGAGAGCCTACTGGGCATCCTGCTTACCATAACTGTCTTTATTGTAAGATAAGAAAATTCATGCTCACAGAAGTTAATGTCTTGTCCAAGGTCACACCTGGATCTGAGACCTCTGCCTGTCTCTCTCAGGCACTTTTCCCCCTCGAATATGGCACATCACTTCACTAGATGTTTACTTCTGCACCACTTGCCTTTTTCAGGGACAAAAATCTAAACAACCAGTCTGTACCCCTTTTAAATAGTCATGCCATGAGCTTTGAGCTAAATTTAGAGATCATGACCTCTTATTCTGATTTCCTGATGCAATTTTCTCTTTCCTTTTATGTAATTTCAGTGAGCTATTTTAAAAATCATTGTCTTAACTGCCCCAATTCATGGATAAGTTGCCTCAGAGCCCTTTGGGGATAGGTAAAAAAATAAATAACAATTTTAAAAATATTTACATATAAACTTGGTGTTTACACAGCCTCTGATACAGAAATTGTGTGCTTGATTAATAGAATATTCTGACCACAGGCCTGCCACTACCCTTCATGGGACCCCAGCAATACAAAAATGAAATTGTATTAAACGTCTCTGAAGCCCTCCCAGTTTAGACATTCTCTGATTTTCTACAGTTACTATAGTTGGGGCTGTGAGTCAGCTTAAAACACCTTAATGGTGCCCATCTCACCTCCCCAGACTGCACAGTGCTGCCCTCACTCTGCTTCTGAATCCTGGACGTAGCAGTGCACTGGAAGAGAGCTCACAGGACCACGGAAACCAGCTTTGAGCGTTTCCCCTTCCTCCCCCCACCCCCCATCACCACCACCAGGCTGAGCTAGAGTGGAACCATTAGTGCATCGGCTCCCTGGAAGGCCCTTGCAGCAGACAGCCAACAGCCTCACCCCCTGCCTGGTACCTTACAGGAGGGAGCGGGTGAGGCAGGTGGATGGTCTGGGAAGAAGGAGAGGAAGGGCCCTCCTCTGGTCCTGCTGCTCTAAGCTGTCCCTCCAGCTGCATCTCTGGAGCAGCCCCTGGGCCGAGTTCCACACCTTCTCCGAGCAGACAGCTACTAAACTTCCTTTATGTACAGGCCATGGGGGTGGTGGGTGGATACAAGGGAGGAGCCACCTTTGGCTCAGCCAATTTGTTCCCTTGAGAGATTGATTAATTGTAAATAGATGTTTGTGTTTGTTTACCCCCTGTCTCTAAAAGGTGGGAGACATGGAGCAGGTTTCCTCTAGGCCCCTTGCCAAGGGCTGGCTGGGTGCAGAGGAGAAGGGCTTTTCTTTCTAGGTCATTGCTACCCCCATAGGTGTCAAGGTCCTCTCTCCTCTCTGGAGCTAGGAGTGCCTGAGCCCATGCAGAGCTGTGTTGGCATGGGGTGGGTGGGATGGAGACTTAGCAAAGCTTTGGGGCCCAGAAGAGCATCATTCCCGCCAGTTCGTCATCATTTGACCGGCTGACTGACACTGGGAGTGAGATGACCTCTGACTTCATCTTCTAGGATAGTAGTTCTCAACCTTTCTAATGCCGCGACCCTTTAATACAGTTCCTCATGTTGTGGTGACTCCCAACCATAAGATTATTTTTGTTGATAATTCATAACTGTAATTTTGCTACTGGTATGAATCATAATGTAAATATCTGTGTTTTAGGATGGTCTTCGGCTCTACAGCAACAGTTCTCAACTTGTGGGTTGCTACCCACAGGTTGAGAACAGCTAGCAGGGCCACCTAAGCCCATGGGAAAACACAGATATTTACATTACGATTCATAACAGTAGCAAAATTACAGTTATGAAGTAGCAACGAAAATAATTTTATGTTTGGGAGTCACCACAACATGAGGAACTATATTAAAGGGTTACAGCATTAGAAAGGTTGAGAATCACTGTTCTAGGATAACTGACATGGCTCCTCAGGGGGGCAATGTCCTCTGTTCATGCCCAAAGAGATGGGTAGTTTTCCTGGGGTCACTGATGGCTCTGATGAGAAAGAGCCCCAGGCACTGGGTTCTCCCTGCTGACTTGGGTGCAATTTCACAGTCCCTCGCCTTCCCTCTTTGAGAATCTTTGTTGTCTTAGGGGTGTATGTGTGTGTGTTTGAGCTGAATAGGAAGGAGAAAGAAATTTCACTGAACCACAATGCTTGCCTTTTTGACTGGGCCTGAATTTTTCATTCCAAAGCCAAGAATTTGACTTCTTTGTTCCCTGTTGCACACAGAAGCCCTCCCTCCCCAGGGCAAGGTGATTCCTATTTAGCTGGCTGAACTAAGAGAACCTCCTCAAGATACAAGGAACTCAGGTTAGGATCCAGGTGGTTCAAACAAAATGTTATTTTCACACAATCTAATCTGAACTTAATATGTGTAATTCACAGCACGACAAGGCATGACTAATTAGTGCAGAAACACTTATTGAGCATATACTATCTACTTTATGCCCAGTAATATTCTATGGTCTTGGGGGAATGGGGAGAGATGATGTAAGGGTAAATAAGACCATTTCTACTCTCAGACAATCTGGTAAAGGCAATAAAATACACAGACATCACTACAATGCAGGACGGGATATAAAGGCAATGAAATAAATTATACAGTGCTTGTGGGGGAATAAAGGCATGAAAGGAAGAACCGCTTAAATATGATCAGGAAGACAATCTGAGTCCATCCCTAGAAAACCAGGCTGGGGCACTGCAGAGCCATTAAAACCAACAAGTGAGTTTGGGAAGGTGATTGGAAAGAAGGGCATACAACACCAGGAGCTTTCGCTACATCAGCAACAGCAATTACAGAATCTCAGGGGAGGAAATACCTTATTCATGTCCACAACCAAAACTCTAAATCTAGAAATAAATCTAACAAGAAATGGGCAAGACCTGCTTGAATAAAGCTATAAAACTTTACCAAAGGACATAAAAAGGAATTGAATAAATGGAGAGACGTTACATAGAAAGATTCACTATTGCAAAGTGACACTTCTCCTCAAATTAATTTGCTATTCAATATAATCTAATAAAAAGTACAATCGATTTCTTTTTGGAATTTGATGAATAGATTCCAAGTTTATTCTGGAAAAGGCAATATTCAAGAAGAACCAAGAAAAATGTCAAGAGGAAGGAAAAAAAAAGAAGAAGGGAGAAGGGACATTCTTTGCCCTATATTATAGCACACTCTAAAGCTAAAGTAATTAAAATGGCATGTTATTCATGCAGGATATCCTCTATAATAAAAGGCTAATATGCAAATAGACTGAATGGCAGAATAAATGAACAACTGAAAAACCTGTCACTATGATGTGTACTGACCACTAGAAGGCACGTGCAGAACATGGTGGGTATTGGCTGTGGTAGGATGGTGGAGCAGGAGAGCAGGGGTGCCAGAGCAAGATGGGGCACCGGTCGCTGTCATCAGGGCAAGCCTCTAGTGGTTTCTGAAAATTCTTCGCTCCCGAGTGCTGCAGTCCCACCTGGCTATCACACCAGCTGCCGGCACTGGCCCCGTTTGCACCTGCTGCCAGTGCTGGAGCCACCATTCGCACTCACTGCTGGCACTTGGCGCCGGTCCTGATTGCTTGGTGCTGTCAGTGAGTGTGAGCGACAGCTGCTGGCCCTGATCACTCCTGAGGGCTTCTCCACCTCCCCTTGCTTCTGAGGGGCAATTGGGGCAGCAGCCGCCACTCGCACCCACTGTTGCTGCCAGAGCAGGGCTGCTGGCAGACAGGACACCTAGGGCCATGGTGGGAGGGGCCAGGCAGGGGCAGAGGATAGGCTGAAACCCGCCCCTGTGCCCACCACAGCCTCACAGCCCACAGTTCCTTTCAAATTCATACACTGGGCCCCTCGTCTTATATAAATATATTAAACTAGAGGCCCAATGCCAGAAATTCATGCATGAGTAGGCCTTCCTTCCCCCAGCAGCTGGCACCAGCTGCCCTCCAGCACCCAGGACCAGGACTTACCTCCAGCTCTGGCTTCGTCTGGAAGGTCATCTGGAAGGATATCTGGTCTAATTAGCATATTACATTTTTATTATTATAGATTGGGGAAAGTAAAATATTACATAAACAGACCCCACATATATGGGATTTTAAGATGTGCTAACGGAGGCATTTCACTAGCAGAAAGAACGAACTACTCCAATGAATGACATTGTCCTGAACCTGCTTTTTCATTTGAGAAAGGCACCATGCAGAGTGGGGAGACCCCTCTCAGAGAAACCTGGATTTGAATCCCAACTCTATCAGTTAAAGCCATATCACATTAAACACATTTCTCTAATTCTCTGAGCTTTCTTTGAAAAAATGGAGAAATCAATTCATGTCCCTCTAACTCATGAATGTGATGACAAAATAATCAGTATATACAAACAGAGCTTGTGTTGTACAGGCGTATGCCTTGGAGATATTGTGGTTTCAGTTCCAGATCACCATCATAAAGTGAGCAGCGCAATAAAGTGAGTCATAATCTTTTTGCTGGTGGAGGGTTTTGCCTTCAGTTTGTAAAGAAACGCTCTCCTGTGAGGTGCAATAAAGCGAAATGCAATAAAATGAGGTGATTTCAAGAATCTAGAAATAAAAACCCTGGGGTTGAAAACAAAAACAGAAAACCCTCACGGAAGCATGAAATGTCACCATTTAGAACATGGTCCCTTACTTCATGGTCCTGGTCCATGCTACAGTATAAATTTCCACAGAGGCAGCTTTTTAAACTACTGCCAGCCTTTGACCCCTGAGAGGAAAGAAATGCCCTGAGAGCAGGCTTAAATGAACAAGATGAGCATGAAATAAGCAGCAGAGGGCAAGCCCATGGGGAAAAGGCTGGGGAGACCAGCCTTTTTGAGTTCTTGAGTTCTACTCACTTTTAGCAGCAATTAAAAAGAATAACTTGAACAGCATAAGCAATTACTTGAATATAGCTTCTTATAATGCCAATAACCGTCTCCAGTAGCTTCCAGGAATGGTAGCATGTCAACTCTTAGCCTTTCATCAAGAATGCTGGTCACTGGCATGTTTGCTTGCATAGCCACTCCCTTCTCTTTCTCTGCTCTACTCTGTGCGGTACAGAACTACACTTCTCAGGCTCTCTGGCCAGCTTGCTCCTGGGTAAATTCTGCTAAAGGGAGACATTCGTGAAGACTGGAGGTGGCGGGATGAAGAAAGCAGAGCATTAACTTCTTGTCTTGCATTACCCCTGGTGGTGTCTCAGCAGGAGAGGGAAGCAATGGCTGCTATTCTCCTGTGATCCCAGCCTTCCTTCATTGTCTCACTTCCCATTAGACAGGTCCCACCATGTTTCTAAATCCAGCTTGATGGCCTCGGCCTCAGAACTATCCTCTTTTTGTTCCTTCAGCACTAAAACTAAGAGCAGTTTCCTGTTGTTGCTAACCTCAAGGATCTCATTTTCCAAGGGTTAGGCTTCTCGGCTCTGCCATTATTGCATCACCAATTCGCTGTGTTTGATTCCTCTATTTGAAAGGTCTAGGGTGGGTTCTGTTTCCCTGACTGATAGGGAGTGTCCTGGGGAAAAAATATTAAATACTTATGATAACATTCATACCAAGAGTAGATCTAAACTTTATTGAGCACCTGTATGTGCCAATCAGTTTCATGAGGTAGGCACATTATTATTTTGATATAATAGATGACTGAAAGTGAAACTTACATTCAAAGTTGAAGTTCTGTCTTTCTCAGGAAATGGTTGTTCTTTGGTAGTGGCTAGTAAATTCTGAAAGAGGAGATATCAGAGTCAACCCCCAAACCTTGGATTCTAGAACACTTCCTTTCATGTTTCAAGAGGCTCCATGGTGGTATGTGCTCTCCCAAAGCCCTCATGTTGTAGGTCCATCCTAAGTTACTCCTCCCCTTGAACATCTGTGTAGGGCTACAGGCCTTCTCTGACCACCTCATAAGCTGCAGTGGGCATTGGTTCTGGCCAGTGACCCCTTGTTCAGTTCCCCTCTAACTAATAAAGCATGACCATGACCAGCATGGGGTCACCTGTCTTCTAATGAGCATCTGTGTGGTAGCTTTGATGAAGAGGACTAGACTGGGCTGACACCTCAGCTATTTCCAACTGCAGAATCTTTTATCACCAGAGTCCTTGCAGAATATTGGGCTGGAGGTGCCTTTCCTACTTCCCCACCCCCAAATCTTGTCTTTGATCATTTTGTAGAGAAAATAGGACTTGTTATTCAGACTGCACAGGAAAGCCTGCAAATTGCTGTTCTCTGTCCTAATGCTTCTTGAAAACATTATTTTCCCATTGCCCTCCCACCCCCAAACTACACCCCATCACGGCCACCTATTTGCTTAATATTCTTTCAAGGTAACTACATTGAAAGCCCATGAAGGCTGACTTCTGGGAGGTTTTCTGTCTGCCTCAGCTCTCTTCTTCAAATTCAAAGAAGGCAATTATTCCTAGACACACCTCTCCTCTTTAGTACATCTTGAGATCAAGAGTTTTTGGAGTTAACACACAAAAATTCAACAGACCCTATTTCTAATTTGCATGCCTATCCCCTATTAGAGAGCTCCTGCTCAGTGACACTGCTTGTTCATTTTGTTGATTAAACATTAAAAAAATAGATGATAGATAGATAGGTGATTGATAGATAGATAGATAGATAGATAGATAGATAGATAGATAAGTGGATAATAAGTGAGTATATTCATGAGAACTACTTTCTCCCAGATTCCAGCTTTGGGAGAACATAAAGAAATAACAGAACAACAGCAGGATGGGCAAAACATGAACAGAACTTTTGTTTTGTTTTGTTTTCTTTTCTTTTCTGGAGGAAGGAGGTCCCCAATGTGTTCTATAATTTGGTTTCACTAACAAGAGACTGGGCAACCAAAAGTTTATATGTTGTTCAGAACAGACACACCTTCCTTCTTCCATTACGCTTGGGTCCTAGTGGAAACTTGGTGGGGCTCTAGTTTATCATTCAGCTTCTCACAAACTAGAAGCACTCAGATCTGCTTTGAAGAGTATCCAGCTGGGGATCCTCTTTACAGCTCTTCCCTTCTTGAGTTCCATTCACTTTTAGAAGCAATTAAGCAGAGTAATTTGAACAGCACAAGCAATTACTTTAATATAGCTTCTTATAATGTCAAAGGATCTATTCTGTAAAGAATGGCAGTTGCCAGTGAGAAAATGGAAATGTAAGGTAGTCTCTTCACCATCGATCCATCAATTTGTCTCTAAGACCAGTCATAAGCATTAACTCCATGGAGTGGTTGACTCAGTCCCCGTTGTCTCTGGATTTACCGTAAGTGTGGGGAGATATGGCTAGTAAGGGCCCCACCTTGACCCTAAAATGTTCTCCTTATAGTAGTCAGGAGAGCAGCGGGGCTACACACAGCAAGATCAGGCTTACATGAGGGGCTGGAGGCCTTCAAGTTTGGTTGCAGGACAATGAGCCTGTTTGGTGCTGAGGGAGAGATGGCATGCAATCCTGAGCATGGCTTGGTTCCAGAGTCTGGTTCCAGTCCTGGAGGAAACTCACTCAGAAGCCGAGGCATAGAGGACTGGAAACAAAAAAAGCCAGGTATGAAAAAGGAGCTCTTCCATGGTTGTTAGGACTCTTTGGTTGCAAATAACAGAAACTGGCTGAGCCGAGATCAAATAGAAAGTGAACTTTTATATTTTAAGGATGTGGGTTGGCTGTCAGCACCCAAGGATGAACATGCAGCTGGAGACCAGAAAGGCCCATAAGCAGCATCAGAAAACTGGCAGGGTTCCAAGGACACCGATTTCCTGTCTCTTTGCTTCTCTCAGCCCATGAAAGACACTTGCTAAGAAAACTGCTAAAGGAGGGTAACCTAGAGATGGTGAAACTGGCTCTTAGTGAAGTGCAGGGTAGAAAAAAAATTGTACAGGAAGACTGAGTCAGAGCCCTGATGAACTGCACCTACTATTAGACATTTTTACTTATGTAATCAAGAAAATCCTCCAGTTTATAGGGAACTTTCCATTAATGCAACTCAAAACATCCTACCTAATACAGACCGCTTGTCCTCCAGAAAATTATATTATTTCCTTATACTTGGACAGTACTTGATAGGCAAAGAGCTGATACAGAACTTTTCTCATGTGTCCTCCCAGTAGGTACTTGAAAGTAGTGTGGCAACTCTGCCTTTCCTGTCTTGTGTTGAGCAAGGAGGAGGATTGAGTGTATTGGTGTGTTTTATGATTGTGGTGAGATCTCCATAACATGAGATTTACTGTTTTGAAGTGGCATTAAGTACATTCACATTGTTGTACAACCACCACCACCATCCATCTCTAGAATACTTTATATCTTCTTCAACTGAACCTGTATTCATTAAGTAAAAACTTCCCATTCATCTCTCTCCCCCAGCCCCTGGCAGCCACCATTCCACTTTCTGTCTCTATGAATCATCTAATATTTGTCCTATTGTGACTTACTTTTTTCACTAAGCATAATGTTTATCCATGTTCCAAACTTATCCAAGTTGTAGTGTGTAATGGAATTTCCCTTCTTTTTTAAGACTGAACAAAATTCCATTGTATGTATACACCACATTTTGTTTATCCACTCACTCACTGATGGACACTTGGAGAGCTTCCACCTTTTGGTTATTGTGAAAATGCTACTATGAACATGGATGTATAAATGTCTGTTTGAGGCCCTGCATTCAAGTCCTCTGGGGATATAATCAGAAGTGGAATTGCTGGATCATATGGTAATGTCATGTTCAAATATTTGAGGAACTGCCATATTGCATCCCATAAAAGCTGCACTACCCTCCATTCCCACCAGTAATACACACAGATTCTGATTTTTCCACTTTCTCACCAACATGTACTTCGTTTTGCTTTGTTTTGTTTTATAATAGGCACTCTAATGGGTGTGAAGTGTGTATTCTCTTTTCATCATTAATAGCCCACCCATCAGGCAGTCAAGGGCACCTGGGAGAGGTCACACCTTAGGTACCAGTTGATGATGCTTTGGGAGCACAAAGATGAGATCCCTTCTTGATCATGAAGCAAACACATCAGGGTTGCTCAATAAATGTTTGATAAAAAGTGATTTATATAATAGCCTATTTTTTCCTATTTTCCTGATGCTACAAGTTACTATTTTTTAAATTATGTTTTATTTTAGAGAGGGAGGAAGGGAGACAGAAAGAAAGAGAAAAACATCCATGTGAGATACATTGATCAATTGCCTCCTGTATGTGCCCCAACTGATAGGGGAGGGAGGACTTATAATCTGATAGACATAGAGCACCTGAATTAATATGAAAAATAATCATATTATTTTAAATCTTAGAACACATTTCCTTATGTGAATAAAGTGTTAAGTTTTTCTTAAGTTTCCCTTTCCAGGCCTGTGCGAAGCGATTGAGGAGGTAATTCCAGCAAGCAGAACTGATAAACAGGGTCAGACTGACCCACCAGGAGTCAAAACATCATCTCATCAACAACATCCAATCGCCTGATGACTAATTATAATAGCTGACAACTGTGGACCTCCAGACCTGCACGTAGCTGCATTCCTCACCCTAGCCCACTCTCCTTTATAATCTTGTCTCCTGCACCTTACTGGAAGACAGGATTTGATGCTTGTAAGCACCCTGTCCTCTCGGTTAGCTAGCCTTCTCAATAAACGCCTTAGATGGTTCAACCCTGTCTTCATTATCAGACATAGCAACAGGCAGCTCGAGCCCAACCGGGACTTTCCCAGTGACACAACTGAGGATGGAACCCACAATTTAGGTATGTTCCCTGACGGGGTATCAAACACGTGACCTTCCAGTACACGGGATGATGCTTCAATGCTTCAAGCAACTGAACTACACTGGCCAGGGTGATAATAACTTATTTGAGGTAAAAAAAAAAAGCCTCACACACCCCCCAACCTCCCAAAATACCAAAAACACAACAACACAGAAACCTCCACTAAAGAGCTTGGAAGGTAGAATGACTGGGAAGCTAATAACAGGAGGTGGAACATGGGGCACTTGAGGAGCTGGGAGATGATGGTGAGAACAAGGAGTGAAGCCAAGCTCCTTGGAGAACCTTCTAAGGACACCTGAGCCTGGCACTGAAATGCCCCCTGTATCTCTGTGGGGTGCCTTTGTCGATATCTGCCAACTTCCTTGCTGATTTCTTAAGGCCTCTGCCTTCTGGAGTACTGCGTTACAAGTGGAATGTTAGTGATGGCCATGCTTTACCCCAGAGGTATGTTATGAGCACATAAGTAGGGTGTTGCTTTATAATCCAATCCAATCCAATCCGAACTGTAGCTGGAGAAAGGCTTTACAAAGGCCCAAAGCACAGCAAACTTGCCTGAAAGCAGCCCTGGAGATTTGTCCTTAGGAAACAAGACTAGAGATGATCAAATCAAGGCTGCTGCTTTTGGGAAGGTGCTGGGGCATTAAATACTGAGAATTTTCAGTAGCATCAGGAACACTTCAAAACATGGGGAAGTTTTGCCTCACCAAGCCCATAAAGCAATCAGACACTTATCTAACGCTGTCCAAACCACTTTGCTCTGGACGCGTGGCAGGAAATCTCCTGAGACACAGCCTCTTTCTGATGCTTGCTTTTTCTCTTTCTACAGAGGATGGAAATAGCTAACAAATAACAGTGTGACCTTGATGGTGTGATGTCCTCCTGTATGAACAGACTGCGAGGAGGACTGAGGCATCATCATTGTTTTCCTGTTCCCTGTGCTCTGCTCTGGAAGCCCTGAATGCTGTTTCTTTGACATTTCACTCCTCCCACCAGTTTCCTCCCAGAGTCGCTGCTGAGTCTTCATCCTTCTTTCTTCTCCTGCCCCTGTCCTCCACAGTCTGATCTACAGCCCACCCAGCAGCAGCTGCGGATTATGTGGGCATCCCAGGCCCTGCCTGGTGAGGGAAGAAAGGGCCAAGCGACCGCTCCACCCAGTGTCAACGTATCCAAAATAACAACAAATTCCTGTTCTTTAAAATATATCTTTCTGACCTGAATGACTTCCCTGGAGAATTCTACCAAACATTTTAGGAAAAATTTATACCAACCAGACAAATTCTTCCATAAAATAGAAGAGGTAGCAATAAAAAGCAAGAGTTATTGATACATGCAACAACAAAGGTGAATCTGAAAAGCGTTGTTCTAAGAGAAAGAAGTTGGGCGTAAAGACTCTATGTTGTAGGATTTCATTTACGTGGCATCTTGAAAAAGGCAAAAGGAGGAGATTGGATGCAAGAGGCATACAGGTCCTTTTTGAGATAAAGCTATTCTGCAGGTTGTCCCCAAAAAATGTACTAGTATACTTTAACACTTTAACAGCTGATAGCTCAATTTTGAAAATGAAATGTATTTTAATAAACACTGCCTTTATAATTATTCAAAGTGTATGTATACATTTTTGGTGTCACCCGATATGAATTGATTGGTGGTTGTGACTATATACATTTGTCATAAATTCATTGAGCTCTGTATATTTAACACAGGGAGATTTTACTGTCTTAAACTATACCTCAATAATGCTGACTTTAAAAAAAAAATAAGAAGAAAATCCTGCTTTCAAAGGATTAAATTTCAATTTATTGAAAACTAAGGAGGAGAAACCAAGATGGTGGCATAGGTAAACACTTAAATTGCTGCCTCACACAACAATTTCAAAACTACAACTAAAAGACAAAATGGACATTATCCAGAACCACAGGAAGGCTGGCTGAGTGGAAATTCTACAACTAGAAGGAAAAAGAAAAGCATACTTAGACTCAGAGAAGCTGCAGGAGGCAGAGGTACTAAGACACTCGTGCGGAGAGGACTGGCAACTAAGTGCGTGGCTGGCTTTCTCAAGCAGGAGGGAGACAAAAGCTCCTAAACTCCAGTTCTGGCTGAGATTCTGGGGACCCACACTCATTCCGGGAGAAACTTAACTGTCTGGCAGCAGGCAGAACTTGAGGGTGGCTTTCTCTCAGAGGTGCTTATAGCAATTACCATGGGACACTGAAATACAGGGGCCTATTAGGACAGGCCAGATGGGAAACCAATGCTGTCTGCTTCACCCTGAGACTCTGCCCCATCCAAGCTGAGCACAGAGGCTTTTGCAGGTCTTATCTCATAAGGGTGTTTCCAGCACAGAAGTTCTCCCATCGGAGACACAGCTGATCCTCAGCCAATTGGCCTGGATGTCAAATCCTCCCAGTGATACCAACAACAATCAAGAATTAACTACAACAAGACTGTGCACACACCCCACAAAGAGGTTCACCAAAAGTGTCCACCTCAAGTAACTGGGGAGGCTGAGCCACTGGGCCCTATAAGACACTTAGCACACAAAGCCACTCTATCAACTCAGGGAAGCAGCCAAAATGTGGAGACAAAGAAACAGCTCACAAAAGAAAGAAATGGAGAAAAACAAAGGACTGAATATAGAGTTCAAAACCATCACTATAAAGTTTTTCAAGAATTTCCTAGAAAAGGCTGATAAATTTAGCGAGACCCTCGAGGATATGAAAGAGGACCAACTAGAAATTAAACATACACTGACTGAAATAAAAAATATTATACAGAGACCTAACAGGAGGCTAGAGAATTATAAGAATCAAGTCAAAGATTTGAAATACGAAGAAACAAAAACACTCAACCGGAAAAGCAAAGAGAAAAAAGAATCTAAAAATATAAAGATAGTGTAAGGAACCTCTGGGACAACTTCAAGCATACCAACATCAGAATTATGGGGGTGCCAAAAGAAGAGAGAGAGCAAGATACTGAAAACCTATTTGAAGAAATAATGATTGAAAACTTCCCACATCTGGCGAAAGAAATAGACTTACAAGTACAGGAAGCACACAGAACCCCAAACAAAAGGAATCCAAAGAGTAACACACCAAGACACATCATAATTAAAATACCAAGAGCAAAAGACAAAGAGAGAATATTAAAAGCAGCAAGAAAAAAACAGTTACCTACAAGGGAGCACCCATACGATTATCAGCTGATTTCTCAACAGAAACTATGCAGGGCAGTTGGGAGTGGCAAGAAATATCCAAAGGGATGAATAGCAAGAACCTACA
Source organism: Lasiurus cinereus (assembly GCA_011751065.1). NCBI lineage: Eukaryota > Metazoa > Chordata > Mammalia > Chiroptera > Vespertilionidae > Lasiurus > Lasiurus cinereus. Next base: position 10,054,245 of record JAAGEH010000125.1, read on the forward strand.
ACTAAGATTACTCTACCTAGCATAGCTATCATTCAGAATTGAAGGGCAGATAAAGAGCTTCACAGATAAGAAAAAACTAAAGGAGTTCATCAACACCAAACCAATATTATATGAAATGCTGAAAGGTATTCTTTAAGAAGAGGAAAAAGAAGAAAAAGATAAAGATAAAAATTATGAACAACAAATACATATCTATCAACAAGTGAATCTAAAAATCAAATGAATAAAAAATCTGATGAACAGAATAAACTGGTGAATATAATAGAATCAGGGGCATAGAAAGGGAATGGACTGACAATTCTCTGGGGGAAAGGGGTATGGGGTACAGGAAGAGACTGGACAAAAATCGCACACCTATGGATAAGGATAGTGAGGGGGGTTAGGGCACAGGGTGGGGTGGGAACCAGGTGGAGGAGAGCTGTAGGTGAAAAAAGAGGAACAATTGTAATAATCTGAACAATAAAGCTTTACTAAATTAAAAAAAAAGAAAACTAGCTTTAAGAAAATACATTTGTATTTGTTTTCAAACATGTATGTGTATGTGTTCATATGTGTATGTTTATGTTTATATAGGTGGAGTTTAGTCCAGAAAAGAGGGTTGTGATATCTTTCCCCAAATATTTGGAAGTCCAGTTGTGGAAAAAGGTGAGGCTTGTTCTAGATAGCCCTAGAAAGTAGAAGCTACAGGAAGATGTTCTGGCTCAACGTGAAGAGGAAAGCTTTCTCTATTATAGTGGTCTGAATATAGAAAGAGATAGCTCAGTTTAGAGTGAGTTCCCCATCTCTGGAGGTTTGATGCAGGGTCTGTGCAACGATTTCTTAGGAATGCTGTACATGAATTCTTGTTTTGCCTTCAGTGGGAGGCTCAGTGTAGTGATAAAGAAAAGCATGGGGTCAGGGGAGCACCGCCCCTAACTCAGCTTAGGAATCATGGAAAGCTTCCTGTAGGAAGTGACCTGAGCTTAGTTTTCCTGGTCCTTGACTAATTATTTAATTCCTCATAAAAAGGAATTACATAATTAGTCAAGGGTCAGGAAAAGATTAGACTAAAGTTAGTGGTTTTCAAAGCTTGTATCATGGACCCATCAGTATCCAGGAAGTCTTAAGGTTCTTCCTGGGAGTGGGACTATGTGGCTGGAGTTTCACACACTTCTCCTACATGATAACAGAGCATTTTAATCTGTTGTACATCTGGGGAACCCATGTAAGATTTTCAATCAGATACCTATAAAAACAAATCAGAAAACATTAAACCAGTACACTCTACTCCACAGTCTAAGCCTCCTCGCCTGGGGTATGCTTCTGGGAGTTTGTGGCTCCTCAGTGAAAGCATGGAGGCAATTTAGGATGGAAAAGGTGCCATGGAGCCTCAGACTCCTCTCTGTCACGTAGCCGTGCTGTGAGTGCTGGAATAATGCAATGAGAACAGGGGGGACTGAGTTCATTTCTTCTTCCAGAGGGAGCCTGTGATTTCAGAAGAGAAATAAGAAGGTGCTAAGCCCTGGTTTTCTGAGCCTTGTTTCATCACTCTGGAAAAAGTGTTTCAGCACCAAGAATAGCATTCATCTCTGGCTGCTCCCACTCCCAGGGGTGGCCCCACAGGAGAGTCCAGCTTCCCACCTTCCAGCCCTCCTCCCCTGTGAGGGCTGGGCCTCCATCTCTCCAGCTGGTGAAATCTGGTTCTACATTTAGGTCTCTTTCAAGCCCCATCTTCCTAGAAAAGCAGACTCTGCTGCACTTAATCATTTGCTATTTAATTTTAATGATCTTTGATTCGGAGGTATAATTATCCTTAGTAGCATGCTAAATATAAAGATACACTACATAGCTCTAGGATGTGACAAATGAAAAAAGAGTTGAGGGGACCCCAATATTTTCTGCATTCTCCACTAAATGCCAATAATTAGCCAATAAACCAGAGGCGGAGGTGATGAGTTTTTAAGGGTGAGGGGGTGAGTTTTATGGAAAGAAATACCTCCCAGGTCAAGGTGAAAGTTTCCACTCCTGTGCAAAAAGTATAGGAGGGAAAGGACAAATTCTCCTTGTGATGAGAAGGTCAGGAGTGAGTGAGGTGTAGAGTCTAGACCCTGGCTTTCCAGGACACAAGTGGTTGGTCAGAGGCAGGAGCATTGTCCACCTGGTCTATGTCTTGAGGGAAGCGTGGGACAGGGGCTTATCTGTGACAAGCTTCCCTCCCCCATGGCATGAGGAGACACCGTGAAATAGTGCGATGGGCACTTGGATGGCCCTCAAACATTCCTCAGTGTGAGTCCTAGCCACACCCTTTAATTTACCAAATCACAGTTTTTTCATGAGTAAAATGAACATGATATCTCCCTTCCACACAGGATGAATAGGTTACTTAAATGAAGTAACCTGTATGAAAACATCCAGCACAGTGTGAGGCGCATAGTAGGCATTGGAAAGAGTACATTCTGTGGTTTTCTGCTGAGTGAAATGATACGATTTCTGAGTGGCTTACTGATGACTCTTCAGAAAGCATAAGCCTCTGCCTCCATCTGCTTACTTTCTGCAAGGCAGATGGATGTGTTTGTGCCAGGCTCTCTATGTTATCTACACTGGCCCTCGGCAACATCAACCCCATGTGCTCCAGCGAAGTCAGAACCAGGTCAGTAAGTTGGGTACAGGGTCTGAGATGGAGCCTCCAAAGCACTGCATTCGCTCTTACAAAGGAAACCAGCCTGGACATGTCTGTAGCTTCATCATTAAAGGTGCTTTTGCTGAAAACCAAAATTCATCGTTTCCCCCTTTAACTAGAAAGTGGGGTTTAGGAATTTACCACATTGAGTACTGTGCTCAGTCCACTCTGGAACGATTTGGATTAACTATCCAGTATGTGCCGAGTGTGGTTTCTGCACGCCTTGGGCCTTTGTCTACTGTGACACTCCTTGTTCTTGGAGACTCATCTCAAGTGGAGTCCCCTCCTCCTTAAGGAGCCTTCACTGCCTCGAGATGGCCTGGAGCTCCCTGTCTATATCCTTCACTCAGGGCCAGCTCTGATATTTTTGTGGCCTGGCCTCAGCACCTGGCACAAGGCCTGAGACAGAATTAGCTGCCAGTCATCTGTCAGATGCTCAATGAATATGCCTGAGATCTCTTAGATAAAAATTTCCCAAGTCTATTCCACAGAATCTGGTTCCCTGGGTTATCAGTAGCTATTATATGAGAAAGGGTATTTGTGGTCAATTAAGTTTGGAAACCTTAGAAAAGGCAATGTTAAGGAAGTTTCCAGAATTCTGGGAGCTATAGAACATGCTAAGGTGCCATGTGCATCTCAACGGGCAAGTTAGCAGGCAGGGCCTCCCAAACGAGTGGAAACTTGAAACACTTAAGGAGGGGGTGATGGTGTGGGAGCGGGAGAATAGTGAGGAACAGTGTCATAAGCCTTGAATTCCATGGCATGTACTTTAGAAAACACTGTCCTTGCAGGAGGTGCCTCATAAATCCAAGGATTTGAAAGAGGAAGCAAAACAATGACAAAGGTGCAGCCTCTGTCAAAAGCATGGTCCTCAGGAAAGACAGCATCAGGGCAGCTGGAAAAGTTGGATCATACACCCCAACAGTGCCTGCTCTATTGGAAGGGCAGACACAGGCCCTCTGTCACCCTGGCACTGGAGCCTGCAATCAGGGAACCAGGTACCTGCTTGCACCATTGCCTTGCCGCAGCTTCCCTGGAGATGTAAATGCAGAGCAGCTGGCCAGTCTCTGTCAGCATGGGCAGCCCAGTTGCCCACAGTCTCTTTGTCTGGAAAATGACTCCTAAGGCATCTGCAGCATTCTGAGGAACCTTCTTTTAAAGCAAAAGTGCAATTGTCATTCAGAGGGAATGTTGGGAAAGGAAACAGCCCTGGGAGGGTAGCAATGATGTCTCTGTCCGTCATTGCCTGCTGTCTTATCCATCTTCCTCACAAGACTCTGCAGTCTCCTCTGCTGGCCTCTCGCTCTTTATGGGCTGACTGTATGTCTCTCTTCCAGGTGAGGTCCTATGAGCTCATGACCCTCCCCCTTGACGGGCCAGCCCTTCCTTTCTGGCCACCTTGGCACCCGATAAACAGAATCCCCCTGGATTAAGGGCTGATCTTTGGTCCAATCGGCAGCCCTGCCTGCAACAGGCACAACATAGGCATGACACCCTATTGGGTCTTTCAACAGGGCCTCCCTCCCCCTCCCCCCCTGCCAGCCAGAGAAGGTGTCAAATTGGGCATGTCCAGGACAAATCCCCTCTAACAGGATGGCTGGGTGGACTGTTGGGGCGATGTGAGCAAAGTCACTTCACAAGTCTTTCACAGCAATACAGTATGCTGCATACACAGGACACCCCTCCTCTCTCTGAAGACCGCTGTGATTGCTGACACATGGAGAGCAGGACTTAGGTGCATGGATTCAGAATGGACTACCGGGGTTCAATCGACAGAACTGACATCTGCTACAGTTAGACCAGGGCAAGTTACTTGGCCTCTCTGTACCTCAGTCTTCTCATTTGCAAAATGGGGATAACACTTCGCCCCATTAAATCGGTTGACCACATGTAAAGTGCTTAGAGTGGTGCCAGGCACGGAACGAACTGACTACTCCCACTGCTCTCCGGGAGGCATGCTGGGGACGTTGCGCTGTAGCCCGCTCCAGGCCTTACAGGGGTAGGAAGTGTTGAATGTTTGGAAACCACTTGGTTAAAACCAAATCCAAAAGGCAAGTGTTAACCTGCAGACACTGAGCCCACATTTGATGAGGCTTGCAGGTGCTGTCGGGCCAGAAGACCCCTCTCAGGAAAAGGGCATGACCCCTCCCCCCCGCCGCAACCTTGAGAAATGAAGAGTAAGCTCTTGGCCTCCGCCCAGATCCAGTCTAACCAAGGGCTTTGTGGCCAGCAGCAGCCAGCAATTCCTGCTTTACCCCAAACAGCAACATTTAATGGAAACAGCTACCACTGTGTCCAGTTAGCTCTACCTCCAAATACGCCATCGGACTGCGGTTATCCTTCTCACTGCCCAGCTGCGCAGCCCTTCACTGCTCTTCAAGGTCATCAGGCCCACACCGCCCTGTCCCCACTGTTCCCCAGCCCAACCAGTTTTTCCTACCTGTCACCTGGGCCTTCCCTGACCACTCTCCTCCAGATGAAGCTGACCCTGTTACACTCTTCTCACACACCTCCTGCTTTTCAATCTTGGCTGGCATTCCTTGGTTATCTTATACTTATTAATGTGATTAGGTGTCTATTATGCATGCCTCCTGGTACACTCTGAGTTCCTAAAAGCATAGACCATGTCTGTCCTATTTATCATTGTATCTCTAGTGTGGTGCGCAACTCAATAAATATTGGTTGAGTGAATAAAATTGAACATGATCTCTAAAATCACCGGCAGCCGGCAGACACCTCCCCTGGAAGTCGGGCGTCGCAGCCAGAATCTCCCAAAGCTCCTGAGAGTGGGTGGAGCTGGTTTGGAGGAAAATCTAATTTTGTAGGAGGTTAGTGAGCTGTATGACACATAATGTGACACAGAGGATCTTTGTGGAAGTTACATACCACATACCGGTGGCCTGAAGGCCCAGGGAAGTCCACAGACATTTTCTTTTGCTGCAGTATTAGCAATTAAAACAAATTACTTTAATATCCAGATTTCCAGATAGTCTTGAAATGCCGGAAGGAACAGCACAACCAAGGCCATTTGGAGGGTAGCCCCTGGAAGCATTCCTTGCTCTGCTCAGTTGAGTATGAACTCCTCACCCTCTCATGCCTATGGGGCCAGGAAGGTGGGAGAGGCCCTATAGGCATTAGAGTTTTTGACCTGGGAGCTGTTCACACCAAAAACATTGAGACATCACCAATGAGCAGGGAGCACCCCAGGTGACCCAGGATACTCTGCTCTCCACCTTGGAGCCACAGCTTCCCCGATTTTCTTCTGGTGAGACAACCTCTAAACCAGGAATCCGGAAGCCCCTGGCTTGTCACTCAGTGTAGCTTGTCACTCAGTGGGAGCCCAGGACCTGTTTCTTAATCAGCCAGGCCTCAGTTTCTCCAGCTGAGAAGCAAGACAACATGCTTCCTTACAAGACAACAGAAGAGCCTCATCCTGCTCACCATCTCCAGGTCGCTACTCTGCCTCCTATGACCCTCACCCATCCATCTTCCTGCCACTCAAACCCTGCTTAGAGGAATGAGGCACTAATGGGAGAATAGCAAACAGCAGTGCTGCTGTTCCCATTCAGAGGCCCTTAGAAACAGCTGCTCCTTCACTAAAACGCCTTGGGGAGCCCATACAATCCAGCCGCAGCTGAGCATTCATTTTCCATTGGTCCGTTTCTTCAACGTGTGCTGACTGCTCTGTGCTGGACCCCTGGGGCACAGAGATGAATGAGACACAGAGTCCCTTCCCTTGAGAGGCTTATAGTCTCCTTATTTCCCCTGTGTCTTGTTCATATCTTCTCTCTGCTACCCAGGCCCTGCCTGGTGTATGGCACGTGCTCAGGAAAGAGTTTGTTGCGTGGAAGTGATCTGAGATGTTCCTCGGCATCATTATCCTCCCATAAATTCTCTCTGTTGCTCTCTTCCAGCTTTCTTCATCCTTTGCATCACTCATGGTACAAAGGGAGAAATGTCTCCCACTAGATTGGGGCCCCAGCTGAGGGCAGGGGATTTGGGACGTGAGGGTATGTGCACATCTGCTCTGCTCAGAGCCAGGTGTCTGATGGCTGGTGACCACCCTCCCACATGATGCTACTTGGTGAAATGCCTGGGCCCTTGCGCCCTGTGATTCAGATCCATAAATACTTGTTGCATAGAGCAAGTGCCTGCTGGATCGTGCAGACACACAAGGGACCCAAATGAACTAAAGGAACGTGCTTCTGCAGCTAAAGTCACATTAAATATTTATACCCGAGAAACTGTAGCATTTTCTCCCACAGAGAAGGAAGTTAGAAGCAAACTCTAGAATGGCTCTGTCATGAGTGAAAAACAATAGCAACACAAGTGGCACCTCCAGCATGCACAGCCATGCTTTGGCCACGAAGGGGTTCAGAGAACCATTCCTTCGTTCAACAAATACTGAATGAGGACCCGCTGCCCACCAGGCACTGCTGTAGGCGCTGGGAATTGGCAGTGAATGAGACAGTCAATCTCTGCTCTTCCAGGGCTTGCTTTCTGGTGAGGAAGGAGTGGCAATCACGGACACTTATTCATTCTGCCTGTGTGCCGGACACTGTTCCACGTGTTTTACCTTTGTTAACTTCTGCTGGTCGTCTGAGGGCTATTATTTTTATTTCTGCTTCACAAAGGGGTGAACTGAGCATAAAACAGTCAATTAACCTGCCTGGGATCACAAAGCTTCTGAATGGGCGAGTAGGGATTTGGTCCCAAGCATCCCTGTGCTGTGACTCCTACGCTGAGCTCCTTCTTCGCTCCTTTTTCAATGTTAGAGGTGAGGTATTTAAGAAAAAGTCTGAGCCTTCCAAGGGATGCAGACAAACTCTTTGGCCTCTGGAATTGGGAACTGGGAGGAAAGAGAGAAGTTGAAAATGAGAAAGAAGAAGAAAAGGTATTAGTTCCCTCTGGACTCCATAATGCCTGAAGTTCCATTGCTAGTACTTAGTACATTCCGCTGGACAAAATACTGTCGTGGTCTAAGGTAAGAAGCCTTCATATGAATGGAGCTAACCTCTTCTGAGCTTCTTTTAGAGACCAGAAATGCAGTAGACTCTTTATATAAAGTATCTTATTTAATCTCAAAATCACTCTTTAAAGTCAATACAACACTGTTTATACCAAAGGATACAATTGGGTTAGGCTCTTAGATGAGACAGGTTTCAAACCCAGGCATCCACATGGAAAGCCCTATCTAGTGCTCATTCCTAGACCCTACTGTGCAGCTAGTATAACTTAAAACGTTCAAACCCATTGACCCAGAATATCTATTTCTAAAATGTGTTCTTAGAAAATAACAAGATGGGAACAAGAATGCTTAGTGCGGTCCTCTTTATAATAGCAAATTTTAAAAATAGGGGGAGCAAACAGCCGTACTATCCAATAACAGGAAACTAATTAAATAACTTTGAGGCTCACTTGATGAAATCCAAGTAATCCTTTTCTAAAAGATACGTTTAAACATGGAGAATTGTTGCAGATATTAGACAATAATAATCAAGTTTTGAAATAAACATAGAGGTTTGTAGGTACATATTTATATTAGGTAGAATCATATGAAATTGCTATTTTTGTAAACCAAAAATTATTAAGTGTTGGCAATTTCATGTAGTTCAACCTAATGGGAAAAAACCTGATGGATGTACACAAAAATGCTAATTGTGGATCTGTTATTGGTGATTTCAAAAGAATTTTCACTGTGCTGTTTCATGATTAAATTTTTTTCCACAATGTGCATGCTCTGCTCCTTATCAGAAAACCTATTTAAAAAGTGGAAATAATTAGAAACATTAAAAGTCTATTTGGACATTTATTTTTAAGGTGTACACACTTGGTCTCTCAGATGTTAAAATCTGAGAATAGATTTTTTTAAATGATTCAGTTCCAGTGGTTAAATTGAGAACTCATGACAAAAAAATTGAACAGTTGGGGAAATTGATTCGTGAAATGACTTTTTTTTTTTTACTTTTGGAAACATTTGAGCTCTGAGTTATCAATCAAATTGTGTGCAACCTTTAAGATAGGGAAATCACTGGACCATCTTAAAACCGCATGAGATGGATATGGCATCAGCTTAAAAGCTTAGCCCTTGCCTGTGAAGAATCTGTAACTGGCTGAATTAACTGCACACCAGCTAATATAGTGTGCCATAAAGATCTGATGGTCATGGCTAGTATGATGAACCAATGCACATCTCCAGCAATAATGACCACAACATTGCAAGTCAGGATTTTGCTCATACTTCCCTTTATGAGTTTAAGTGAGACTTCACACATGGAGCCACAGGAAAATACAAGCTGAACTAGAATCTTTGCTAGGAAAGACAAGCACTTTATTAAAAATACATTGGTGCCTGGCTGGTGTTGCTCAGTGGTTGAGTGATGCTCTATGAACCAGGAGGTCACAGTTCGATTCCCGGTCAGGGCACATGCCTGTGCTGAGGGCTTGATCCCCAGTATGGGGCATGCAGGTGGCAGCTGATCAGTGATTCTCATCATGGATGTTTCTATCTCTCCCTCTCCCTTCCTCTCTGAAATCAATAAAAATATTTTTTTAAATACATTAGCAATGGTGCTTCTAATTCAAGGGAGGCAAATGATTTACCTTGATAATGAAATGCCATGGAAACTTTAGGAAGTGGTTGTTGAACTTGCATATTGCAAACACACAGGGTGGTCTTCAGCTAGGACATGGTAACCACCATCTTTTTTGAATCTTAACTCCAAGCCCCACTCTATGCTGGAGGTTCCATGCCCCAGAGAGAGCTCTGCTCTCCTCAATTAGAATGTTTGCTCTTGCCGTTGGTGGTCTTTCCAGGTTTGGTGTTTTTGTTTTGTTTTGTTTTGTTTTTTAAGGTTAAGTTAAAATTTCTTCCTTTCTTTATAAATGCAAGTTTCTCAATGAAAGAAACCATTATCTCCACAATTAGTCACACAACATAGTCACACATGCTTGCAGGAAAAATAAGAAAAACAAGGTTAATATTTAGAAACCATGAAACTAATGTGCTTTTACCCTCTCCAGGTTTCTCGGCATCCAGCCAGCCAGCTTGGTGGCAGGGACAGAGGGAGTGGACATGGTAAGTGGGAATATCCCTTTAAGTAGACACCAGAGGTAGAAAGCTCACCCCTGGTGAATGGGAGAAAGGAAAGGGAAACGAATAGAAGAAGCAGTTGGTGTGAGGCCTGTTCTGAACTCTCCCTTTGGAGAATTGTACGTTGACTAAGGGGAAAACTAAGGCAGAGGGGTTTATGTCCTGCTTCCTTGTTTAGGGCTCAGGTCACACAGCCAATTTGATACCAGCTAATTATGGCTGACAGGGATTAGCACTGCCCAGTGAGTTCAGCATCTGTGTACGTAGAAGACATTCAGTGTGGCTGAGTGAGGGAGTCACACTTTGTATTCTGGGCCATGGAGGAATCACTCCTATGTTTATCAACTTCTCCCAACTAACCTTGGCCCTCAGGCCGTGCCCATCTTATCTCTGGCTCTTGTCACTCCTCCTCAGGCTGAATTCACTCCCAGAGTCCCAAAGGGAAGCTCCTACCCCAGCTTCCCTGGCTCTATCTATCTCAATCCTGCGGGTGCCCTCCCTGACAGCCATTGCTGATAAACTCCCTCTATCATCATCCCATGGCCAATCCCATGGCCAAAGATTAAGGCCCACCTCCTGGGGAGTCTTTAAGCCACCTCGCATGGTCAAAGTAGTCAGCTTGCGTCAAAATGCAGCAACCATCTTGCAGAAGCATCAGCTTCGAACATACTCAGGTACTTTTGACTGAGCCGGAATAAAAAGCAAATGCTCAGCTTACCATCCATCCCTCCACAACTACCACAGGAATTGATTCGCTCCCCAGATATTTATGACTTGTGGAAGGTGATACAGCTGCCCTGCTCGAGGATGGTCCTGAGAGACTCAAGCCATGTTTTGTCTCAAAACCTGTTACCAGTAAAGAAGGCTGCTCTGTCAAGGACAAGGGCAGGCGCAGAACTTACACCATCTTCCTTCCAGCCTCTGGCACCTCTGAAGATTCATGGCCGCTCTGTGTGTGCATTTCATCTGCCCATTCTACAGTGTCCAAGGAGCACTCTCTGATGCCAGGCCTTGTGCTCTCTCCTGGAGAGCATGGTAAGATGCAGACCCTTCCAGCAGCTAACAACCTGTAGTAGCTTGAATGATAGGATCCTTCCCTCCACCCCACCCCTTTTAAAATGTATGCATGTGGTGATCCAGGAAACGTGTTAATATGACATTATTTTGCAAAAGATAGGATTAAGTTAAGAATCTTGATGGGGGCTGGTTCTCATCCTGGATCCCCTGGGTAGGCCCTATTTGCAACTACAGGCATCCCGATAAGAGAGACACACAGAAAAGACATAGAAAAGGAGGCAACATGACCATCAAGGCTGGTTGGAGTGATCAGGTCACAAGCCAAGGAACATCTGGAGTCACCAAATGCCAGGAGGAGCAAGGAAGGATTCTCACTTGGAGCCTCAGAGGAAGCAGGGTCCTGCAGCTTGGTTTCTGACTTTGGCCTCCAGAATTGTGAGAAGATACATTCCTGTTGTTCCTCACCTCACAGTGTGTGGTGATTTATTATAGCAGACACAGGAAACAAAGGCAGCACCTAATAAAGAAAATGTCCCAGGTAAAGGTCAAGTGGGGTACATTTGGGATGGAAAACCCAAGGCTTTCACAGAGGCCACAGGGCCTGAACTGAGGTTCCCTTCTCAGGCCTTCTGAGGGCAGATATAGAAAAGTTTAAGACTAGTCCTGGTGGGTCAGATTAATCTTCTGAAGTAAACAGGACTCTAGAGAGAAGGAATCCACTCCCAGGCCTTGCTTTCTAAATAAGAGCTCATGGTTTCCTCCCAAATGTAGCTGTTGTGACAACAGTGTCAGTCTTGGACACCATTTATACCCTCTCCCCAAAGAGCTACCAGCCTGTTTGCTTTCTAGTCTTAGAACCTGTGGGAACCCAGTACCTTCGAGTTTTTTGCATGACACTGTGTGAGTCGTCCCCCCCATCCCCTATCCCTCAACCCCCTAAGGCTGTCTCCATCCAAGGTTGCCTGTCCCCAGTCAGCCAGTGCCTATTGCAGGGAGAACAATGAAGCACACAGGCCCAGGATTACAGACTCAGGCTTCATGACCTCTGAGTGAGCATGATCCCTGCCCTGGGGTCCAGTCAAAATTTGTGCTTATCTAATTTAGTTTACACTTTGCTGGTGGATAGATATAAAGATATTTCAGCTAATCAATGTGGGCTCTTCCCTGATGGAGAAGATTTCAATATGGTGCATAATGTTCAGCAAGTGATATGTTATATACCTCAAGCCCCAGTGCTACCACACTGCCCGTGGCTTTTAACCGTTCTTGTCTCCTCCCAATATTATATTCTTTGTGAGTGGAACCCCCTGAATGTGTGTAAGGTGAGGGTTATATCATGGACAAAATCAACTTGTCAACCAGGGCATCTCACTAAATTGAAACCCACAGATTGATCTCTCTGTGTAAGGCACAGCAGGGCCATAGGGGTGACCCTGAGAAGCAGTCTGTCAGCCAAGAAAGCAGGAAGGGATTCCTAAGAACAGGAGGCCTGGGCTGGGCCTGAAAATGGTACTGTTTGAGAGGAGGTGCCACAGGATGTCCAGGTTAACCTTCCTATTTTTCGCCAGCTTTTGTCCTGGGCTGTTTGTGACTGTGCCCAATTTTTAACTAATGAAATCCCTACTGCCACTCACCCGGGAACATGCTGCATGGAATTGTCTGTGTGGCAAGTAGCTCAGGCTCCTGGGAGGACCTGCACTGGGGATTCTTGACTTAGGGGTGCATGTGGGAAACCTATGTTTGCTTTCAGGGCCCACAGAGTGTTAGGAGGCATGCCATGTGTCCTCTGACGGCCTCTTGGACCTCATTTCTGCTGCTGTGGAGCCATCTGCATGCTGCCTGGGGGTACCCCTGAGAACCCAAGGCTTTCACAGAGGCCACAGGGCCTGAACTTGAGAGCAGTCCATCCCAAATGTACTCCCTAAGCTTAGCAAAAAGGAAATCTATCACATCTATGTTTTGTAATAACAGATAAGCACCGGGAAATTGGGTTTCATTTATATAAATTCTGGTTCAATTTCTTGAGTATCAGCAAGCTCCCATAGAACAGGAGAATTGTTACCACCCAGAGGAGGGCTTACCCAAGTTCTCCAGAGGCAGTGTGGTCAGCTCCAAGAGCTAGATGTGCTCTCCCAAGGACCCACCTTCAGAGACAGGGAAGGAAGGGGGGAAGGGGAGAATGGCTGCCAGGTCATAGCCAAGGTTATGGGAGGCAAGGAATAGCAGGTGTGAGAAATAGGTCAGGGCACACTGTTCAGAACTAGAGCTGGGATTGCTGAGACTGTGCCTCCAGATGCCAGATGGTTCAACAAAAATACCTAAAATGCCTAATAAAAAATGTGTCAGTTTCAAAATATATGTACACCTGATTTAGGATGCTTATTGACAATTAGCATTACCCACTTTCACTTTGTATTGCACCAGATGGGTCTTATCCACTATTTTTTCTTCCATTTTATTTAGAAAATGTTAATCCTAAAGAAAAGAAAAGAAATAGCATTAGAAACATCCATATCCCCTTCACCTGTAGCCAACTATATTTTTGCCACATAATTGTATCATGTTTACCCATTTTCCTCTCTCAAGTTGTTTGAATAAAGTGTTTAAATAGGACACAAATAATAAGGACACTTCACCAACAAATACAAACCCTAGTGTTCAAATTTTTTGAAAGTGTCCATTTTATTACCAAAAGTATATTTTCAAAAGGCATAAAATATGTGCCTCTGACAAAGACTTCAAATTCAATGTGTTGTGTTCATCGGTCCAGCATTATTGCCTAACAACTTTTCACACAGTACAATTTGAAAAAGAACTTTGAGTCTTTCCAGACACACCAGACTAATAGATTCTCTGCAGAAAAGAATATATCAAATATTAAAACAAAAAATATCAAATATCAAGTCTTTAAGGGATGTAATGGGCATCAGAAAGATGGGCAGCTAGAATGACTGATATGGGGGCCACCCTCTAATATCAGAGTCAGCTGTGCACAGGAGAGCAAAGATTAGAGGTCAGACAGGCCCAGAGGCCAAGACTAGATGGGCAGCTGAGAGGTGCAGGATGTTGGGGGGCTGTGGGCTATGGGAGTGGGCAGGGGGAGCATGGGCACAGGGCAGAGGTCAGAAATCACCAACAACCTGCTTGTCCTTCTGTGTGTGATGCAATGATGGCAGGGTGGAGTAAGCTGGTTCAAGTAGAACTGGTGCTCCCCTATGGGCCCATTAGCCTCTGGCCTAAGCCAGGTACCCCTGGGCCTCCCTGCATGAGTGACACCTGAGTTGGCTCCACCCTGGCTTTTCACAGGGAGGCAGAGAGGCACATCCTCCCAAGCAGAGGGGCTCTGGGGTCCCCTGACTCCACTAGCCAGACCGGAGAACAGTGCCCAGAAAGACAGTTCAAAAGGGGGACTCACTGTAGGTGAGGAAAGCCCTAAAGAGAGAGAGAGAGAGAGAGAGAGAGAGAGAGAGAGAGAGAGAGAGA